>JAWWTY010000082.1:3878912-3891945 GCA_035222235.1 Margarornis squamiger
TGTCCATGTGCACATTTTCAGGGACATACTGACCTTAATTTTGTCTCTAACTAAGCATTTTTCATAGACAGTTCTCAGCGTTAGTGTTTTAAGCCAATTTTTAACCCTCGGAGCTTTTGCTCGGCTTCACTGCAGGCTGGGGACAGAGTGGCTGGAGCGCAGCCAGGCAGAAAGGGGCCTGGGAGTTTGGATTGACAGGAAACTGAACATGAGCCAGCAGTGTGTGCCCAGGTGGCCAAGAAGGCCAATGGCATCCTGGCCTGTATCAGAAATTGTGCGGCCAGCAGGATGAGGGAAGTGATTCTGCCTTTGTACTTGGCACTGGTGAGGCCGCACCTCGAATGCTGTGTCCAGTTCTGGGCCCCTCAGTGTAGCGATTGGGTTAATCCGGTAAAAACAGATCACCCATAACTGAAAGCTGAAGTCTGTGCCTAAACCCGCAAAAAGAGTACCTGACTGCGCATGCCCAAGAGAAGGACTTTAAAATGATTGGCTGGGTTTGCGTGCATTCCACGTCTGTGTAACCACCTCCATCGGGGGTATATAAGAACGAGTGCAGCCGTTAATAAAGGGATTTGATGCCTTGTCATTCGAGTCAGTTGGTCTGTGCCACAGTCACCACACCTCAGTTTAGGATGGATATTGAGGTGCTGGAGCATGTCCAAAGAAGGGCAATGAGGCTGGTGAAGGGACTGGAGCACAAGTCCTATGAGGAGAGGCTGAGGGAGCTGGGGTTGTTTAGTCTGGAGAAGAGGAGGCTCAGGGGAGACCTTATCACTCTCTACAACTACCTGAAAGGAGGTTGTAGTGAGGTGGAGGTCGGTCTCTTCTCCCAGGCAACCAGCAATAGGACAAGAGGGCACAGTCTTAAGCTGTGCCAGGGGAGGTTTAGGTTAGACATTAGGAAGAAGTTCTTTACAGAGAGTGATTGGACATTGGAGTGGGCTGCCCAGGGAGGTGGTAGAATCACCATCCCTGGAGGTATTTAAGAAGAGACTGGATGTGGCACTTAGTGCCATGGTCTAGTTGACAAGGTGGTTTTGGGTCAAAGGTTGGACTCAGTGATCTCAGAGGTCTTTTCCAACCTAGTTGATTCTGTGATTCTGCCTCTGCTATCTCTGCAGAACCAAATCCTGCTGCACCTGTCTGCCAGGAGCTTGCCACAGGAGTATTTCATAACATGCAGCCATTTATTGAGGGCATCTCCTCTGTGACCACCAGCCCTGGCTCAACTTCACTTTATTCCCTAGCATGGTTGTGTCCACCATGCTGCTGGGTGGTGGTGGAAGTCATCTGCATGTCTCAAGTGGCAGGATGGAAAGGGTTATGGACAGGATGATGTGTCTGTGCTGGGGATGTCCCTGAGATGGAGAGTGGAGGTGGGCAGCTGTGTGGTGTGCCTCATTCCTTGGTGTCATGTCATGCCTGGGTGACCTGAGGACACATGTGGGTGTCCACAAGCTTCTCGTTTCTCACCAGCAATTTTAATTTGCCTTAATGCAAAGAAAACCCCAACCAACTTTCCCCCTCCCTCTGGAGCTGGCCCAGCTTGCTGGGACTGGTTTGAACAGTTTTTGCTGCCCTAGGAAGGCTTCACCACTGCTGGAGCCTGCCCTGTGCTGGAGCAGAAACTACAGGGAGATGCACAGCTGCCACCAGCTTCCCCAGCCACCTGTGATGGGGACCCATTAACGGGGTTCATAATCAATTCTGAAAAATTATTTTGAACTCATGAAATCCTGGAGGAGCTGTGTTGCTTGGCTTGTGTTCACTGAGACCTTGGGAGAAGCTGGTGTTGACAACCAAGCTGTTGCCATCCCTCTGCTACCAGTTGTGTTGGGTTGGTAGCTGCCACGGGAGGTGAGTGGCTGGGTTAGCGTGGGAAGAGTGGCTTGAAAGGCTGCAGTATAGCAGCACAGCACACCACAGCAGTCCAGGTCTCTGCCATCAGGTGTGCTGTGCCATGTGGCAGGGATGACACCCAGTCCATCCCCAAGCTAGTACTGAGAAGATCTTCTGCAAATAAGTAGGTGCAATCTTAAGTGTTCTGCATTGTTCGATTAAGTCTCACAAGTCTGTCTTTGCAAGCACAACACTTTCGAGCTAGAACAGAATTGCATTGCAGATGTTTAAGGGGTCTTGGCTATCCCAAGCATTGAGCATTCCAGTGGGACTGTGATGTAGTCTAGGTCCAACGAAGCCAGCTCAAAGCAGTAGTCTGCAAATGCTGGTTTGCTTTTGGGTGCTGGCATCTCTCTGCACCACCCACCCAGCCAGAAACAAACCCCCTGGGATGGAGGGCTCCTGGGCGCCATATCTAGCTGCAATGAAGCCAGAGGGAATTTTAATAACATATTGTCAAAAATACCATGTTGGGTGTCTGGGCAAGAAAGGAAAAGAAAGCAGAAAGGATTGTGGTTGTGCTGTGGTTGTCAGCTGGAGTTTAATAACACAGAAATATTTTATGTTTAAGGTGGTGTTTGCTTTGCATGGTGAGAGGAGATGGGTGGATGCCTGCACCCACAGGAGCTGTATTCCCTTAAATCGGGGCATATCGGTGATGCACGGAATGTCTCTTCCCAGTTGGGCAAATGCCTTGGAGGCATCTTTGATTGCATTTTTCTCTGGCTCAGGAAGCTGGGCTGGTGATCCTAAAACTTGCAGGAATAATTTTTACAGCTGGAGGTTTTACAGCAGGACACGAAGACAGGGAGTGCTTTTGGAAATTATTTATTTGTTTTTCTTGCCATGTGCGTATTTCATCATTGCAAGTGAGTTGGAATTTTCAGTGTCCATGGGGTCTCACCACAATGGCTACAGATGCCTAAAAAGGAAGAGGAGGCCATAGATGTGGATGAAGAGCTGCAGGGGACCAGCTGTGATGAGGTGATGTATAGCTTTCTCAGACAGCTTTTTCCCCTTCTTTTGGGACCAGCAGATTCTTGCATCTTTATGGCAGTTCTCCAATGCTTCTGGAAAGCTCTTCTGGTGAACAGCAAGTTTTCCATCCCTTTCTGCATCCCTGCTCTGTCCATCCCCATGCAGGCCTAGTGCAGGCTGAGGAGTGTTTTTTCCTGCCTTTGCAGATGCTCAGAGCAGCATCAGTGGTGGGCAGGACATTGTAGCCCTGTAGAGCACTTAGTTGTCAGCAGAGCCACAACATCCCTCCCTGCCAGGATGCTTTTAATGCAAAGAGTCACTCCAGGTGCTGGTCCCTCTCCCTTCCTCCTGGGTTTCAGAGCATCTGCAGAGCACACATCATCTTTCTCAGAATTGCCTCTGAAAAAGGATATTTGCATGTTGTTTTTTTAATATATATTTTCATTACATGGAGTGAAAGATTTATTTATCGACTGCAAACAGCCACTTTGAAGCTTCTCCCCTCTTTCTGTGATTGCTTTTTTTTTTTAATTAACAGAAATGAGTTTTATGTACTCAGTCTGGCTGTCATTTGCTATTGCTTCAGAAGCTTTTTTAGCGCAGGGACTAATTTGAGCCAAATGTGACAGAGGAGTGCAGGTCTCAAAGATAAGAAAGTACAGGCTGTAAGAAAGAGGGTGGAAAAGGGAAATGCAGATTTCATCTTGCCTCCAAGGAGAGTCTGCAGCAATTGTGAGGTTAAATATTATCTCTCTGGGTGCAAGTGGATCAGTTAACTCAGAAGTACCTTTAGTAAATCGCTAAATTTTCTTTAAGGAAATAACCTAAATTGTCTTGAACATGGAGAAGGATGAGCTGACTGTAGGGATGCTGCCAGGGAGGGTGTGATGAGATGATGCTAGATGACTTTTAAAGGTCCCTTCCAACCCAAACTATTCTATGCTGCCACTCTTGTCCCAGGACTCTGTGCTTGTGTGTGAAAAGCTGGTGGCTTATTTCTCTCCAGAGTCTCCTGCCTGTACCAGTATTCTGCAGTTCAAAAGGCTTTTACAGCCTTGAGCTTAGCATTGCCGCATACCTGCTGGGATGGATAATCAGGTATTATATTGTTACTGCTCTTAATAGTGACATCTCACATGCTACCACCTAGCTCACATAGATTGTTTGCACACTGAAGACTATAAAATCTGTATTCAAAAGCTTGGTCAGGCTGTGCCCAGGCTTGCTGCAGTTTCCCACTGAGACCAAGGTTTCAACTGGCAGCAGAGCTGGATGCAGTACTCCAGGTGGGGTCTCACCAGAGCAGAGTAGAGGGTGGAGTACTTGGCAGTTGGGTGGTGGGAAAAGCTTGCTGGGATCAATACAGATGTGTGGTCTGAAAGTGTGAGGCTTTGCAAGAACATCTCATAGTGTTGGTTCATGTTTGGTTTGCCCTGAAGAGCTGATATGGATGGTAGGGGCAGTGGGAGTATTTTGTGAGGTGTTCACAAAGAAGCAACTTAGAAAAATTTTGGAGAGACCAGTGAAGACCAGAGACCATCTGCCTCCTCTGTTAACAAAAGCAAGTGGCTTTTGGAAGGTGGGGAGTTTGATTCAAGTCACCATCTGGAGGCAGACCCTAAAGCCCAAGCAATAGGTGACTAGTTTCTGTCTTCTGGATTGGAGGTTGGTGTTACAATCCGCTTAATCACAGAGGAGTAAAGAGCTCTCTGTGGATTGCGGAAAGAACTTTAGGTTCAAATATTCCCCAAAATTAGATTAAAACTCAAACAAAGTTATATGTTGATACCAAACCCCAATATTTTTATTTTTTAATTGTAAAAGAGGCAAAGAGAAAGGAAAAATAGAGAAAAGTTGGAAAAAGCTAAGGTTACTTTAAAAGCATAGGACAGTTTTAACACCACATTGCTACCTTTCTGCTAAGGTGAGGGGGGTGGGGCAGTTTTTTGCCTTTTTTTTTTCTTCTCTGCCACTTGTGGTTATCTCTGGCCTCAGGGGATCTGGCAGCTTGTTAGAATGCAGTCTCTGGAATGCAGCCACAATGAGTGGTCCCTGCCACTCATGTTTTAGCCATGTTCCAGTCTGACAGCTGCTAGGAAGTGCAAAGTCATGATTCCTGTCTTGGCAGGTAGCGACTTCGACTCTCAGGAATATGGTAGGGATGCAGGAACAGGGTTTTCAGAACTCATGTGTGTGGCACAGCTGGTTTCTGCTCGAAGCTGACAGACTTCTTGCAGAAGGCGGTGGTGAGGAGAGGTGGGGGGGAAAAGTGCTCAGTTCCAGTCTCTTTAGGCAGAGAGACTTGCAGAGCAGGTGCCTCTCTTCCCCTCTCTCCTGTTTTTGTACAGTTTTTGCTTCACTTTATATAGGGTTTAAGACCTTTTTGCTACGGTTCATTTTGCATGTAGCCTTCAGGTGTTCAAAGAGATATGATAACCAGACACAATGACGGAGCATTTTTTGAAGCATTTTTCATATTTATAAGAACTTTACGTGTGCCCAGGTGGCCAAGAAGGCCAATGGCATTCTGGCTTATATCAGAAATAGCATGGCCAGCAGGACTAGGGAAGTGATTGTCCCCCTGTACTCGGCACTGGTGAGGTCGCACCTCAAATACTTTGTTCAGTTTTGGACCTCTCACTACAAGAAAGACATTGAGGTACTGGAGTGTGTCCAAAGAAGGGCAACAAAGCTGGGGAAGAGGCTGGAGAATAAGTCCTATGAGGACTGTTTAGCCTGTAGAAAAGGAGGTTCAGGGGAGACCTTATTGCTCTCTACAACTACCTGAAAGGTGATTGTGGTGAGGTGGGTGTTGGTCTCTTCTCAAGTAGCAAGTGATTAGAGGAAATGGCCTCAAGTTGTGCCAGAGGAGGTTTAGATTGGATATTATGAAAAATTTCTTCACTGAAAGGGTAATTAATCATTGGAATGGGCTGCCCAGGGCAGTGGTTGAGCCACTATCCCTAGAGGTATTTAAAGGCATGTAGATGTGGCACTTAAGAATGTGGTTTAATGGTGGAGTTGGCAGTGTTAGGTTACTGGTTGGACTTGATCTTAGAGCTTTTTTCCAACCTAAATGATTCTATGATTTTATGATTCTCTTCCCTATCCTGCTGAGGGGAAGTGAGCAAGTGACTGGGTGGGGGCTTAGCTGCTGGCCATGGTCAACCCACCACAGAACAGCACAGAAGGTTCTTTTGTGTCAGTGATAGCAAGGTTAGTATTAAAAGCTTTATTCTGTTAAGTATATGGTCCATCTCAACATTTTCTTAAATACACCAGAGTGCTCCTATTTTTTGATAGGAGAGGAATATTGCTTAACTATTTTTAAACACCTGACCTCTAGTCATGGATACACAAATTGTTATTCATTCAGTTAAAAAGTGGGAAGGAAAAAAGCCACCAAGCCATCAGGGATTTTAATTTTTTTTTAAAAAGGAAACATTACCTAAGAACTAGGAAAAAAATCATAAAACATTTAATGCACACATGATTAATCAGACTTTTATCTGCAAAAATAGAGTAGTGCATTAGTCGAGGACTTTCTTTGCCATTTGCAAATGGACTGTTATAGTAGATTTTAAATTAATTTGCAGCTTATGTCTGAATTGGAGGTTGGACTAGATGCTTTCTGACCAGCTATTTTCATTCATTAAAATTTTTAAATGAAATTATTAATTAGTTATTATTTTTACAGGACGTTGAGATATATTTATGGATGCTTGCAGAAGTCTGTTCAAAACAAGTGGCCAGCTAATACCACAATGAGAACAAGAGTTGTTAGGTATGTTATTTGTCAGTTTATTCTATGGTGAAAATAGTATTTTAATGTTTTATTGCTATCATACTTCAGTGTGCTTTTCAATTTTTTCTTTTAGTGACAAAATGACAGTATTTATATAGATTACAAGAATATTTAAAATTGTTATGTTACTGGGGCATGATATCTAGTGGATTGAGAGTCCACTAGATTCTTAGTCATGCTGTTGGAGCCTTGCTAGCAGTCTAGTATAGAGGTCACTATAGCTATACTTAATAGCTTTAATTTTGAATTTACTTGTATTTTGTTAATTTATTTAATTTAAAATCATGGGAAAGAGAAAACGTTCTCTCAAAGTGATAGTTAACCTTTGATATCCTCCAATGATTATGTTCCTGTCATGCCATCTGGGAGGACCATGCCTTATCCAGGGACTCCTATGTAGTGTGTGTTAATTATTGGAAAAAATCTTACACATGCTAAGATGAATGTCCTTTAAAATGCAGACATAACATGTTAAGGAAGCTAATACCTTCTTAGAAAGGTGATTGGACTGTCATTAGATTTCACTGAGATACTGTCTGCATTGGAATATATAGTTTTCTGCATCAGTGAAGGCTCCCAGTACTGATCACTTGGAATCAGTGTTCATTTCTGAAAATACATACTTTTATGCTATTCCAGTTTTGTTTTATTTCTCTGCTCTAGCCCAATCATGTTGAAACATTTCAGAGTCTCTGTAAAAATGTTGCAAGCTACTGAACCTGGCCCCTTTGAACTGGCACTGAGTACGAAAACTCCAGTCTGCATTCATAAATCAATTGAATAAATAGTTCTTCCTTTAACACTATCAGTTGCTAGTGCAGGTCAAAAAAATCTTTGACAAAAATGAGGTCTTGACACTGTTGTTCTAAATGATACTGGGGGTTTAAGGGTATCAAAGCCACATATCTTCTACATTTGCATTCCTTTTTTTTTGCAAGCCTAGCTTTCTAGTAGACCAATATCTGGCACTAATATGATTTGCTGAGGTTAATTTCCCATTGTACAGTGTCTTCCAAATGATTTGTCATTGGTTCTTGTTTATAAATTTGGCTGGAGACAGAAATGAAGACATGGGAGCCCTTCTTTCCCCAGAGTTTCAGTTAATGTTAGTGTAATTATTACAGTACCTTCCACGCTTATTTCCCTGTCATTTAGTTGTAGCAATAGTGACTCAAGATTTTAATGAAGAAAAATCTTCAATAAAATGCCTTCTAAAAGTGTTCTGCAGGGGTTTTGCCTTCAAATTGAGGCTGCTCTTATCAGAGGTGTTGAGGCTAGTCTATTGCAAGCATGTAGAACTTAGAAGCAAATACCATGTCTCTTCCTGTTTCTTCCCATCTCCAGTGAGCACCGTGTGGCTTTCCTTAAGTGATACAGCTGACATTCAGAATTTTTCTGGTGTCTCTGCTGGATACTATAAATATTGTGTCCCCTTCTCTTGTGACTTGTCTCTAGAGTACAGTTTTGTTGGGTTTTTTGCATCCTCCAGTGAAGTATATTATCTTTTAGTGCACTGGTTTTGGTCCAAGAATAATTACATATTCAAAGACAGGTGGATAGTTTTAAGTGCTTGGGTAGCTTCCCTTCTATATAATTCAAAAAGTGCTGCCATTTCTGTTTCTTTGTAAAAGACCATACATAGGTATTGACTCATTCTTAATTTAGACAGCTTGACCAGTGTAAGAAGCACCAAATCTTCTGTGTCTGCAAGGTCTATCTTAGGTTCATACTCCAGTTGTCTTCAGGCCATCTACAAGAGAAATTGTTGTATGTGCCATGACTTCAAAATTATTTTCTTCTTCATAGCTTTAAATTCATCTCATCGAAAATATTTTTGTTTCACATTGGGCCAGGAGTGTTTTGTCAACCCATAATCCATGGTTCTTGGAGAAATAGGAAACTTCTATAACAGTATATATTGGAATTCAAGTGTGTTCGACACATGAAAGATGTGTTAATTTCGCTGCTACATGTGTCACTTCCAATTAATAATGGGCAATGTCATCACCATATACTTAACAAGCAAGGTAGTGCAAGGTCTACTTCCATTCTTTTGTAAGAGGTCAGACTTTGGTATTGCTGTAGTGATAAAACAGTCTACTGGTAGTGTCCATGCACTCTGAACAAAATGAGAGGTGAGTTAGATTGCTTTAGTTGGTCCATATGTCACTTCACTTTATAGCAGTCTTCCAGAATTATGGTTAACCTGAAATGGATTTTTTTTTTACTTCAGCTGTCAACAGAAAGTTATATTTTTCTCATACTAAACTGAAGGCCAATTTAGGTTTCAGTTTAATAAGTTCCTATTTCTGCAGTCAAACTGAGCACTTTTCCCTAGCTTTCTAGATTGTCTGGGTGGCAGCAATTACTTCTGTGAAGAAAGTAGCTGATGCAGTATTATTCTTCTAGGATACTAGTATACTGTTATGAGGATATGGATCGGTTCAAGCTGAACTAAGGCCATGTTGCTGCCAAAAGAGAGGTTCCATTGTGACTGTGCACTCTTGCTCTCCTTATGTTGGCTTGGGGAAGTGAGTGGCTGCAGGATGAATTACTTGTGGTAGTAGACAGTGGAACACTTGTAGGAGGCAGGAGATGAAGTGCTCCTCCTTTTTAAAGCCAGTGTGGTCATAGACGGCAGACTTCAGTATGGCTTTACAGTTAAGCTTTTCCCAGGTGCTTTCAGAAATTCACCTTCAATATGCCTGGTTTTATTTTGGTTTTTATCATAGTTGAAATCATAACAAGACATTCTTAATTAACAAACATATGGCTGGTTGTTTGTCATCTATCTCACAAAGATTTCCACACTGACTTAAATGCCTAAAGGCTACATAATTTTACATTAATTCTATGATAGCTTCATTATTGAACAAAATACAATTTATTTTTTTTCCATTTCAGTGGCTTTGTTTTTCTTCGACTGATTTGTCCTGCTATCCTGAACCCAAGGATGTTTAATATCATCTCAGGTGACTATGCTTCAGACTGAATTCATACTTTATGTAGTAATAGACATGCACTTACTTTCATGCCTAATTTAGCAAAATATAAAGTCATTTTAACACTGTGCAAACTCATGTTAACCATATCAATTGATTGACTTTCTCCCTAAGGCAGCCAGCATACAGTTCTCACTCTTAAAGATTAGACAGTGTTTATTTCCAATGTCTTCTCTTAAAGTAAAAAAAAAAAAAAAAAAAGGAAAAAGAGAAAGTGAATGTTAAAGAAAACTTGGGGGTCAAGATAAAGCAAACAAACAAAAACTAAATAAATGTTTAATAAGTAAAGGATAAATGGAATAAAACAAAACAAGTGATGCAAAGGCACTCATACCACTTCCCATGTGTAGACCGATGCCCAGCCAGTTCCCAAGCAAAAGATGGCTGACACCCATAAACCCACCCCCCTTTTCCCTTTTAGTCCTGAGCATGGCATTATATGTTATGGAATATCTCTTTGGTTAGTTCGGGTCATCTGCCCAGTTGTGTCTAATCCCAGCCTATTGCGCATCCCCAATCTATTCATTGGGGGGGCAGAGTGAGAAACAGAGGCAGCCTTGATGCTGTATAAACATGGTTCAGCAAAAGCTATATTAGTCTGCTATCAGTACTGTTTTAGTCAAAAATGTAAACCAGCACTATATGAGCTGCTCTGAAGAAAATTAACTCTGTCCTAGCCAGACCCAGTACAAAAGCGTTATCCTGGGTTTTGATGCTCTCTTTGTAGAGTGCATCTCTGTCAGTAAATAAAGCAGTGTCGAGGGCTATTCCTGTTTGCTAGAACAGGATTGCAAAATTGCTATACTGATCTGTAGCACAGTTCTGGCTGATATCAGATAGCATTCTCCTAAACGGTTCTTAGGTATGCTTTGGATGTTGGCATGCATCAGGGATCACATCTGAAACAGTTGGCCTGGGGCTGTGTTGTGAAGAATTAATGGTGAGGGCATAGATTGTTCCATTACAGTTGGCTTAAGCACCTAGAATTGTTTCTGAGCATTTTAACTTAGAGGTGTAGTTGACGTCTTACCAGATGCAACAGCTAGTACATGTTACTGTTGTACTAGACATAAGGCTGTGTTGATGGAATTTCAGGTTTTAAGTTTTGCTGTATTCCTTTGTGGTGGGTGGACCTTGACTGAATGCCAAGTTGCCTACCAAAGCTGCTTTATCACTCCCCCTCATTAGCTGGACATGGGAGAGAAAATATAACAAAAGGCTCATGGGATGAGCTAAGGACTGGGACATCACACAGCAATTACTGTTACCAGCAAAACAGACTCAGCTTGGAGAAATGAAATTAATATATTACCAAACAAATCAGAGTAGGATAATGAGAAATAAAACCAAATCTTAAAACACTTTCCTTCTACTCCTTCCTTCTTCCCAGGCTCAACTTCACTCCTGTGATGGTTTTGGTTGGGGTAGAGTTAATTTTCTTTCCAGTGGCTGGTATGGGGCTGTGTTTTTGATTTGTGCTGGAAACAGTGCTGATAATGTAATGATGTTTTTGTTATTGCTGAGCAGGGCTTACACAGAGCCAAGGCCTTTCCTGTTTTTTGTACTGCCATGCTGGCAAGGAGACTGGGAGTGGCATGGGAGGTTGGGAGGAGACACAGTTGGGACAGCTGACACTAAGTGACCAAAGGGATATTCCATACCATATGACATCATGCTCAGCATATAAAGCTGGGGGAAGAAGGAGGAAGGGGGGGATATTCAGAGTTATGGCGTTTGTCTTCCCAAGTAACCATTATGTGTGATGGGGTCCTGCTCTTCTGGAGGTGGCTGAACACCTGCCTGCCCATGGGAAGCAGTGAATGAATTCCTTAGTTTGCTTTGCTTGTGTATGCGGCTTTCGTTTTCCCTATTAAACTGTCTTTATCTCAACTCACAAGTTTTCTAACTTTTTACCATTCTGATTCTCTCCCCAATCCCACTGGTGGGGGAGTGAGTGAGCGGCTGTGCGGGGCTTGGCTGCTGGCTGGGGTTAAACCACGACAACTCCCTATTTACCTTCTGCCCCCCAGCAGCGCAGGGGGACGGGGAATGGGAGTTGCGATCAGTTCATTACACTGTCTCTGCCACTCCTCAGGAGGAGGACTCCTCACACTCTTCCCCTGTTCCAGCATGGGTTCCCTCCCATGGGAGACAGTCCTCCAGAAACTTCTTCAGTGTGGGTCCTTCCCATAGGCTGCAGTCCTTCAGGAACAGACTGCTTCAGCATGGGTCTCCCACAGGGTCACAAGTCCTGCCAGCAAACCTGCTCCAGAGTGGGTTCCTCTCTCCAAGGGTTCACAGGTCCTGCCAGGAGCCTGCTCCAGTACAGGCTCTCCACAGGTTCACAGTATCCATCAGACACATCCACCTGCTTTGGTGTGAGGTTTGCACTGTGGACCCCCATGGGCTACAGGGGGGGCAGCCTGCCTCACCATGATCTTCACCACGGGCTGCAGGGGAATCTCTGCTCTGATGCCTGGAGCACCTCCCCCCCCTTTCTACTACCCTGACCTTTGGTATCTGCAGAGTTGTTTCTCTCACATATTCTCACTCCTCTGCTCTACCTGCTCTTCTGCAGCAGGGTTTGGGTTTTTTCCCCCCTTTCTTAAATATGTTATCACAGAGGTGCTACCACAGCCTTGGGAAGCAGTGGGTCTGTCTTGGAGCTGGCTGACATTGGCTCTATAGGACATAGGGGAAACTTCTAGCAGCTTCTCACATAAGTCATCCCTGTAGCCCTCCACTACCTAAACCTTGCCATGCAAACCCAATACATCCTTGAGGGAGGAAAAAAGGAAAGCATAAACCGCTGATGGGAAAATTATATCACTAAAATATTTGTGCATCTGAGTTCCATAGTTTTAAAAAGCTTGCATATATTTTGTGTCATCTTTTCCCCTGCTTTATTTATTTATTTATTTATTTTTTTAAACAAAGTTGTCCCAACCTAGAGGGCATTTGGTTTGTGCTAGCCATTGTTTTTTCTCCTTCCCTCCCTAACACCTTCTCAATTTTACCTGTAAAATGCTGGTTTGAAAATGGGAAGAAATCAGAAATCATTTGTGTCAGAAAGCCTTTGGGAAAAATTGTTTTCCTTCTTTTGCCTTTAGAGGCAGCTTTTCAGACAATATAGCAAGTTTTTTGTCCTCTCTCTTTAAGCTATAGTAAATGAGAAGGCCTGAGTCAGTCTGAAAGTTCCTTTCTCCCTTTAATAGTTTTCATATACACTTTGGGGGAAAGAATTTAAGAACCATGGCCTCATTGTTATTGTTACAAGCCAGAGAAGAGAGTTATAGCGATAAAGATTCATACCATTATGTCATTTGAAGGGGGCTGCCCCGCCCTC
>JAWWTY010000082.1:4053516-4066927 GCA_035222235.1 Margarornis squamiger
AGCTGTTTATCTTCACGGCTACACAGCAGTCTGGCCAAGGTCAAATTCTTCTTGCTCTGTCAAGAAATCCACAGGCTCGGTGCAGTTTCCCACACAGGAGGTGAGGTAAACTGCTTTCCCAATGAAGCTCAGGTCCTGGTGTCAGCTGGTTGGCTTCCTAGTGGTAGAAGTGGGGCTTGAAAGAAAGAAAACTTGAAGGATTTAAAATGAACCCTTTAAGATCTTTCTTCTTATAACATGGTGAGTCAACTATTTAAAGGGAGGGGCTATCTATCTGGGAGCATATAATAGGACAAGGGATAACAGTTTTAAACTGACAGATGGCAAGTTTAAATTAGATATTAGGAAGAAATTCTTTACTTAGAGGGTGGTGAGGCACTGGCATGGGTTGCCCAGAGAAGCTGTGGCTGCCCCATCCCTGGAAGTGTCCAAGGCCAGGTTGGACGTAGCTTGAAGCAACCTGGTCTAGTGGAAGGTGTCCCTGCCCATGTCAGGGAGGTGGAACGAGATGGTCTTTAAGGTCCATTCCAACCCAAACTATTCTGTGTTTCCATGATTTGTGTTAATTCCTCCCTGTTGTTTTGGATGCCACCTGTCCCAGGGACAAATGCTTGTAACAGACATCTCATATCAATGTGCCTGCCACTCTTCTGCTACAGCTGTTCAATTTTTTTTCACTTCATCACATTTTTATATGTTGAATAATACTGTTCCAAATAATAGCTTTGCTATAGTTATGACAAAGTTGTACTTGTGTCTGGGAAAGGGTGGGGCTGTGTCTGACTTGACAAGTATGTTTGTCATGGCGTAAGTCATTGCTCTTGGGAAAGAGTGGAGAAATTTGTTCAAGTCATGCAACTCCTGTGGTTTGAAT
Organism: Margarornis squamiger; assembly: GCA_035222235.1. Taxonomy (NCBI): domain Eukaryota; kingdom Metazoa; phylum Chordata; class Aves; order Passeriformes; family Furnariidae; genus Margarornis; species Margarornis squamiger. The sequence continues at coordinate 4,054,391 of JAWWTY010000082.1, forward strand.
TAAGGCAGCAGTCTGATGTAAGCACAACATAAATATTTCCTAGCTCTTATCTCTGAAGGCGATTTTCCAAGGGATCCCACGCAGTAGTGCTCTAAACAGCTGAAAGTTTGCCTCTCTGAGGTTTAGGGTCCTGACTACTGTTTTACCCACCCAGTACCCCTCAAAATGGAGAATTCTACCCCGGCATGATGGCTGCAGCCCAGGGTGCCTCCAATCTTGACCTCTTCCAATAAGTTAGACTTTAGAATCATAGAATCATCAGTATTGGAAGAGACCTTTAAGATCATCAAGTCCCACTGTCAACCCAGCACTACCACTGGTAACCACTAAACCATATCACCCAGTGCCAGATCCAGATGCCTCTTAAACACCTCCAGGGATGGTGACTCCACCACCTCCCTGGGCAACCTATTCCAATGCCTGACCACCCTAACAGTGAAACATTTTTTTCTAATATCTAATCTGAATCTCCCCTGCCTCAGCTTAAGGCCATAAGTTCTTCCACATTAGTGAGCAACAGATCCAGCAGTGTCTTTCTTCTGGTTGGACTCTCCATCACCTGTACTAGGAAGTTGTCCTCAAAGCACTTGTATTGGGTCTGGCTAACATGGAGTTAACTTTCCCCATAGCAGCCCTCAAAGTGCTGTTCTGTGTAGTGGTAGCTATAAAGGTGTTGATAACATACCAGTGCTTTGGCATCAAGGCTGTCTCTCCAACAATGTCCCCCTTCACCCCCCTCCCCAAGGACAGTAGGCTGGTGGTGGGCAAATATCTTTGGAAGGGACATAGCCAGGACAGCTGACCAAAGGGATATTAACATCTCCTCAGCAATAAAAGTTAAGAGAAAGGAGGAGGAAGGGGGGGGGGGTGTTTATTATAAAGGTGTTTGTCTTCTGGAGCAACTGCTACACATACTGAAGCCCTTGCACCATGAAGTGGTCAGAAATCACATGTTGATGGGAAGTAGAGAATAAATCTTTTGTTTTCCTTTGCTTTTGTGTGTGGCCTTTGCTTTTGCTGTATTAACCTGCCTTTATCTTGACCCATGAGTTTTGTTCCATCTTATTTTCTCCCCTCTCTGGTCCTGCTGAAGAGGGGAATGATAGAGCAGCTTGGTAGGTACCTGGTATCTGGCCAAGGTCAACTCACTACAGCACTCCACTAGTTTTCTGAACTGCTTGCAATTCACTGTCTCATTTTTCCAGCAGATATGTGTGGTTGAAGTCCCCTATCAGGATCAGGGCATGTGAGCATAATGCTTCCCACAGTTGAACCACAAAGTTTCCTTTCTTGTCTTGGTCTCTAATTTTCACTCATATGCTCTGGACCTGCATATTGGTGTTCTTCAAAGATAGCTTCATGCAATCAATTCCCATTTTGGCATAGATGGCAACTCCCCCACCTCTCCTTCCTTGTCTGTCTCTTCTGAATGGTTTATAGCCATCAATCACAACACTCCAATCATGTGATTCATCCATCCCACCAAGTTTCTATGATAGCAGTCAGGTTGTGGTTTTCCATCTGGGCAGCTGTTTCCAGCTCCTCCTGTTTGTTTCTCATGGTGCATACATTGGTATAGAAGCACTGGACTACCAGCCACATCCCCTTTCTTAGAGGAGCTCACCCTAATTCCCTTGAGGTGATTCACAGGTGTTTCCTGTTGCTTCCTACTGTCTCAGCAGCCCCTGGCTCTTTTCAAGTGCTTAGAACACTATGTCCTTCCCCCAATAAATCTAGTTTAAAGCTCTGTTTATAAGTCCAGACAGCTTTTTGCCCAGGATGCTCTTGCCCTGCTTGGTCACTTGAGCCCTGTGAAAATTCATTTATCCCCCTTCTATGGCTGCCTTGCACCATTTAATGTTAGACATCAGGAGATGGTGCAGTTCTTTCTGGTTTAAGGAAGTTTCAGAATAGTGTGAAACCATCATAGCTAGCTCATGCAGCCAGGGTTTGTCATTAGTGTATGTTGAGGGTGGCATTTGGATAAACAATCCCCATGCACATCTGCAGCATTTCATGCTCCAGTAATTCTACTCAAGAGTGATGATCTTGAAGCACTGATTTGTTTCAAAACATGGAATGGCTTTTACTTTCTTTTCCAGTTATGTCCCACTTCTGTAGCTCTCTAGTCTCATTAGAAAATTTAGTATATTTGATAAACTATGTCAGCAGGCTGCAAGTTAAATTCCAAGGGGGACTTGAGCCTTCAAAATATATCTATTAACACACAAAAAATGCACCAGTTTATTTTCTAGGAGGATGTGGATCTACTTGAAACCTTGTCATTTTATGTGAGCAGGAAAGCATAACACTTTTAAACAAAAGCCTTTTTGGATACAGTGGAAATGTTATTATGCCTGTTAATGATAGACATCCTACCACAGATGCAGAGTAGCTAGGCAAGCTGCTTTTGTGGTGCATTTTTGGAAGCAACTGTTCTTTGAGCCCTTTAGGCTATAATGCTTAAGATAAGCTAGGTGTACCTTAATGGCAACAAATACAGTTGCAGGGATTTATAGGGTTTAGCCAGAGCTTGCCTATTTTTCAACTGTGCTAGAAGCCTGGCTAAATGTTGCCTGCAGATTGCTATGGTGGGTCGACTTGGGCTAGCTGCCAGGTGTCTACCAAGCTGCAAGACGGGGAGAAGATCCAATAAAAGACTAGTGGGTTGAGATAAGGACAGGGAGAAATCACTCACCAATTACCATTGTGGGCAAAACAGACTTGGTCTGGGGAAATTAATTGAATGTATTACCAATCAAATCAGAGTAGGATAATGAGAAATAAGAACAAATCTTAAAATCCCTTCCCCCCCACCCCTCCCTTCTTCCTGCACTTAACTTCATTCCCAACTGTTTTACCTCCTACCCCTGAATGGCACAGGGGAATGGGGATTGTGGTCAGTTCCTAATGCTTTGTCTCTACCACTTCTTTCTCCTCACTTTTCCCCTGCTCCAGCCTGGGTCCCTTTCCATGGGGTGCAGTCCTTCAGGAACAGGTTGCTCCAGCATGGTTCCCCCACATGGTCACAGGTCTTGCCAGCAAACCTGCTTCAGTGTGGGGTCCTCTCTCTGCAGGTCCTGCCAGGAGCCTGCTCCAGCATGGGCTTTCCACAGGGTCACAGCCTCCTGTGGGCATCCACCTGCTTTGGTGTGGGGTCTTCCACAGGCTGCAGATGGATCTCTGCTCCACCATGGACCTCCATGGGTCACCAACAGTGGTGACCTTGTCCTTAAACCCTTTCACAACAAAGTTTATGCATTCATCTATTTTGGTTCTCTAGAAATCAGGGTACAACAATTTCAGAAGTCTAGCATAAACCCATCTCTTTGCTTGTGCTTTTCTTGAAAACTGAGAAGGATTAATTAGGATAAAATGGAGGTCATGGGCTAAGCTGTCTCATACTCTCTAGGTAGTACACCTAAGAATAGCAGTAAAAATAGTGACACAGGCACCCAGGGACTTGAGATATCTATTCTTAGCATTATACTGCTTCAGTTTCACAGATGCTCATTGGTCTACTACAATGGATATGGTTAAGTCTCACTAGCACTGGCAAATATAATGGGAATAGTTAAGAAATTACTGAGTCAGTAGAGATGTGGACCAGAACATGTGGTTACCTCAACCACCAAAGTATAAAATTGTGTATCCAGTTCCATATTCCTCTGGCTTTGCCAGGGAACAATGATGTCTTTAAATGCTTCTAGTTATATGTGTCTACCTGCAGCTTCACAATTACACCTCAATTTTTCTTGAAGGCCTAAGATCGTAAGATCCTAAGATTTCCTTATAACTTGCTAATGTTGTAAAACATGTAACCCTCAAGAACCACTTGTAATCAATAAACCAAGCTGCTTTTAAGAGAAATGGGTAAAATCAGCCCCTGTGCTTTTAGCTGAAAATGATTATCACATGCACGAGTAAGGGAGGGGAGGGTTGCCTGACCCTTAGAGAGGGGAGATTTTCTTGACCCTTAGTGTTTTATTTGTCTGTCAGTGCCCCAGGGAAGTTGAAACCCATACGTCCCACCAGTCTGTCAGCATCCTGTAAGGGGATCCTTCACTGAACAGATTCACCAGATCAGAGGGTGATTCAATTGCCCTTTTCAGGGGAGCTAAGCCATTGGTTTGGACGATATTAAGTGCATTTGTGATCAATTCATGGTATTTTTCATTAATTCCCTCCCACTGAGGTAATATGTTTGTTAAAAACCATTGATTGGTTCTTAAAGCCAAAAGGGAAGATTGTAGAGGGCATTTTAGTTTATTTAGGTCACTGGTGATTGTGACTAGTTTGTTCAGTAATATTTCAGAGTCCTTGCTATTTAGAACTCCCAATCCTGTTCCCAGGATGCCAGTCACGTCCCTCCTTGTTCGCCTGGAGGAAGTGAGGGTTAGTTTATTCAACCATGCTGTCTATCCTGCATAAGAAGTTTTCAGGAATGGTGAGCAAACTGGTTGGATTGTAGAAACATTTTACATCAACAGCTTAGCTTGTTTGAGGGACCATGTGGAGTTAACTAACATTTGTTGTTGACCTGTATTTTTATCTAAGTAAGAACCAATGTTATAGATGTGAGGAGACAGTTGGATAGGAGGCTGAGTTGTTGGAGACTGAGGTGTTAAATATGGGTCTTCAACAACGAGTTTGAATTGAAGGCCCAAGGTTGCTCAAGAGCTGGGGTCTGTCCAAAGGCACATTACAATCATTGCTTAAAAGAGCAGGTATGTGTGTTTTTTAAGACTGTTGACATGTACTTAGTGTTGTTTTGAATTCGGCATTCTATCGAGATGATGTCTCCTTTAATTCCTTTTAGAGATGGAATGTGTTGATTTTCACTCTTTTCTGTGATGGTTCACTCCTGATTATAAAATGTGATGTTGCTGTGCGGTGCTACTACAGATTAGACATAGGTATATGTATAAATACAACCTGTTGATTTGCCATCCTCAAACTTTAGGTTTCCAGATAATGATGCACAGCAGAAATGATATTACAGCCAAAACTAATGCTAGTATTCCTTGTATGTATTCAAAGTTGGTGTGGGTTAATTCATCCATCCACGTGTAGTTCATTCGGTGTTCCTGTGGAACAGAAAAGAAAGGAAATATGCTTGGTTGAAAATGCAACCAGCAGGGTTAATTAAAAGAGGGGTTTGAGATTCAAGCGGAATCTCAACTTCTACTTTACAAAGTGCTTGACAGCTGTTGCAGCTTTGCCTACAATTTCAGGGGGATCTCCTCTGATCAGAGGGAGTGAGACTGTTTGTAAGATTTTGGCAAGTGCAACATGTGCAGTCATGGATGATTGCACTCCTTTCCAGGCAGGCACGAATTGTGCTTTGTTGTGTTCCAGAAGTGAAAACCTTGGATGCAAAAGACATGCCTCTTCTATAAAACTATATCTTTTGAATTCAGGGCTGACATCCATGACTGGGACACTTTCTGAATTTGAGTTATCAGTTCCACAAAATTTAGAACATCAGGAGTTAAAGGCACAATACCGGCATGCAATCCTCTGCAACAAACTGTAAACCACGGCTGTCTGTTCAGCTCTTTCTCCAGCCAGACAGGAGAATTAGGAGAGTGTGAGTGAGTGATAATATCTCTCTTTTCCTAATCTGTTACCACCCCATCAATACCCAAGCACGCAGCTTTTTGTATTTTAATCATTACATTTGCAATATTGGGCACTGCAGCTGTTAGTGGGGCTGTGTTGGCATTTAAGTGCTGGTAATCAAGAGTTAATATTGGTTGCTTTTCCAAGTTAGTATCAACTACAAAAGTTCCGCTTTGTGATGCCGCAGGAATTTTTGTATCAAGGAATGCAGGTGCAGTGCAAAGTGACTGCCCTACAGCCTCCTGATTTCTTTTGGGGCTGGGGCCGACATTTGAACCAAAAGACCACACATCACAATCTAGCAGATGCCAGGTTTGACCATTCAGAACATTAAAGCCCAAAATGTTTTCATCGTGGTCTTTAATTGCAAAGCGAGTAGTCAACATCCACTGCTTACTTAGGGGCCATAAATTAATCTTAGCAGCTTGACAGATACTGCTTGCTTCTTTTACTCCAGTGATTTTGACACTTTGCTGCCTGAGTTGCCTGCTTCTTGGCATTTTGCTGAATTAATATTAAATGTTGTGGTCCCATATCTATTAGAAATTTTATTAATTGCTGATGAGAACCAACTGGAATCCCAATGTATGGGTCATTATTATGTATGTGTTGATAGGATTCCATTTGCTGGATTTTAATTTTTCTTGGCTTATTGCCATAATGCTTTTGCAAATCAGCCACTTGAATCAGATTGAATTGAGTTGTTTTTCAGGTCTGGTTTTCCTGTCCACCTCAAGGTTTTCTTAGTGGATTCAGTTTCATGCACAAAGGAATTTGGGGGAGGTAAAGAATAATTTTCCTGTAGTTCATTATGATTAATGTCAGGGGATTTGGGAGTCTGTATAAACATCACTTCAGCTTTAGAGTCTCCTGGTTTCTTACTCTCATCAGATTTAGAATTAAGGTTCTCTGTGGTTTCATCGTGATCACAATCATAGCAAATATCTCTGTTCCAAGTCTTGATGTCAGGATAAGACACTGATTTATGAAGCTGCCTGACTGAAGTGGGAGGCTGTTTTTCTAGCAGCAGTTTCTTTTCGTGGTCCGTGGCAGCGAGCAGACTTCTAAGGTGGTCAACCTCAGTTTAAAGCAGGTCATTTTCAGCAACAATTTTAACAACTCAAGCTTCCAATTTTTCTCCTGTTTCCTTCTCAAAGGCTAACCATGACTTCAACACCTCATTTTCTGATTTCAAAGCAGTTTCAAAACTCAACATCAGAAATCTGTTCAGAAGCAGGTGAATTTTTTGCTTCTTGTGCACAAGACAAACAGGCTCTTAAAACTGCACAAATCGCACCTTAACCCTTTCCTTCCTTACATTTCTGTTCAGCCCAACATTGTTCAATGCATTCCACAACTTTAACTTTCCAAAACCTTTGAACCCACTCCTTCCCAGCCTGGGGAGGGGCACATTTGTATTTTTTGCAGCAGATTATCCATGACAACCCTGCTTCGCTGCACCAATTTTAATGTCACGAGAAAGGGGGGAGTCTGCCCAACCCTTAGAGAGGGGAGATTTTCTTGACCCCTTAGTGTTTTATGTGTCTGTCAGTGCCACAAGGAAGCCAAAACCCTTATGTCTGACCAGTCTCACTGTCCTGTAAAGGGACCCTTCACCAAACAGATTCACTGGATTGGAGGGTGGTTCAACTGCCCTTTTCAGGGGGGCTAAGACAACTTCTGCTGGCAACTGCTAGCACCTTATAAAAGACTCACTAACAGTTTATGTAATCACACTCTTTATTAATATAAATTGTGACAGGTTAATAAGGTTCATAGGTTGTTGGTGATAGTGTCTGACTGCAAAAACATATTTAAAGCAATCTACTAATACTACAAACAAGCACAAGCTCTAGTGCTAATAACAGCATTTAGCGCACATAGAATGAGTTTCTTACCCAATAGGTGACCCTATGGGGGGGGAAAAGAGGTTCAGCCTGTTGACTGATCCCAGCAGTTTCAGTGGAGTCTTCCTCCAATTTCTCCCTATTCCCAACTTACTTTTATACTATCTCTTTAGGTTTAGGTGGAGCTTGAGTGACTCTAGTCATAAGTACTTAATGGGGTAGTTGTCCTTGGCATCTATCTCCCTTGATTGACAGATACCGTATGGTCTTTGAACTACAAAGTATCACCATGTTCCCCTCCCTGCAGGGATGTCTATGGAGGGAGGCTGTGGCATCTCCACTCCTCCATTGCATCCCCTGTAGCAGGTTCTTATCATTGTTTAGGGAACCATTGTGGGGTATGTTGACCACTCCATCCAGGGAGCAGCAGCTGCATTTTACCCTGTAATTTTTAGTCTTCTCTAATTTTTAACCCTATCCATCATTCCACACCACTCAAGGCACTCTATATATCTAGAACCAAGATGGTGACTAGTAAACTGGTTTAGCATGCATCTTCTTATTTTTCAGCTGGTCTCTTTGAGCATTATTAGTAACAAAGAGTTAGTTGTAGATTTTTATTCAACAGGGGAACTGGATAGAGCATTGCAGTTTAGCTCAGGCTCTGATAATATTTTCAAAAAACACAAAGCAAAGCAGCTTTGTAATCAAGATGATTATGTATGGTGAGCTTGACTGATGCTTTTGAACTGCTTGCTCTTGCAGCTGTGGATGGAAAAGCACCACTTGCTACTGGTGGTGATGATGATGATGATGATGATGAAGTTCCAGGTAAGAACAAGCATGTAGTGGAAGAAAAGTGAATTTTGCTGAGAGATAATATGTGCAGTATAAGATTCGACCAAGGAGAGTAAGAGTGTTGACTAGTCACTCCTTTCAGTACCTGAAGGAGGGCTGCAAGAGTGCTGGAGAGGGACTTTATACAAGAGCATGGAGTGACAAGATAAGGGGGAATGGCTTTGAACTGCGAGTAGATATACATTAGATATTAATTATTAATTATTGTCCCTCTGTACTGGGCACTGGTAAGGCTGCACCTTGAGTACTGTGTCCAGTTTTGGACCCCTCACTTCAAGAAAGTCATTGAGGTGCCAGAGCATGTCCAGAGAAGGGCAACGGAACTGAAGAAAGGTCTGGAAGAGTAAGTGCTATAAGGAGCAGCTGAAGGAGATGGGGGGACTCAGCCTGGAGAAAAGGAGGCTCAGGGGAGACCATCTCAATCTCTAAAACTATCTGAAAGGAGGTGGGGGTCAGCCTTTTCTCCCAGGCAACTGGTCACAGAACAAGAGGAAATGACCTGAAGCTGTTCCAGGGGAGGTTCACGTTGAATATCAGGAAGAATTTCTTCACTGAAAGAGTGGTTAAGCATTGGAACAGGCTGCAAAGGGAAGTGGTAGAGTCCTCATCCCTGGAGGTGTTCAGGAAATGACTGGATGTGGCACTTAGTGCTCTGGTCTAGTTGACAAGGTAGTGTTCAGTCAAAGGTTGGACCTGATGATCTTGGAAGTCTTTTCCAACCTTAATGATTCTGTAATCCTGTGATTAGGAAGAAATTCTTTTTTGTGAGGGGTGGTAAGGTGCTGGGACAGTTTGCCTAGAGAAGCTGTGGCTGCCCCATCCCTGCAAGTTTTCAAGGTCAGGTTGGACTGGGCTTGGAGCAACCTGGTCTAGTGGAGGGTGTCCCTGCCCACAGCAGGGGGTTGGAACAAGATGTGCTTTAAGGTCCCTTCCAACCCATGTCCTTCTGTGATTCTATTATAGAATTTCTGTGGGCATTGTTTTCAGACACTATATGAGACTTAAATGGACCATTGGTTTGAGCTAACATTTTTGTCTAGCTATGGCTAAGATAATTATTTAATATTCAATAAGAAGATTGCTAAAAAACTGCCTTTTCAGTATCACTTTGCCCTGTTGTGGGTATGGTGAAGTTAAATGCTCTTAGAATTGTGCTTTATAATGAACCATTTCAAACTTACTAGTTTGAATGAGAAGAATGAACCATGAAGCTCTTATATGTTATTTGGTCTGTATTTTATAAGCTGATTTTATTTTTTTTTGCTATGTAACCACTCAAAATGAACTGGAACTTTTTTTGGAGGGGGGAGGAATTGGCAAAGCAGAAGTGAGTCAGACTTGAATTTCAACATTTTTCTTTTTCTAGATCTTGTTGAAAACTTTGATGAAGCTTCAAAGAATGAGGCAAACTGAACTAAGTGACACTTTCTGAATAAAGTTAAAACTTGAAAAAGCTACATGGAGCTGCTATTTTATATTGTGACTGCTTTTATTTGATTTTATTTTTATTTCCTGATGAGATCTCAAGATGTGTAATATTTGGAAACTCCTGAACCTGCAGCTCTTTTTCAGTTATTGCTTGTACATGGTGTTGTTTTTGTGGCCTAGTTGAACAAGCCTATGCTTTGAAATAAGTCAGATTGCTAAATGAATCTCATGAATCTCTACCTAGACACAAATTTTGAGTAACTTGTATACAAGCAATGCCCCATCTTTCATGAACTTTGGCATTCAATAAAAAATATATAATGATCTTTCTGGTGTGGTTTTTTGTCAGAAAAGCAAGAAAAAAAATTGACCATTAGCTATTAAGCAATCATAAAAGGTCTTGCTTTTTTTCAGAGCATCCTCCTTTTTGCTCTGTTAGAAAACTGTCTTTTAGAAAAATTTTCAGTACATAATGGAGCATTTAAGACTTAATTGGTGAATTCCCAGTGTTTGCGGGTCAGAGCACATACACTGTGTTCCTAACACACTTTGTAATCTACTGAATTTAAGAAGTAGACCTGTATTCTAGAACTACTTTATGGTTGTAGGGAGTTTACATGGCAAGTATGGGGGTGCTGCAGGAGTGGAGTCTGTGAGAAGACACCAGAAGCTTCCCTTATGTCTGATAGAGCCAATGCCAGCTGGCTCCAAGGCAGACCTGCAGCTGGCCAAGGTCGAGCCAATCAGCCATGGTGGTAGCACCTCTGGGATAACATATTTAAGAAGGGAGCTGGGGAAAAGCTGGGAAACAGCAGCCGGGAGAGAGGAGTGAGAATATGTGAGAGAAACAGCTCTGCAGACAGCAAGGTCAGTGAATAAGGGGGAGGAGGTGCTTCAGGTGCCAGAGCTGAGATTCCCCTGCAGCCCATGGTGAAGCAGGCTGTCCATCTGCAGCCCCTGGAGGACCACACGCTGGAGCAAGTGCGCTTGCCCAAAGGAGGCTGTGATCCTGGGAGAAGTCTGCACTGGAGCAGGCTCCTGGCAGGACCTGTGGAGAGAGAAGCCTGTGCTGGAGCAGGTTTGCTAGCAGGACCTGTGACCCTTTGATTGAATCCTGTCTGGATGGAAATGTGTAGATTTAAAGTTATGTTCCTTAAGAATTGCTTTAAAGACAGCATCTTAACTTCTTTTAATCAAATATTAACAATCTATTTATGAGTCTTTACTGTTGTCTTTGTTGGTTCAGTTTTTATCTCAGCCACTGCCTAGCTGTGAGAAAGCAGAATTTGAACAATTAGAAAGTGAATGAATAAAGTTTTGTTTTCTCCTTGGTAGAATTATTTCCCATCTATATTATTTCTCTCTATGAACAGAGCTGCTTGCTTCTGTAGTTTTTATTTAACTCCATGACTGACTGCTGTGATTTAATCCCAGCTGGCAACTAAGCCCCACACAGCCACTTGCTCATTCCTCCCTGGTGAGATGGGGGAGAGAATCAGAGTAAAAGTGAGAAAACATGAGGGTTGAGATAAAGGCAGTTTAATAATATTAAGGAAAAGGAAAAAATAACAGAGAGAAAATAAACCCCAGGGAAGATGGGTGATGCAAATGAAAACAATTGTTCACCAACTGACCCATGCCCAGCCAGTCCCTGAGCAGTGGTTCCCCCACCAACCTCTCCCCTAGTTTTATTGCTGAGCACAGTGCTATAAGGGTCTGGAATATCCCTTTGGTCAGTTGGGGTCAGCTGTCCCAGCTGTATCCCACACAATTTCTTGTGCACCCCCAGCCTACTCACTGGTGAGGCAGAGTTCATTACATCTGTGATTACATGCTGCACAGTCAATTTTGCAAAAATAATTTAGTTAGAAAAAGCAACTTGTTTGCTAACACTGAAATACAGTATACTTTTGTTGAACATTGAGAGTAAAATTATTTTATTAACACTCCCATAAGAAATTACATTGGTAAGTGCTTTTGTCAAATGGCTTGGAGAGAAGCAACTTGGAATTAGATTTGGATCGCAGAATTTTCAAATTCCTCAGGTCCCATGGCATGCTGTGGCAAGAAAACACTGTGCTGCCTTCAGATCCATGGGTGTGGTTCAAAGGTAACTCCTAGTATCTTTGTCTTCTCCCTGCCATCAGAGGCTAAAGAAATTGTTCACTCAAACAAAATCAGCAGGCTGACATTTCAGAACTTTATGAACCCTGGATGAGGGGCTTTAAAATTTTTCTCTCTATAAACAAAGAAATGTGTGATATGGGATTGGGGTCTTTTAATCCTAGAACTTTTATATTGCAAAGTATTTATAACAAGAGAAGCAAAATTCCTTTGTTGTGTTTCAGAGAAACACAAAGTATGTGAAGCATGCTATTAGTATTTCATAATGATCGATTTTCTGTGCTTTCTTGATGCTGATTTTTCCAGTGAATAAAGCTTTTTCTTTGCAGAGATTCATCATCATCATCATGGCTAGGCTTCGCAAACAAAGATTTACAAGGGCTCTACCCATGCTTGCTGCAAGTGCGCTGATGGCTAAAAAGGCCGAGATAGACAAGTCTGATTGCAAAAGGCACAGTGGAAAGTCTCCATCGGCACTACTGGCGAGACAAGGTTCTTGGTGTGGTGCCTTTTTTCCTCCAGGCTGATTCTGCATGTGTTCTCAAAGGAAGCAGCAGCATTATGAATGGTGTGTCTCCATGTGTCCTGATTGGAGGCCAGGGTGGACCATTGATGGTGGTCAATATGGCCAAGGCTGAGGTATTGTTTCAGGGAGTCC
>JAWWTY010000082.1:4191467-4207506 GCA_035222235.1 Margarornis squamiger
GTGTGAGTGCTTTGAATAAACCGAGCTTTGCTGCTAACTCATATTGAGTCATCTCATGGCTCCACAAGCCCACCTCCACACATGTCCATAGGAAACATTTAGGGACGTGGTTTAGTGGTGGACTTAGCAGTGCTGGGTTAACAGTTGGACACAATGATCTTAGAAGTTTTTTCCAACCTTAATGATTCTATGAAATGGAAAGAAATGCATTTGTCTGCAAGAAGAGGTATCTCTTCTTTTGATGATAGCTAAAAAACCCTGCCCATGTGTATTTTCATTATACTGCATGAGGATGCTCCTAAGGATTTAGAAAATGAATTTATCTCCTTGGTGGGTATCATGGTTTAACCCCAGCCAGCAGTCAAGCCCCATGCAGCTGCTTGCTCGCTCCTCCACCAGCAGGATCGGAGAGAGAATTGGAAGGAAAAACCTAGAAAACTTGTGGGTTTAGATAAAGATAGTTTTATAGGGAAAGCAAAAGCCGTACACACAAGCAAAGCAAAACAAGGAATTAATTCACTGCTTCCCATGAGCAGGCAGATGTTCAGCCATCTTCAGGAGAGCAGGGCCCCATCATGCGTAATGGTTACTTGGGAAGACAAATGCCATCACTCCAAACCTTCCCTCCTTCTTCTTCCCTCCCCATCTTTATATAATGAACATGATGTCATGTGGTCTGGAATATCTCTTTGGTCAGTTTGGGTGACCTGTCCTGGCTGTGTCTCCTCCCAGCTTCCCATGTACCCCCAGTCTGGCAGTACAGAAAGCAGCAAAGGCCATGGCTCTGTGTAAGCCCTGCTCAGCAATAACAATATATTATCAACCCTGTGTTCAGCACAAATCCAAAACACAGCCCTGTACTAGCCACTGTGAAGAAAATTAACTCTATCTCAGCTGAAACCAGCACACTGGGAGAAAATCATGCTTACATTTGCTTAAAATAAAAAGATCTGCTCCCATAATTGATCATGAGAATTTTATAGATTTCTGGTGGTTTGTTTCTGTGTGGAGAGATGTTAACCTGCAGATCCCTGGAGGTTAAAATCATAGTCTATAAACCCTTTAGAGGAGACCAAAAAAAAGGGGAGCAATGTGTCTGTGTTTGGACTATCCGGTGTCTAAATTGGTTGTGCTGGGAATGGCTGTGAATTGCGACCATCTGTAGTGAGCACTGAGGATGTGCATCCTGCTCTTTGGGAAAAGATTCCTCATTTTATAGGCAGATTGAGGTATGGGACTTCATTAAGAAATGGTCACATTTTTATGAGTTTTTAGTGTCTTGAATATTATTATTAATATTTGAAAACGACAGAAATTATACAATGGGGAATATATGGAAGCCATCTTCTCCAGCATGCGTTTCACCAGAGTGGGACTACTTGGGTTGAAATACTTCAATAATCTGAATATGTTCAAGATTATGAATAATCTGAACATGTATAAGAAATGTTGGAGGGAAATTGGTAATATCGGATTCCTATTTGTGATGCATTTACATGTCCATCCCATGTGAGTCTGAGCCATCCAATTTCTTGAATGGTCTTGAATGGCAAAATCCAACCTGCTTTACTTCTTCACCTTTAAAGGGTAGAGAGGGAAGCCCTCTTTCTGCAGGGAGGACATGTGAGGACTGATGACTAAAGAGGCCTTGAAGGATGAGTGTAAGATCTTTGCTTTAGATGCTCTTGCTTTGGGTTGCCAGTTTTGCCAAAAGCAGCTGCACAGGAAAATTCAAGGTGCTTTGCAGTTTGCTGGAGGTTTCTCATAATTCCCACCTGATTGTATCATGATGCTTTTGCTTCTTGGAGAAAGGAACCTTCACCTTAGTGTTGGTGGAACGTGTACCAGAATAACCGTGTGAACCCATTTGCTGGTGTGCATGGTGCAGGGTTCCAACATTCCCCACCTGTTCTTGGAGCAAGGAGAAGTCATGTCACCATGACTCCTTGAAGAAGCAGGATGACTTTCCCCATCCTTATTGGTGACAGCAGGCTCTGATAGCTGCTGGTGAAGAATATCTCCATCCTTAGAGATATTCAAAAGCCATCTGGATGTGGTCTTGGGCACCTGATTGGACTAGATGACCTTTAAAGGTCCCTTACTCAAACAATTCTATGATGGTGGCCCTGCTTGAGCAGGAGGGTTGGAACAAATGAGCTTCAGAGGTCCCTTCCCACCTCAACTGGTCTGTGACTCTGAAACTGTCTGTCTTCATGGTTGGGATGTCATTGCACCCACTGGACCTTGGTGGGTCTTGGAGGTTGTGGACAGTGGGGCAGGAGGACAGGGCTGGAGTCAGAGCTGAGTCTATAAATTGTCTGCTCCATATTGTTGACAACTTTGTGTCCCCAAGGCTAAAACTGTGTCACTCCTTGCCTTCATGGTGCACTTTTGCAGTGGGCGAGGGGACTTTGTTGCAGCGAGCATGGATTCACATGGAAGCGGAGGAGCCCATGCCCAGAGCTGGGACACCTCTGTGGCTGATGGTGGGAGATGCTGTGCCAGGCTGTGTCATGGTCTGGATAAAACTGCATGCCTTCTGGCGAGTAACTGCCTTTCCCTCCCTCCTAGAATGACAACAAGGGGAGCTCCCTTGACATGCTGGGCACGGACATCTGGGCTGCCAACACCTTTGACTCCTTCAGGTAAGCCAGTTTTAAAATGTTTTAAGAGACAGATGGACTGTATCTTCTCTTAGCCTTTGCCTGCATGTCCATCCTGCCAGTACCCAGGTGCCAGTGAGTACCCTGCCAGTGCTTACATCACTGCTCCTCCTCCACATCTGCAGTTAGCCTGCAGCACTAAGCACAATCAATCTACTTAAATCATCCTATGTGCTTTGGAGAAGCTTCTGGATGGGTTTGCAGTCCAAACATCTGAAACTGGTACTGATAAAATTATTTGTAATAATCCAACAGCTGCACAGACAAGACAAGGTGGCTCTGAGCTACTGCTCCAGGAATTTACTCATCTTCCATTAATTGGAGGTGCAATCGTGCATTGGCTTTGTAGCTGCTGGAAAGAGCTCTTCAGCTGCTGCTTCAAGTGTGGGGAAAGCAGTGAAATATGCTTTCTGTCCAGTTTTATGCATCTCTCTCTCTGTGCCTGGAGCACTGCAAGAGTCTGCAGGGGCTAAGTCCCCATCTGGGACTTACTCCAGGCCATTGGAGCACGTCATGCAGGACCAGAGAAAACATCTCCATTGCATGGACCTGTTGCAATACCCCCTTGATACAGAGAGGAAGTATAGCTTGCAAGGTGTGTGCTGGATCATACATCAAAACTAGGGGTTTAGATCAAGCAACAGGAGCTTGACATGTCAAGAAACCTGATAAAAAATGAAAAGAAAGGAGATGCAGAAGTATGAAGGTTGGAGGCCTACATCCATGTGTTCTGCTGCACGAAGTGGTGCCTCCAGAAATGCCAGCTTTCCTTGCCTGCAGGCTCCAATATTCCCTCTGCTCTTCAGCTCAGTGGTGTTTAGTTAGTAGTGGACTTTCTTTGTTTTTCCCTGTTTTTCTTTCCTAGTGGTGCGACATGGGACTTGCAGTCTGAAAAACTAGATTCCACCCAATTTCACAAGAAGCTGCGAAATACCTCCAAACACCTGTTGCCTCACATAGACAGAGAAGGGTGAGTGCTGTTCATGCAATACCATGCTCTCTAGGAAGGTCTCTAACTTCCCCCTTCTTGTAGAAATGCTAGCTTGGTGGCATGGCTCATGTGGAGAACATGAGGAAGAGGCACTGGACCACATACAGGGTTTGAGGATGTAATGATCAGTCTATCTATCTGACTCTTCTATCATCCAGTTCTGGACTAGAGCAGTTGTTCACTGTAATTTTGCCTTACTTGGCAGAATTCAGTCTTTAGACCATGTTGGATCCAAGCTTTCTAGATCCAGGTCTCCTAAATTTAAACATCACAGAATATTGGAGTAAAGATCCTGTATTACTGGTGATCCTGGTTACAGGTGATTGGTTTTCTGCTGTTCTCCCCAGCAAGATTTCAGGGAAGGAGAGAGCATCAATGTGATACATATAGATCCAAGTGTTCATCCCCTGCTAGCCATAAAACTATGAAAATATTAAACAACTCCTTTTGGTGGTGACAGCCTCACGGGGCTTCTATGGTATTGCTGGATTTCTCTTTGGTTGTTGGTTGATTAAGCCAAATGAATGCATACTGGCACCAAGAGGATCACTGATGTCACTCAGATGAACATCACTGTTTCTCTGCAGATTCTTTGCAGATTGAGAAACAAACACTACCTGAAAGGAGGATGCAGTGAGGTGAGGGTTGATCTTTTCTCCCAAATAACAAGTGATAGGACAAGAGGAAATGGCCTCAAGTTGCACAAGGGGAAGTTTAGATTGGATATTAGGGAAAATTTCTTCATGGAAAAGATTGTCAAGCCTTGGAACAGGCTGCCCAGGGAAGTGGTAGAGTCACCATCCCTGTAGGGATTTAAAAGATGTGTAGATGTAGCACTTGGGGACATGGTTTAGTCGTGGACTTGGCAGTGCTGAGTTAACAGTTGGACTTGATCTTAGAGGTCTTTTCCAGTCTAAATTATTCTATTCTATAGTTTGGGGTTTCCTCTCCTTATTGTTTAGGACATAGAGGAAGGAAAAAATCAGAATGGGTCTAAAAGATGGGGTTGAGAAGATCGCAGGTGATGTCTCATTGTCATGTTGTACGTGGGGATGGAAATCCTCTCTCAGAGAAATTTTTCTGTTGATACATTGGTTTTGCCAAAGTACTGGACAATACTATATGCATGGGCTGCACATCTTGATTAGAAACACCAGGCCGGCAATCCCACCCCAGCCCAGGCTCAGTGTCTGCAGGAGGCTCCTGTACCATATAGCGACAGGCAGACTCACAGAACTAGATAAGGCCTTTTTTCCTGCACTGTAAATATTTACTGCAGGTATATAAATTTGAAACAATGTGACCCTAAATTTCTAAGTCACTATGTTCCTTAGACATGTTTACTCCCATTTCTACAGATGGTTTTGAAAAATGAGATGAAGGGCCCTCTGTAAAATAAGATAAATTATGCTCCATGGCTGATGGCAATTGCCAAGTGATGCTGCCAGTGACACCTGGTATGTATAGGGAGGATGCAGCAGGGTCTGCTTTGTGGTTTGCCTCTGGTTCCTGGTGTACTGTGAATGCCCAGGATGTAAACAGGTAGAGAAGGCAGTGTGGAGGTGAGATATTTAATTACTCCTAAATATTACAGCTGTAACAAATGAATAAGAATTAGTGTATATGCAGAAAAGTTAAAGAGATGCTGTCAGCACAAGCAAGGCATCTCCCAAAATGAAGGTCATATAAGCAACCTGTGCTAGAATAGAGAAAGCACAGACAAAATTGGTTTTATTTTTTAACTTTTAAAGTTGTCTGTGTTGTGCATTCATCAGGTCTCTGTGCCAAATCTGTGCTGAGCGTGATTCAGTTTGCTGAACTTCCAAGAATCTCCATCTGCTAGCTAGGCATTTTCCCTCTTGCTTGAGTGGAGTTTTTTAACATGCTAGCTGTGCAATGAACAAATTAATAGGAAAAAAAGGAAAGATGCTGTTCAGTATGTGTTTTCTATGCTGTAAGTACAAAAGGGACCATTTTATTCCTTAGTCCAATCACTTGCCCAAGGCTGGCCATGTAGTTGCATCCAGTTGATTGACATTTAGTGGTGTTTTCTTGGCTGAAGCATTTTCCTCCAGAAAGACATCTGATTTTATTGGAAGATACTGAGTTTGTTGGTATGCTAAATAATCAAAGTGGAGTGGTTAAGGAAAACCAGGGAACTGTACCTCGTTTCTGACTTGAATTTATCTGACTTTAATTTCCAGCATTAACTCTTGCTCTGCTTTTACTCTTCCAGTTCAAACAACCTTTGTAGCTGATATTTTCTCTTTGTTCCAGGTATCTCCCAAGTGCATGTATCACTTTAATTTTTTCTGCACTCTAAGAAATTTCTCAAGAAATTTCTCTAACACCTCTTGAAACATGACTGCCAGTGCTACCTGCGGTCTTGTAGTTCAGGCTCAGATGTGCGTGTTGTCTCTAGAGGAAAGCTGCCTTCATCCCCCTAATCCCTGTATCCTCATCCCCTGCCTTTAGGCCACAGTCCAGCATCAGACATTCAGCCTGGGACAGTCACCATCCTTTTCAGACAATCTTTTCCTATGATACACTTGCCCATTCTGTGCCTGCAACTGGTATTATTTGTCCCCAGATGTTTGACTTGATTTTTCTCATGTATATAAATATATACATATTTTTTCATATATATATTTATATATATACATGCTATATTTTTCTCTTTATAAAGTCACTATTTCATCTATGAGGGAAAGTCAATTGTTGAACACCTCTGATTTCCCATAAATCTATGATGGGAATGGTTTGGGTTGGAAGGGACCTTCAAGACCATTTCATTCCAGTCCCCCTGTCATGGGCAGTAATACCTTCCACTAGACCAGGTTTCAATTAGGGTGTTAATTAAATCGTTTCCCTTCAGCTTGCTGCTTTTTGAGCCTAGTACTTTAGCACATGTCATTTTTCTGAATTTTTTCCCCTTATTTGCTGTAATTCCACCAAAATATGTTTTTCTCTGACTTCCAGGCACTGATTACCTGGGTCTGATGCCATCAAAGTTTCTGTCTAATATGTTATTTAACAATATCTTGTCACTAATTGACCAAAAAATACATTATCATTCTTGCATAATAAAAAAGATCACCTCAATTGTTTATAAATGCAGAAGGATGATATTTATTGATCATTTTTTCTTCTTCTGTATCATTGCAAACTCTCTGCATCCAGCTAGTAATTACCTTTGGATTATTTTTTTTCCTTTCTTGATGCAAGAAAGTCCTTTAGCTGCCAGCTTTTGTGTTTGGTCTGTGAGTACTTGGTTTCTCACCCCAATTTTTTTGCCTTTCAAATTGTATGTTTGTATTTATACCAATTGCTGTTTGTTGTCTGAGAGGTATGTTTGTGCTTGTTCACCAACACCTTTCTCAGCAGGGGAACTCAACCTCCTGTGGAGACTAGCAAATGAGAAGTGCTTCAAAGGAAACATTTTTCATTACTTATTACCAAAATGCTGTGGCAGATGGTGCAGGTGCAGGACTGAGAAAAGCATTTAATTTTGTACTAACAGCTTTGTGCCTTTGTGGGAGAGTTTTGGAGGCACAACATACTCACTTTAGAGAGCCTCTTTGTTTTCATGAGGGCCCTTTGCTGTAAGAAATAATTTTCCACATGTGCCATAGTAGAAAATTAACTTTGGCTCCAGCAAGATTTCATGTGGTTTTGTTTGTTTTCTTCTAGCCACAGGCTTGGAAAAGGGAAATATGAGGATGGTGATAGCATCAACTTGAACGACATAGAAAAAGTCCTTCCAGTCTGGCAGGTAGGTGATGAGGACATATCCTGCCCATGTTATGGTGGAGACCAGCAGCTCCTTCCCTTCCTTATCTTTCCTTACAAACCCCTTCCCAGAAGTGGAAAAGCTGCTGAGCTGGACACGCTGAGCTATGGTCCTTTGGGGTTTGTGATGGAGAATTATGCCTGTGGTTTCAGTAAGCCTTGCAGTGACCCTTAGCACTGAGCGAGGGCGGTTACCTAGTAGACTTCATTGAGAGGTGAGATGTTGAGGACAATATATATATACATACATATATGTACATGTATATCTTAGGAAAGGAGATTCTGAAAAGCATCAACCCTCCTGACAGCTCCAAAATAAATTGCTGCCAGGAAGCCTGCAGTGATGGTATGCTGACTCAGGCATTTCCCCTATGGAGCGTGCATATGTTTATATGCAGTGGTCATCCACTTGTATGTTTTCTCCAGCCTGTTCCTTCTCCATATCTCTCTATACAGCCTAATTTCAGTAGTTCTGGTTAAATGACTTCTAATGTTTGGATGTTGGGAAATAGCAGGATGAGACTCTCAATTAAAAAGTCTAATTGAATAAATCAATTTGTCAGCATCATATAATTTTTCACTTTCCAGAGCCCTAGTCCTCAAAGGAGCTGAGTGTCATGGGCTGGGCAAGTTTCTGAGGATGCTCAGCATGTTTTTGCTGAAGTGTCCTCTTTGCCTCCAGAAGAAAGGATGGAGGCATCTCATGTGCTGTGGTAGTGTTACCCTTTTCAGTGCTGAGCAAAGAGCTCACTGGGCTTCTTGCTCATGCATCATGTGAGGAAAAGCTTTGCTCATCCTGAAAACCATGTGATGATCTGCCTTACTGTTTCTTTTGGGTGAGCTAGCTGGCACTAAATATACAAATCAGTGTAAGGAGTGGAGAAGTAAGTGCTGCTGACTTTGTCAGGGAGCCTGCAGCTGCTTCCTGCTCAGTCTCTTCCATGCTTGGTATGTCTGGACTTCAGGTCACAGGAAAAAACAATCAGGTTCAGCTGATACAGACCCCAGTAATTCTGCAAAATAAGGTGATTTTCCCTGGGTAGTAATTGGAAATGAGAAATCAAACTATCTTTGGCGCAAGGAACTGATTTTCTTCTCTAGGGTTTAACTTTCAGTCAACAGCTATTAAATAAGCCAGGCCCTCCTGGTCTGGTTATCATCTCATCATGTCCTAACACCAAGTTATCACCTTTTCCTGTCCTAACACCAGGTTGAGTCCATTGACTCCAGTGAATTAATTCCAGTATATACCTTGATATCTTAATTAATTGCTAGTGTGGCATCTCTAAGATGGAAGACTTAGTGGGAATGATGGATTTGGTGTTTTGTTTGTGCCTCTGGGCACACTCAAGTAATGTTGCATTATTTTGGAGACATGCTTATCTAAGCATGTGGAGTCATATGTGCATATGAGAACTAGGAGCTGGGTAGTTCTGGGTGACGATTTATCTTGTTTGGCATTGACAAGTGAAATACTTGCAGACAGCTGGTTTAATCCTGGCATATAATTGTTAACTGGATTTGAACACAATCATGCAATGGCAACAGTAATTT
This sequence comes from Margarornis squamiger, assembly GCA_035222235.1. Classification (NCBI taxonomy): domain Eukaryota; kingdom Metazoa; phylum Chordata; class Aves; order Passeriformes; family Furnariidae; genus Margarornis; species Margarornis squamiger. Next base: position 4,200,465 of record JAWWTY010000082.1, read on the forward strand.
TGTTGGTCTTTATCCTTTGTTTTAAATGGCTCTGTGGAGCAGTGTGTGGGGACATAAGGGAAAATATTTGTGTGAGCCTGTGGAAGAAAAATTCACCTTCCACAGGGCTGTCCCACACTGAGGTCATGTTTGTGTCATATCCTGAAGAAGAGGCTTTTCAGGTTGGAGATACATAAACTCTTGTTCTGTCTGTAAGAACTCATGGGTTGCTTACAGCATCTGTACATGGATGGGGGGGGTCGTCAGTCCGAGCATCCTCCATGCACCACTGGGGTGGTCCAAACATCCTCCAGTGTGACTGAGCCAGTCCAAGCATCCTTCAGCATGACTCAGATGAAAATGTTTTGCTGCTGAATGTGCTTCAGCAGCAATAGCAGGGTTAACAATTAGCATGTTTGAGAGACATAGTGAGTCTTACTTGCAGGCTGCTTTAGAAATTTGGGTTCCTTTGATGATAAAGTATGATATGACATGAATCTAGAACTAATTTGCAGTGTACATTCAGGTCTGTATGTGTATCTCTACAGAGAGATACAGTGACACCCTTAATGGGTTAAGCAGAATATTCTGGACATCTGGATGTTAATATATATACATGAGTTATGATGCTGGAATCTATCAATAGTATTTTAGCAAACTATTCCAAGGAAAGCCTATGACTATTTGGCAAGTAAAAGGTGAAAAAATAAACAAAAACCAAAACAATTTCTCCTAAAATCCTCTTCTTTTGTTTAGAATTTGGAGAATGGGTGCATCTGATCCTCAGAGTTGCTCTTGCAGCATGGTGCACTCTGCCATCTTGCGGACATGCACAGGCAGGCAAATCCATCTCCACTTTGGCAATGGGTGCAATTCCTTTGCCACAACTGGTATTTTGAAAGCTTCATGGCTAGGAGCTCATGAGGTCATTGCTTTGGCTGTAACCTTTTAATCTCTCCCTACTCATAAAAGTCTGTAGTTGGATTGGGGCACTAATTCACCTAAGTGCTGCCAGAAAGCAACTTTGGAGAAAAATAGTCTTTTGAAGATAAGTATTCCCCATTCATAAGATCTGCTTTTTATTGCACTCCAGGGAGGATCAGTTATCTGCTGTGTTTGAGAGGTGCAGCTCAGATGCAGAGCTGGTCTTCATCACCCTCTCCATTTTCACCTCATCTGGTTTGTTGGAGGAGACCACATAACAATCTTGGCATCATGAAGACATCACAGGGAGGGCTGAGTCAGTGCATTTTGCTTTTGTGCCCTTTGGCAAACACTTGGAAAGACTTTCAGGCTTGGATTTTTCACAACCAAATGTCCTGGTCCTAGATACAGTCTTCAGACTGCAAGCCCTTGGCAAACTCTATACTTACCAGAGAAAACAACCCAGGGGATCATGTCCTACAAGATATCCACCCTCCTTCCTGCTATAGCTCACAAAGGATACAGGAGGTTGCATGTCACAGGGACATGCTGTGAATGCTGCTAGACATGAGCAGAGAGTTTTGGGACATATCCCAAGTGGTTTCTGGACAGGCATCTTGCAGTTTTTGGCTTTCAGTTTGCAGGACATATGCCTTCAGGATGGGCTTGCCCTCCTCCAAATGGTGTGGCTGTGCCTTTGCTAACCAGTTGCTCTTTGTCTTGTGTTATATGGCACTTTTGAAATGCTGGGCTTTACTGATGCTATGGGATAAACTTGGAAGACAGCATTGATATAATTTGGTTTGAACCGGTGTCTTAATTGCCTTGCAGCTCATCTGTTTTCTTACTGATTTTCGACCCTTTTTGTCATATGCATGGAATTACAATAAACTGCTTGTTTGTCTTCTGGCTAAGGTTGTCATCCAGCTTCCTTGCTGGATGAGAAACAAGGAAACAGGTCCTTAGGAGAAAGGCAGACTCTGTAAGTTGTTCATGTTCCTCTTAGCATCACTGGATTCCTGACTTTGTCCAAACAGGCTCAGAAGAGCTGGGATTCCTGACCATGCTGGGATCTCACCTGAATTTAGGCACTTATCAGGCATTTGGATCCCTCCTTATTGGCAAGTATTTTCAAGTCAGACATTACAGTCCAGTGCAGAGATCATGTGAGTAAAGATGGGACCTGTGTGTGGGCTGATCACTCAAATTTCCTGCCCTAGGAGAGGCATGGACACATTGGGACATGATTTGTTGCATCTCAGTGTAGAGGTCTAGAGAAGGTTGAATGATTCCTATCTGAGGATACCCACGTCCTTTCCCTGTCAGCTCTGCAAGGAGCCCAAAGGGACCAGCTCACACATTGACTTGGACAGATATGGTAGGTTCTTTAAGAGTGATGAAGTCAACCCAGGTGTCCAGGGGAAGAAGGGTGGATTGTGGGCAAGCATCCCCTCTGCTGTCACTCTGCATGTGCAGGGGGGAGATCAATGTCCAGCACTGGTGTGAGGGCTTGCTCCTAGACCCTACAGATCACTGACCCTTTCAGGGTGGTAGTGACAGGGGGACAGGTCTCTTTGGAGCTCAGGGATGGCTCATTGGTGGGGTGGTGTTATTTACTATCACCATACAGAGTCCTCATCCTCTCCACACATCCTCTCTTGCCTGCTTTTTCTGTACTACAAGTTTTAGCCAGCTTGTTAGGCAGCCCAGATCCTTCCTCTTTCAGTCTTGGCCATAACAATGTGGCCTTTTCTCAGTAGTCTGTTCTGCACCGGTGAAGTTGGGATGGGGATTTTAATGATAATTCTTAAATATGTGATTCACAGAGGTGAGGGATGGAAGGTGCTGAAATCTGGGAACAAACCAGGGACTCATGAACCCTTTGTTATATTTTTTCTTCTCTCTCCAGTTGCAGAGGGGAGTGATGCTTTGGTGGGTACCTGGCATCCAGCCAGGGTCAATCCACTACATAAGCCCACACAGATGCAGGGTCCGCCCCCTCACAGCTACTGCAAAAAAATTAACTCTGTCCTGGCCAAAACCAGGGCACCCTCCCACTGGGAGTGACCTGGTCTATGTGGTGTGTGCCCCATGTGCTGTATGTCCCTCCTGTCACTCACCAGATCTAACCCTGACATCCTTTATGTGTCCACCAAGCACTTAGGAACAAGTTGGGGTGCCTCCCTAGGAGCCCCAAACTAGGGGGATTTCTTCTCCCTGCCCCCAAATCCTACTGGATTCCATCCAGAGTGTGTAGGTATAGCATTGCTTTCAGAGAAAGTTTCTTGTCTGACAAGCCAGCTTTCCATATCCCAAGAGTCTTTCCAATACTTTAACAGCTAAAACCACAGCAGAAAGACCCTGTCAAAGAGCTATGGTTTACTTGAGTGTAGGTCACAATGTACTGGAAGTCAGATCTCCACTGCTGAGTAAAAAGGTTTTTTTTGGTGTGACTTCCAGTGAGACATGGTCTTTCTGTGGCCTGTTTTTTGTTGCATTTAATCCAACTGACAATGACCATCTCCTTGGGCTGAGAGGACAAACTGCCATGTTCACCTGTAGCCCCTTCAGCATCACTCCCATGTCAGAGTTAAGGCCACCAATTACCAAGGAAGGCAGATGAGACTGTTGCCATCTCCAACGCACTGGAAAAGAGAGGTCTGGACCAAGGCTGGTTTGTCTCCCACACAGGTCACCACCTTGCAGGTTCTTGCAAGGTCCAAACCTGGCCTCTGGCAGTAGATGACAGTCACTTTGAGCCCTGAACCAGGTTATAAACCCCATGTTTTTTACTGAACATGCAGAAAAGAGATCTTCCAGTGGGTTTTTCAGATTATGATGGTCTTCCAGATCACATGATAGACTTATTCATTGCACAAAGGAAGGTTATGTTGTGGATGGGAGTGGGACCTTCAGACAAAGTTTATTAGAGTAGCCCTCCTGTTGAGCCATGAGGTGCAGAAAGGATCCCTTGATTTCTAAACTCCTCAGAGAGGAACCTGGGTGCAGCTGGATCCAATCTTAAACCCAGACTTTGTCCATGGTTTAAGTACAACTTTGTCCTCCAGGATTAAAGATGGCAAAACCGGGTATATTTATATAAAAAGAATTATTTATTATGACACATTATTAGACAACAGATCTTAATCAGAATTATTTGCTACACAGTATAAAAGCTAAAACTACTAGTAGTGGATAGGATAGGATAGGATAGGATAGTGCATGTCACGTTAAAAGGGGAGTAAAGGCAGAAATGCAAAGATTTCTTGTCCCGCCCCCACTTGTATTAATATGTTTATTAGCTATAAGCGTCCTCAGAATATCAAAGCCTTTTAACGCCCAACACAGTCTGGCTGCGTCCCACCTAACAGGGACCCTTTGCTAAGACAGATTCACTGGTTGAACAAGAACTTTAATATTCCAATGAGAACTACAGTTAATAGCAAGACAGACCCTTTTCCATCAGGTTCTCTTAAAAGCTATATCACTGCCAGCACCAGAAACAAACTGTAATAAACTCTAGCAGTTCCCAAAATGATTTTTGTCAATACAAGGATGTGACAATTATTGTGGGTTTTGCATTGCCAGCGATAACGTGAGCTGCGTGATTGTATTTAATCGATAACAAAAACCCCAAAAGAAACCAGCACAAAACACACTCTACAGACAGCACATCAACCTAAGCCTCAATACAGACTCAAACAACATCCTCCCCTCACCACATACTTAATCCAACAACAGAAAACTACTAACCAGAAGCACAACAATGTAAAACAAAAATCTAAACCCTCTCAGTAACACAAAGCAAAGAGAAGAACTGCACACACTCTCTGTAACACCAAGCAAAAAGGCAGAATATAGCTGCTTCCCACTAACAAACTTGTTAAAAGGAACTACACACCTTAAAGGGACACAACAACCAATATAAAGTAAGCTATATACCCAGTGGGTTACGAGGTGTAAGGCAAGGTATAATTGGTATAGTGTTTATGAAATAAAGATGTTAGCCCGGTAAAATTAGTAAATAAAGGTAGCTATGGGGTAAAAGTGAAAAGGTATAAGATATAAAGTATAAAGTGACAGGCATAGGCTAAGGTATAAGGGTATAAAGGAAGGTATAAAGTAGAGGAGGAAAAGAAAAAAACCCAACAGAATAAATGTCTGCTCACTCCTTCAGTGTCCAAAGGCATGGGAGAAGACAGGGCAGCTCGTTGGTAACCCCCTCAGAGATGATGGTCTTTCTCCCCCATTTTTGCTCATGTCCAATCTCTTTTTATACTTTTTTTTCTCTGGTAGTTTGAGTGACTATAGTCAATAATTATTTTTGGGGTGATAGACAGATGACATAGGCCTAAAGGGTCGGCTTCCTGCGTTTCCCCAGGATATGTGAAGAAAGGCCATGCTATATCCATAACACTCCATCCTTGGTAATCCTATCAATCTGTTGCTGGCAGCACTTACTGGAAGCCACCGGGATTCTTTTTCCCTTTTGTGTAGCCCATTAACATCTGACAAAGGCTCCTGGGAACACCCTTCCAGGGGCTGAGGTGCAACCCATCAAGAACTTAATGAGGGCTATCACCCCACAGTGCACTATATCAAAGCAATTATATTAAAGCAAGCAAAAAAGACAGAAACAACTATTAAGTAGAAATTTGATGCAACTCACCCATACAAAAGTTCATGGGCAAAAATCTCTTTCTCTTAATCTCGAGGAGTAACCTTGAGGGGAATCCCCTGCTCAAGGGACGATCACACACACCCCAAGAAGGGTTATGTTAGAAGAACCTGCTGTATGAAAGTGGACTGGACTTTTATAGTATAAAGTGACTGACTGATAGTCATATGTCTCCAGGTCAGTTTAGCAGCTTATCTGCCAAATCTTTGCCTCACTATCAGGATGTCAATTTAGGGTTGATGTGTCAGACTGGTTTCAGCATAATTCAACACCAAAACCAGCAAGACATATCCTGTTTCAGTCCACCACTGATAGTCTTGCAAATAGGGCATTGTTAGAGTTGCTTGACCACATTCCAGGGCAGAGCATCCTGCTATACTGGTCACAAGAGTGAAGAGATAGGTACCTTCCCCTCATGAAGATGTTGAAGACCACAATAAGGTCTCTCCCCAGTCTCCTCTTCTCTAGGCTGAACAAGCCAAGTGATCTCAGCTGCTCCTCATACAGCTTCCCCTCCAGACCCTTCACCATCTTCGTGGCCCTCCTTTTGAAGCTCTCTAATAGCTAATGTCTTTTTTATATTGTGGTGACCAAAACTGCACATAGTACTCAAGATGAAGCTGCACCAGTGCAGAGTAGAGCAGGACAATCACCTCCCTTGCCCAGCTGGTGATGCTTTCTTTGCCTGATGCCCCCCTTTACACGGTTGGCCCTCCTGGCTGCCAGGGCACACTGCTGACATATTCAACTTGCCATCGACCAGGACCCCCAGGTTCCTTTCCACAATGCTGCTTTCCCGCCTCTTGTTCCCTAGTCTATACACACAACCAGGGTTATCCTGTCTCAGGTGCAGAATCTGGCATTTCCCCTTGTTCAGCTTCATGCAGTTGGTGATTGCCATCTCTCTAATTTGCCGAGGTCTCTCTGCAGGGACTCTCTGACCTCAAAGGAATTGACAGCTCCTCCCAATTTGGTGTTGTCAGTAAACTTACTTAGTACTCCTTCGAGTCCAAGTAGTTAATGAAGATGTTGAAGAGAACTGGTCCCAGGATAGAGCCCCGCAGAACCCCACTAGTGACTGGACCCCAGCCTGATGCTACCCCATTCACTATAACCCTTTGCACCCAACCTGTGAGTCAGTTGCTCACCCATCGCATAATATGCTTATCCAGTTGCGTGCTGGACATTCTATCCAGAAGGATACTGTGAGAGACAGTATCAAAAGCTTTGCTGAAGTCCAAAAAGGTGACATCTACTGGCTTTCCTAGATCAAATAGGTGGAATGTGCAAGGAGGTTCAGTGGAAAGGGCAAGGGTGACTTACATTGCAGTTCTAAAGATTGTGTTGCCGTGCAAGTTGTTTATCTTCATGGGTATACAACAATCTGGCCAAGGTCAAACTCCTCTTGCTCCATCAAGGGATCTGCAGGCCCGCTGCAGTTTCCCACAATTCCCCCTTTTT
>JAWWTY010000082.1:4261128-4271915 GCA_035222235.1 Margarornis squamiger
CATATATTGCCATACCAGTCTCCGTCTCCCCGGCATCCACACCGGTCAAGTCCAATATCACATCTAATATCACATCTAATATCACGTCAGGCTCACCATTTGTCTTTGTTGGGACGGACTCGATAAAAAGCAGGCAAAGATCCTGAATAGATAAAAGTGAAACCTCTCTTTTATTTTTTCACACAGCTACTTTTATATATTTCCTAAGTGTGCATGCATTAACATTATTGGTGCTCATTACACACAAATAATCACCTATTGGCCACAGTTACAAACTACTGTCCAGGTTTCTTATCTTCTGCTTCTCCTGATTTCTCTGTCTCTGCAAGTTGTTTATCTTCATGGGTACACAACAATCTGCCCAAGGTCAAATTCTTCTTGCTCTGTGAAGAAATCCACAGGCCTGGTGCAGTTTCCCACAATAAACATTTTGCCTTTATGGTAATATTGTGGCTAGGGTTCACAGACGGTGACTGTAGCAGTGAGAAAAAGTGCAGGCATTGTGATAGGATGCACATATCCAGAGGGGAAGGTGGGAGAGGGATGCTAAGAATAGCCTAACTTCACCAAAATCTCTGGCCACTGAGGTATGTGTCACTTTATGGGGAAGATCTAGGCATCTAGCAAAGTCCTCATTTCCCTCTGTTTCCCATCACAGTCATGACACAACCCAGCCCTGATTCTGCCAGGATTTTTCTATGCCCACTCCTGTCTGCCCTTGCCATGCCATCACGGTCCCTCTCGTCATCTTGCCAGTATGTGGGGACACAGTGACAATCTAGAGGTGCACAGAAGGACACAAATTTCATGTATTAGGGATATTTTTTTCCTACAGGGCAGCTCCATAAAAAAGCCTTCACTAATTATATCAAGATGTCATGCATAAATTTGGTTCTTAAAAATACATCTCTTTTCCTTAGCAGGATAGCTCTGTCCCTGTGGTGTTGTTTGTCAGAGAAGACTCTTAGCTTAGCTGGTATGGGTGAGCTTTAGTCTTCCAGCTCTCCTGCCCCAAAATGGTTGATCTGTGACTGCTCACTCTGCAGGGTTGTGACCTTTTACTCATGCTGTTCCTTTTTCATGGGTCTGGGAGAGATTTTCATCTTGTCACCATTTTTTGCCACTGTCAGCTAGTCCTGATGCACAGGCCAACCCAGGAGATCACAAACACCTATTTATCAATAGTGATAGAAGCCGGGCTCTGAGATGGTTGCCAGAGCCAAAGTCAGGCTGTAGACTCAGACGAGGAGGTGGTGGTGACTTGGTCAAATGTCAGTGAACAAGAGGAAGAGGAAAGCTGCCTGATGACTGAGCCAGGAATGTCTCTTCCTTTTCCCCTGCAAATCTTCCTCTCTTCAGCTCCTTTCCTTTACCCACAAATAAAAACTTATTAATACCATCATTAGTTGTGGAGATGGGCCAGGTGGGAGGAGCAAAGATGGCAGCAGGGGAAAACAATGCTAGGTGGCTCAGTGAGGAATCTGCTGGGGATGTGGCTGGGACATCAAGTGACAATGCAGTATTATTTATTGAGCAGTATGGATGGGTTGCTGTAGTGGATTGATGCTGGCTGGATGCCAGGCACCCACCAAAGCTGTTCTATCACTCCCATTCTCAGCTGGACAGGGGAAAGAAAACATAACAAAGGTTCATGAGTCGAGATAAGATCCAGGAGAGATCCCTCACCAAATACCATCACGGGAAAAACAGACTGAACTTGGGGATATTAATTGAATTTATTGCTAACAAAATCAGAGTAGGATAATGAGAAGTAAAACAAATCTCAAAAACACCTTCCCCCCACCCCTCACTCCTTCCTGAGCTCTACCTCCTCCCCTGCAGCAATGCAGGGAGACAGGGAATGGGGGTTATGGCCAGTTAATCACAGGTTGTTTTTGCTGCTGCTCAGGGAAAGGAGTCCTTCCCCTGCTCCACCATGGGATCCCTCCCACAGGAGACAGTTCTCCATGAACTTCTCCATGTGAATTCATCCCACAGGCAACAGTTCTCCACAAACTGCTCCAGCATCTGTCACTCTTCCATGGGTTGCAGTCCTTCAGGCACAGCCTTCTCCAGCGTGGGTCCCCCACAGGGTCACAAGTCCTACCATGAAACCTGCTCCAGCGTGGGCTCCTCTCTCCATGGGTCCACAGGTCCCTGCCAGGAGCCTGCTCCAGCACAGGTTTCCCACAAGTTCACAGCCCTCTCTCGGGCATCCACCTGCTCCAGCATGGGTCTCCTTCACAGGCTGCAGGTGTATCTCTGCACCCCCATTGACCTCCATGGGCTGCAGGGAGACATCCTGCTTCACCATGGTCTTTACCACAAGCTGCAGGAGAATCTCAGCTCCAGTGCCTGGAGCACCTCCTCCCCCTCATTCTCCACTGACCTTGGTGTCTGCATAGTTGTTCCGCTCACACGTTCTCACTCCACTCTTCTCTGGCTGCAATTGCATCTGTGCAATAACTTTTTTCCTTCTTAAATATGTTATCCCAGAGGCCTTACTTTAATTCCTGATTGGCTTGGCCTTGGCCAGTGGCAGGTCCATCCTGGAGCTGGCTGGCATTGTCTGTGTCAGTCATGGGAGAAGCTTCTAGCAGCTTCTCACAGAAGACACACACACACCACCACCACCACCCCTCGCCCGCTCTGCTACCAAAACCTGGCCATGCAAACCCAACACGTGGACTGAAACAAAAAAATCAAAAGAGAAGTTAATTTCAAGCAAGGCTGGAGTGATAAATGCTGGGGTTTGCTGGTTAATTGAACTAGTGCTCATCACCGTCCTTGGGAAAGCAGGCAGAACACTGCATTTTGATGTTGGCCACAGGAATGGGTGTTAAATCACGGTAAAGGAAAAGGAAATTTGGGTCAGAGCTGCCATCTCACCCAGGCACCATTTTGGGAGCCAAGAGAGTGGTTATGCCCCTTGGCACAAACATGGGCCATGCTGAGCCCCCATACTGGGGGGCTCTGCCACATCCTTCTCTGTACCCATTGCCTGAGCTGCCTTCTGGAAAACATGGTGGGGGAAGAAGGAAGGGTATACCACCACATACAACATGGTGGCTGTGTCTCCCAGAAGCTGAATCTCCAAAAAATTAAAAAGTTTAATTTCCAGAACCACTCTCAGGGTTTGGGGTGAGATTTGTGCAGGTGGAGAGTGTCTTCACAACAAGGTCTGGTACAGTCAGTGTTGGGATTTTAGGCGAAGAGATGGTTTGCCAAGACAAGTAAAAGGTGGGTCCAGCTCTTGTTAAAACGGTTTGATGGAGCATAGTGAGTTTGGATAGTGGTTTGGTTCAAAACATGGTTTTCTTCTTGGATTAGTGTGCGGTTTAGGTTGGAGGAGGGAAATGGATATCCAAGCTCAGCCCAAAGATCAGAATTGAAGACAGTTGGGGGAAAGGAGGAATTTTGGTGGCAACCAAAAAAGAACCATTTTTTTACCTATCTGGTTGTCCACCCATGATGTCCTAGCTTGGATACAAGGGTTTTGGATTCCAGGGGTGACAGGGAACAGCCTTGCTGTGAGACCATTCCACTCTAATTGAACAGGGTTGTTGTGGCAGGTTCGAAGTAAACCCTGGAAAGCAGCTCATCACAGAGAGACTATTTAAACTGCAGGCTGTGACTGCAGGGCCAATTCATGGATATCCCTTCAGATTGAGGGAGTTATTGTTGCTGGGGCTGGGTGGGCACCCTAGGGATATTACCCTGAGCATCACCACCCATAAGGGTGATCTGGGCATTGACCTGACCCAAGACAGTTGCTTTTATGGTCTTATTATCAACTGTGGAGACTGAAGCCAGTGCCCAGGAGTGGTGAATTGGCCCCAGAGAGGCAGTGGGGAGTCAGACCTGTGTGACAGCGTGGAGGAACGCTCCCCCTTCCCGTTCCCTCCCGGCCACGTGGTCCCCAAGATGCCCCAGGAAAGAGACACACAGAGACCGCGGGAGGGGAAACCAGGGAGAAAGTTTATTCACATGGTCAATGGTATTTAAAGGGCTTTAGGGGATTTTGGTTGCAACCAATAGAAATCAAGGGCTAACAACCAATGAGGAAAGGGTTAACAAAGGGCCAATAGGGGGGCTTCATATAATCCTGCCAAGGCAAATTCTTGCATGCTAATCTAGGAAGATAAGAGTTTTCTCAAGGGGTCTTGGGAAGAAGAAAGGTGACTCAAGGAAAAAAAAGGCAAAGAATACATTTTACAATACAGTAAAAGCCTCAGTTTTTAAGGCATTATGGCTGGTTTCTTCATTTTCTTCACAGGCCCACTGCCACAGACCCCTCAGGCTGGCAGCAGGCAGGACAGTTGCTCCTCTGCAGGAGTTGTCTCCTACCTCCAGTCCAGTTGGCAGAGACGGTCCCATTTTGGCATCATTTAAAATCTTGGCATGGTCCCATCCCTTCACTGCCTTGGTACACACTGCGAACTAAAAGTTTAAGGGGGGTGGTGCAGGAAGGATTAATACTCCCCTTCTTTCCCTCACATCTGAGTCTGCGCTGCAGCATGTAGACAGATATCCGCTCCCCTCCCTTCTCTTAGTACCTGTTATCTCTGGGGGCCATGCTGTGCAATTTAGCAAAACATACTAGCATGGTAATTAACATTTCAACTTCAAGAGGGCACTGCCTTTTCACTGCCTCCTTCAGAGGAAGATAGAGAAAAACCTTCCCAGCTGCAGTCAGATGAGCGAGGAGGGTAATGCTGTTCGGAAAAGAAAATTGCATCTTTTGATGTGTTTTTTTTGTTTGTTTTTAATCACTCTCACTTTTTAAAAAGCATCATCCTTTTGAGTAAAAAGCCTTTGACAGTATAATGAGATGCTAGGATTTTACTATTACTCTCCTAGTCAGAGAATAAAACAGAATTTTTCCTTTATCAAATGAGCAAAGACACAGAGGGGGCTGGATCCTGACGCCGTTACACCATTCCACCCAGGTAGCTTCATGAGGTCAGATCTGACCAGAGAAAATAAGTCCTCTATGAAGAAGGGAATTTATTTCTTCATAAAAGGAAAATTTCCCCCATGTAGTTCTGCAAAAATCTGATTTGGTCTCCAGTCCTGTTGCCCTAGTTACAGCAGCTGGGACCAGTTTATCACTATGTGGCTATAATCAAAACTGTGTATTCTACACCCTCTATGTCATTTCTGATGAACTGTTAATAATGGATCATTTGCAGCAGCTGCCCAGGGCACACCTGACACCTCAGGCTACAAGGTGGATGTTAAAGAACCCTGTGAGATAGGGGAGTGTTTCTGTCTTCACACCAATGACTCAACTGTGATAACTTCCCTCTGGGGAGGCATTAGCACCTTCACATCCAGCCTGAGGGGTCATGTCTGCTAATGGACCATCAAAGATTCCAAAATTATCCCATGACTCACAGAGTTAAATTGCCCATTGTGAAACTCCCTGCCCTGGGGGAGGTACTGGGCATTCCCACCTAAACCTGAGCATATATAATCTTGGGGTTTGGGGACTTCTGGTACCCCTCATCAGATCCAGAGGAGGACCAGGACCTCAACAGGACTGTGCCTGCCACTCTCAACCAGACTGCGATCATCATCCTCACCAACAGGTTTCTTCTTTCCTTTTACTTTGTACTCAGGGGGGCCATGTGGTGCTCAGCACAGGGACTGGTGAGCTCCATTCTGTTCATGTCCCACAGTGCTGGGTTGTACATCTGTTCTTTTGTGGATTAAAACCAATTTTTCTCTGTATCATTGTATTTATTGCAATCTTTTTAGTAAATTGTAACTCTGACTTGTCATCTCTCCTGAGTTGGGTTCACTTCTCCCACCAGTTTACCTTTATACCAACACAATGCCCAAAAAAATGCTGTGGCCCCATGGGAAGTCCAAGCTGGAGCAGACTCCTGACAGAGACCTGAGGATCTGTGGAGAGGGGAGACCAGGCTGGATCAGGTTTCTTGGTAGGACTTGTGACCCTGTGGGGGACCCACGCTGAAGCAGCCTGTGCCTGAAAGACTGCACATCATGGAAGAGTGACAGATCCTGGAGCAGTTTGTGAAGATCTGTAGCCCATGGGAAGGACTCATGCTGGAGAAGTTCATGGAGAACTGTCTCCTGTGGGAGGGATCCCACACTGGAGCAGAGAAACGACTCCTCTCTCTGAGCAACACCAGAAACAACCTGTGATGAACTGACCTTAACCCCCATTCTCCATCTCCCTGCGCCTCTGTGAGGGAAATGTAGAGCCCAGGAAGGAGGGAGGGGTGGGGGGAAGGTGTTTTTAAAATTTGTTTTACTTGTCTGCAAAATCCTGCTCTGATTTTGATTGGTAATAAATTCAATTCATATCCCCACTTTGAGTCTGTTTTGCCCATGATGGCAATTGGTGAGTGATTTCTCCCGGTTCTTATCTCAACTCATGAGTCTTTCATTACATTTTCTCTCCCCTATCTACTTGTGGAGTGGAGTGATAGAGCAGCTTTGGTGGGTGCCTGGCATCCAGACAGGGTCAACCCACTGCAGGCATGGACTTGGACTCTGCTTCCCATAATACCAGCAGTTCTGCCTGCTGGGCCCTGCTCTGCTGCCTGTGCCAGGGCTTGGTGAGTAGGTTGTGGGCCTCCCCAACTTACATATCCCGGGCAGTGGTTGAACTGCGGTCCTTGAAACTGGTATCTCTTGGTGCCTCCATGGATCAGTGGAGCAGGTGGTGCTTGGATGGATGAGGTGGAGCACATGGTGCCCTGATGGACAAGATGGAGAATATGCATTCTCCTTATTCAGCCAAGTCGCATCAAATGAGGTCCTGGAGGGCAGGATGAAGGTGGAGGTTGCCTGCCCAAGTCTGGGGGTAGGATATAGTCTCTGTTTCATCATAGGTAGATAAGACTGTTCCTCAATAGGCAAATATCTGAGCACTTGACAGTGACATATTCATCCTCACAACTGCCTTTTGAGGTAGAGAAGTATGTCCCAATCCTGTGGGTGGGAAGCTGAGGCAAGGAAAGCCCAAGTGAAGTTACAGCCTTTCTCTGACCATGTTTTCCTGGCAGAAAGCAGGATCAAGGACACCACAGCAGAGGAAGGGCTGGAGTTGGGCCACTACAGGTCCTTCTTAATCAATCCTAACTTCACTTTATTGCTTTAATTTTAACATTATAATCTTTACTAAAGAACAGCAAAAATAAGAAAGGCAAATATATGTTTTATTTGCAGCCATGCTTCATGCCACGCTTATGAGCTAAATATCCCAAGAGTGAATTTCTAGACTACTGCCTGTTTATATTTGTCCCTAATTGATATATTTTTTCCTTGTTGTTGGGTTTAAAATAATCTCATGTTTTTTGCAAAGAATCTGTGAACTGTTTGTGAGAACTTATCTCAGACTATGTATCTTGGGCTTAGCTAACATTTTCCAAATAACTCAGCAGAAAGATAAACTGGGGGAGGGGAATTGTTGCATCTCTTGAAAACCCTGGCTGAACCTTTGGCTAATACGAGATAAAAACTGATGGACCACATGCTCATTGAGATGCTGCAAACATCATCTTCAAAGCAAACAAACTGCTCTCTGCTGAAAACAGAAGAGGATGAAGACAAAACTTTGAGAGCAATGATAATTCCTTGAATTACCTCTTTTTTTCCCTAGCTACTTTCCAGTCTTTGTGGAGCTGGCAAACAGACATTTATTTGTAAAGGAAAGGAAACATGAAAAAAATAAAATGATAAGGTTGAGGATATGAATTGTGATTTTAACTAAAGGTTGTGACTTTGGAGCACATTTAGTTATGCTGAGCAATTTTTATATGGGTAACTTTAATCAGCCCAACCACTTTTCCAAAGTTTGTCTTTCCTTATTTCAGAAACTAATGAAGCCAGTTTTCCCAATTTTTCTCCTTTTCCTCTGTTTAATGCATGCACTCAGCTCCCTGCTGCATGCAGGGATTAGCTCAGGGCCATCAGGGCTTGTTCATCCCAAAGTGATGGGATGGAAGTGGCTGTAACTTTGAGTGTTGCCAGCACTTGTAATTTTATCAGCTACCTCATAGTACAGTGTTTTTCATAACTCTCTGGCTCACTTTGTTGGCTGATTGAGAATCTCAGTATTTTATCTACTAGAACAACTGTGGTTTTAACAAAATACCTGAAATGGTATCTTTGTGTGTGATGAAGTCATAAAGGTGAAAACAGTGGAAAATAGGTATGTTTTATCCTTTTTTGAGGGTCCTTGCTGGTGGTTTCAAGGTTTATGGGGTGAGACATGCTGAGCTCCTACACTTTGCCATTGTCAGGTAGAGGCGTTGACTCTCACTGCATGCCCTGAGTCTGAACCATGAGGTGAGCATCTTCCTTTGTCATTCCATGCCACACCAAACAACATTTTGGGTCTCTCTTGAAAGTTGCTCGTGCTTACAAGCTCATGTTTGTAATGCAAAGTTCATGGAGACCAGAGTAGGATTGGAGTCGGTGCACTAAGACACCATAGTTTTGTTGGCACCTGTTGCACTTGCACCACTATAATCAGTCTAGAAGGAGCCATGTTAATTATGGTGAATTGGATGTAATGTTTTCCCATCAGGTAATTTTGTGGCTATTAGAAGTGTCCCCACAGGGATGGAAAGGTTTGGTGGTGGGTGGCTGCCTCTTGGGCAAAGCCCTTCCCTTCCAAACAGCTGCTCACAGGTCTGTGCTGCTCAAATGTTGTCTGATGGTTGCATTTAGTCACTGTATATGTGAAACTACTGTGTTTTCTCATTGCCTGTCATGGAATAAAAAAAGCAATGTAACCTAAATAATTTGATTTTGAGAATTGTTCATCTAAAGTCTATATTCTGCCCCGCTTGCACGCTCTCAGCAGTGGGTAGGCTGGTGATACCCTTTACCCTGTATTTTGTCACTGTTTATCTTAAATTTTTGTGTTGAGAATATCTTTCCTCCCCTCTTTCTGATTTTCTGTCCATTCTTCCTGGAGCTGGCAAAACCTAAGCTGGATGAAGAGATGAAAGGAAGGTCATAAGGGAGGAGGAGGTCATGCATTTCTCATCGCTTATCTCTTCTCTCTTTTGCAGTTGTTGCAATGTCAGGATGTGAAGGAAGATGCTGTGCTTTGTTGCTCCATGGAGGTAAGGAAGCACCTGCACCACCTGTCTCAGTCCTCATTGCTTTGCCCCTTCTGTCCTTGGCCACACACATGTCAAGCAGCTATTAGATGTTTCCAAACCCAAACAGCCACATTGCCCCTTTGCATTATGGAATCACCAAATGGTTTGGGTTGGAAGGGACCTTTAAAGGCCATTTAATCCAACCCCCTGCCATGGGCAGGGACATCTTCAACTAATCAGGTTGCTCAGAGCCCCATCCAACCTGACCTTGAAATCTGACCCTGTTTCCAGGAATGGGGCATCCACAGGTTCTCTGGGCACCAGGTTCCAGTGCCTCACCACCCTCACAGTCAAGAATTTCTTTCCAATATCTAAACTAAACCTGCCCTCTGTCAGTTTGAAACCATTCTCCCTTGACCTGTCACTACATGCCCTTGTCCAAAGTCCCTCTCCAGCTCTCTTGTAGCCCCTGTAGGTACTGGAAGGTGCTCTAAGGTCTCCCTGGAGCTTTCTCCAGGCTGAACAACCCCAACTCTTTCAACCTGCCCTCATAGGAGAGGTGCTCCAGCCCTCTGACCATTTTTGTGGCCTCCTCTGGACCTGCTCCAACAGGTCCATGCCTTTCCTGTCCTGAGGACCTCAGAGCTGGACACAACACTCCAGCTGGGGCCTCAACAGAGAAGACTAGTTAAAAGACAGTACTGTGAGATTAGAGTTGGCCCTTGACGCTCTATCACTGGACTTTTGATGCATGTAAATGTATGCAAAAGGTTTGGTAGCTGGGGTCCCAGCACAAAATTATATCATCCTGGTTCCTTTGAATCTCACCCTGCATATATTTTTTTAAGCACAAAACCACCTGTATTGGAGCAAAAGTTGCCCTGTGGCTCACACAGAGAGGTTTGATGGGCTCAGCAGCAGCTTTGCAGAAAAATGCTGGTACAAATATAGCAGTTTCATTAGTTTCTTTTTTGGTAAGTGATTTGCCTGTGGGGATGGATGCTTTCCTTGCAGAGAGAGTTGAAATTACGTCCTGAACGGTTGAAATTCAGCAAAGTGGCAGGCAACTGAGGAGGAGGGTTTGAATTTTTAAGGTGAGGACTTTGGAGAGCTCTGTGTTCAAGCCCCACTAATTTTCGATGATAGTGAATTTATTGCTGTCCACTTCCAGCTTGGACCTTCTCCTCTGTGGAACCACCTAGGGCTTATGCTGCTCCATGGAGGCTCTCCAAGAAGTAATTGTTTTAAAAAAAAAATCTTGGCTGTCCTCAGTGAAGTGGCACAACAGGTATAAATGCAGATCTCATCAGGGCAGGATTTGTTATGCACACAGAAGGGTTCTGCTTATTACGATTAATGACTGTGAGTCACTGAGAGCTGTGAATGAAGGGTCAGGTAGAAGGCAGGAATAACATCACAGCCTGCATTTTTTTTTTACAACAGCATGATTTTTAGGTGGGATTCTTTTTTCAAAAACAATTCATCATTTCCTCCTTTTAAGTCAGAGGGGACTGGACCATTTGCTCCACCAGCAGCCTGGAGCAGATGCTTTTGAAAACCTCGCCCTTCGTGCTCTTGGAGCCTGCTGCTGGGTGATTTTGATTTTCAAAAGCCACGATGCCTTTAACCTTGCCTGTTTGCCCTGCCACACTGAGCAGGGAAGAATTGGAGGGATGGAGGGAGTCTGCAAAAGCATAGAGG
>JAWWTY010000082.1:4302014-4313299 GCA_035222235.1 Margarornis squamiger
CCTAGTTCCACAGGAAGATGTCTCAATTTCAGATTATAATAGGATGCCAATTTGTAAATAAAGGCATTTCACAGGAGATGATAAACTCCATACAAGAGGGAGGTGGAAGGAGGGAGATGGGGAAAACACAGGCAGGATTCTGCCAGAGACACCACATGGGATCCTGTTTACATGGGGGGAGCTATGGGGAACCACTTCAGGGAGCAAATAGCTCCAGATTTGGGCAAGGCGCTTCTTCCCTGGCGAGCAGATATCAGCAGAGATCAGAGGCATGTGAAACATTCCCAGCCTGCCTGTGATTTTAGAATGAAATGTCATTCATCCAAGTGGTCCCTTAAACCAGAAGAGGTCCTACTGCCAGGAGAGCCAAAGCAGGGAGTGATGCTGATGCTTCTCCAACCTCCAGAGGTCTTTTCCCATCTTTTTGTTGCAGAGGAGTTGGGAGGGAGAAACTGAGACTGCACTTGCTGCAGAAGAGCATTGTGGGTCTCCCAGCCTCAAGCCTTGCAAAGCCTTGCTTGGTCCAGCACCCACTAAGCATCATCAGTCAACATCCACTGGCTCCGGGAGACCCTGGGGCAGTTCCAGAGTCAGGGCAATCTGGGTAAACTTTTGGGTTTAGTATTTTATGAATAACCCCTATCAATAAAAAAGCAGCGGAGGTGGTGAGGGGACAAGCCAGCTCATCTTGCTTTCCCTCTGTGATGGCCAGCTCTGGGCTTCTTGTAGAGCTTTGCTTTGCCAGTAGATCCAGCACCATTCATCTGTCCTGCAGGAGAGACACCTTCTCACCCACTGTGAACACCATAACCTTCCAAGAGCCACCAGTCTCACACCATACATGGGTCAAGAGGGAGATGTCCAGGGCTGGGTGGAGACCATACCATGGAGACCCATCACTGACACCATCAAGCACCATCAGCTCACTTCTACTCTTGGAAGAGAACTTTCTCTATGGGTCGTATGGGAATTCGGTTCCCACTGATTCAATGCCACTGGACCACAGACTGGTCACCTCCAGGCTCTCCAAGCACAGCTTTGCTTGTTTGAAAGAAGAGTCATAACCAAACATCTGCTGAGAATGAGTCAGCTCAAAATACAGGAAAAACCACACTCTGTCTCCTATTTACAGGAGTTATTTTTATCTCCAATGGGATATTTTTGCTCTCTTCTTTAACCACATCGAGGATAGAAAGACTCTGGGCTGAGCACAACCATGTCAGTGGGAGACACCATGAGTGAGGAGTCCTGACCTACCCCCAGAATGACCACCAATAAAAATAAAGAAAATAAATAAAGGTAAGAATAAGTGAGAGCCAGCACCTCAGGGGGAGAGAGGGGTATATCAGTCAGAGAATGGGATGGCTGGGGAAGAGACAGCAGAGGTGGGATGAGAAGAGGACATCAGCACAGAATGAAGGACTATCCAATACTGCACTCCTGGGCCAGGAAGGAGAACAGAAAATGGATGGGGGGAAGGGAAAGAGCAGCTCACTCCCCATGCATCTCCTGGCCATACTGCTCCCCCTCCCACATCCTCCGTGTCTCTGGTATCCATCAATGAAACTGCATTCAGCCTCCAGAAGGAGATTGAGACCCCGGGGTGGTTGGATCTGAGACTCCTGATCATCAAAGGAACCTTGTGGAGAGTTGCAAGGGCACTTGCTTTGATCCCCTTTTTAATGCTCCTCTTGCCATCATTTTCTCAACCCACCCAATGTGATTTCCCTGACGGAATGGCTGTGAACCCCAGGCTGGCCCTGTTCTCAAATTCTCAGTGCTGAGAGCAATCTGCTTCACTAAATCCTGCCCGTCCAGCTTCGAGACGTTAGAGCAGGTCTGCTGGCCTTGAACACCACTACTACACCACCATCCACTGCCCATCACTGGTGGCCATCACTGGTTCCTACAGTGCTGTAGGAACACAGTACCATCATTCACCCATGAAGTCTTCTTCCTCAGCTGCCCACTCCAGTTTCCAAATCTACCAAAATGGAATTTTTTTGCTTTTATTAAAGCCATCCTTTCATCATGGAGCATCAAGAAGAGTGTACAGCCCTTGTCTGGAGAGAATGAGTGATGCTGGATTCTCCATCCAGCATCATGGATCCCCATCTGTCCAAACTAGATAAGACCTAAGAGAAAGTGAGCTTTGGAGGACTGATGCAAAGTGCATTTATTTTCCTTTCTTGACTGGGTCCCTCCAGTTGGTAATTTTCAGTGCTGCACTTCTGCACATGGAAGGGAGATGCCAGTAAATCAGAGCAAATTCAAAACAAATGCTCTTCCATGTGAAGGCATTCAGCTTTGTTTCAGGGCTTGGGTAGATAACTGTATCCCTTCATGAGCCAAGTTTTCTATCAGCTCCTCATTAAACTAAATGGCTACAATTACATTTGGGGAGGAAAAAGGAGCAGTCAATGACTGTAAAAGGTTCTGTTTCCAGGCTTGGGGGGGGAACCTTTGATAAGGAAGACTAAAAAAATGCAATGCAATGAAATGTTGACGTTTAATAAAATAAGTTAATAATGCATTTTCAGGGTGAAACATGCTTTCTTTTGGGGAGGAGGCTCTATTAAGGTCTTGGAGGTCCTTTGGGAGGCTGCAGGAACGAGCCATGTTATTTCCTGCAGCCCAAGCCCCCAGCTCCCACCTTCCCTTTGGGAGCAGAGCAGCCAGATGAGGTGTTATCAATAGGTTAAACCTTACAGAAAGCCCCCTTTTAAAAGCGAGTACTTCCTCTGCTTATTTCATGTGGCATCCTGTGGAACTGAAATCTCTCCTCCCCTCTGCAATGGGCATATTTCAGAAGGAAAAAAAAAGATAAAATATCTAACAACATCTTTATTGCATTGTTTTGCTTCTTGTCTTTTTTCTTTTTACAGTCTTTTTTTTTAAAATTCCCTAAAGCTATAGGTTCCAATAGCAAAAAACCCCCAAAACCTAAAAGTCTTCTGCTTTCCAAAAGAAAAAAAGGCTACAAATTTCTCTGATCCCTCTCCCCCTTCGTTTGATTAATTCTCATTAGGGCCTTTGAGCAAATAATATGTTCTCCTCTCAAATAACAGACAGGGCATATGTTACAGCCAAATAAAAACAAGGCTCACTTAAAGACATCCACACCAAACGCAGTTCCTGGAGAGAGGCAGGGGCAGATTCACACATGCAGCCACCAAAACCTTCTTCTGAAATTTGCTTCAGGGCAAAGAATAAATCATAAATCAAGGAGACATCAGCACAAAGGGAAGCACCTTCAAACATGCAGATACATGGTTTCAGATACTTTAATCCTGGTAGAGACAAAGCCCAACCACTGAGTTGGCCCATCCAGGGTGGAAGATGAGGTACTGAAGACATCATACCTTGGAAGAAGGATGGGAATAGGACTAGATGACCATTCAAGGTCTGTTCCAACCCAAACCATTTTATGAAAAGCCCAAGAGGGGTGGGGAAAACACCCTCCAAACCTCCATCCCATAACAGCACCTAGAGGCTGAAGGAGATAGCAAACAAGAAAATGAGTGGAACAAGAAAATGATCCATAAGGATCATTGATTCTAACTCCTTCTGCAATGTCCTCTGCAAAAAATGGAGTCACCTTTCCTCCCTGGGCACCATGACCCTCACACATTAAATGTAGGATACTGGTTACCCTACCAGGAGCAAAGCCCAAGCACAGCTCTCATCCCAGAGACAAGAGATGCCGCCACCACCACCAAGTCAAGGAGACCTTGACACTGAATCCTTCTGCACAACACAACTGCACCTGCTCCCATAATCCATGTATCTGAACGAATGAGCGGCCAACATCACTTAGCCTTTCCTAACAGGCCTCTTCCTGCCTTGGTCCAAAAATTAATGGAGCGTAAGGCTGGAATTCAAAGGGATTACGGAATTTTGAGAATGGACAACCTCTCCTGGAATTTCAACACATCCTCTGCATGAGAGGTATGCGGCTGCTACTGAAATGAAACCTAATTCTCCCTTCAGGCATGCCTTTCTCAACGACATGCATCCCTAAAACTCCCCAGCATCACTTTGCCTTCCATTGGGACCTTCAGTCAACTCAACCTGTGGCCAAGATCAAAGAAAAAAGAAGAGATGTCTTACCTGAAAGCCCCCCAGGGGCTAGACAATTAGTTCCCCCTGTTTCAGTGGAGGAAGGCACAGAGTCTGGGCAATGTGATGGAGCAGAGAAAAAGAAAAAAAAAATCAGTATATAGGTAGTTCTTTGTAGGCTCCCAGCAATGCTATGAGCAGAACACACATTCCAAAGGGCTTTGCAGGAAGCAATTATTAATTGTCTGCGCAGAGATGGTAGTTCATCAAGAAGGATCTACCCTAATTCATTGCCTCAGTCAAGGCTGCGCACTGTGCTTCATCAGCACCCAAAGCTGATTCTAGACTGGCAAAATTTACAGACTGGCTGCAACCTCTCTGACCAAGTCACTGGGTAAGGAGATCAAGGTTGTCGCCATTCTGATGTAAGCGAGCTCCCAAAAATGTTTAAATGTATTAGATGCTTAAATGTATAAATGCTTTACACATACAATTTAGTCAACACCTGTAACTCACCAAAATGGGAACCAAAAAGGAAATGTCTTATTGCTGCCCTTTTGCGGAAAATGGTCTACATTTACATTCCTCTGATCAATTTTTGTCACCATCAGCTGCTGGTAGATCTTATATCCTGCTGTCACCTCCTGAGACAGGTGGGCAACTGGATCTACTCCTCCATGCACCACCAAAGGGCAGAGTAAGATTGGCAGCCCTATTAGAGATTTCTCCTGATGCATGAACATATCAGAGCTCAAGGTTTGGACCTTTCCATCCCAAGCCTATCCCTCCAAGTGACAACAGGCAGAAGCCAACACCAATCCCCTGGTCCTACAGGCAAACTTCAGCTTTTTGGTCACTACCATGTAGGGGACAAGCTCAAGGATAAGCCTGAGAATACCCATGGAGTTCACACAACCTTCCGCTCCTCAGCAAGTTCTTAGAGACTTTAGGTTTCATCAAATTTGGGCTCCCTAATGACATAACTTTTCTCACAGCTGTATCTCAAAGCAAGGGCCACCACCAGGAGAGTTGAGATAATTTTCTCCCTACTGATAAAGTAATTTTTCCAGATTTCATACCTGAAATCCAAGTGAATGAGAAATTCCTGTCTGCATAACCTCATTTTATTCAAGTAAAGCCCTAACAGGAACATACAGTTTAACAGGATATACTTAATCAAACTGAAAACAATAGGGGAGACAGGAAATGGACTTACTTGCAAAAAACTGTATAGGATGCCTTGTCATGCTTTCTATGCTTTAAAGAAATATCTTTTTTTTCTTTTTTTTTCTTAACCCTTTCTAGTCCAGAAAGAAGATTCCCCCTGCCCCTCTTCTGGGATGGCTACAACTGCTTGGGCTACAGATGCTTTCTGAACACAGGCTGGACCACCCTGCTTTGCACTGGACTCCCTCTGCCTCCAACTATAGCTCCCTGAAGAGTCCCTGTGGGATAGAGGACATCATTTACCCTTTCCATGTTGTCTTGCTCTTGGGATCATACACAACCAGGTCCTCTGTTAGCACATCAGACAGAACAGCAGGAGAGAATCCTATCCCAACTTAAAATGGGGTGATGTGTTTTCATGACTTATCAGCTCCTTTCCTCTATCCCATCATCCAACAGTCAATTCTCCTCATCAATAAATTACCCTCTGAAGTCTCTTTAGAAGATGCAGAGCTGGTGCACCTTGACTCTAGACCAACCATGATGGTCAGGTGTGGGATAAGCCCAAAGGCAGGACTCTCCTGGGTTCTCTGCCCTACATGTGTCTGGTTTCATCCTTGCACTCTTCCTATCACCCACAGAGCTGCCCAGGGCTCTCATTAGTAGGGGGTACTTGGGCTCATTTTATCTTCAGCACCAGAGAGGTCATAGGATCAGAGATAGAGGTTTACCCAAGTCTACTGCATGTGAATCTCCTCCCAAAACTGCTTTCTCACAATATAAAACCATCGCGGAAACATACAATTAATCCTAGTGGCCACCAGTATAACCTTACAACATGCCCAATAGCTCCTGGAAGCTGCCAAACCTTCAGCTCCCCTGAAAGTCAATGCCATAGGAGGGCATTCAGCTCTGCAGCGACATCTCAGTGGGTTTCCTGCACTCTCATACTCCAGCACCACCATGACCAGCCACCTAGGAGCATGATGGACACAGCCACTTGCAGCCTCTTGTCCCACTTAATGATGGGTCAAAAAAACTGCTTGAATTATTTGGATGCACTGCTGTCCATCTCGCTTCCAACACAGCTGCAAGTGGCAGCTCCTGCAGGGACATCAGGGATGCTGAGTGCCCACGTGCCTCCAGGCCTTCCAACCAAAACCATTCTAGGATTCTATGATTTAGCAAGCCAGTCTGGACCTCCATCTTTCCTGCAGGTAACCTGGCCATCAAGGGCACATCTTTCCACTCTACGGTGAGTGCACAAATACCAGATCTATCCTGCCAACACATAATCTGATGTGGCATTTCACTGCCTGCAGCAGACCCCCAGCTTCCTGTCCATCTCTGCTTTCCTCCAGCCAGAGACAGCCTATATCAGCCTCCATCACCTCCAAAAAACAATTTAATCCTCATCATAATGGTTTTAATCAAAAAGAGAAGGGATTCAGACTAGATAGAACAGAGAAATTTTTTACAGTGAGGGTGGTGAAACACTGGCACAGGTTGCCCAGAGAGGGGGTAGATGCCCCATGCCTGGAAACATCCAAGGTTAGGTTGGAGGGGGCTCTGAGCAACCTGATTTAGTTGAAGATGCCCCTGGTCATGGCAGGGGGGTTGGACTAGATGAGCTTTAAAGATCCCTTCCAACTCAAACCATTCTGCGATTCTATGATCATGGGCACTGGCAACCACTGCAAGCCCAAACTGGTCCACAAATGCCTGTCTATCTGTCCATATGAAACACAAGACATGGCACTAAATACTTAAATATTTTTGTTACCACTATTACATTTGATGGGAAAGCAGAAGTTTCCTGATGAATGCATGTTCCCAGCTCTATCAGCAGATGCAGCTGCCCAAGTCTAAATGGAGGGACCATTCCTCCCCAAGGTCTCAGGGAAGAAGATGGCTGATGTATATCAGCCAGGTAAAACACTTCACACCTTCCCATCATCATCTACTGTCTCTCTCCCATCTAAAAAATTCTAAAAATACGTCTGGGAAACTGACGCAGGAGATGGCACTGATGCTGGGACTGGAACTCCTCCATCCCTCCGCAGAAGAAACACTGAGAAACCCTGAGCTTGCAAAACCCACCTGCAACAACAGACTTCCAGGCTCCACTTGAGCCTGTTGCAGCCCAGTTAGAGTTCAGCTGCAAAATGGATTTTTCTTTCAAAAAAGAAAAAAAAAAGGAGGACTTTTTGGTGAGTAACCCAGTTGTTCCTGTGTTTCCGATGGTCAGCGAGAATCACTTCCTATTGGCCAATAGGAACAACTTTTCCTTTCCAAATGGCACATTCATGTTCTTCAGCTTCTCTGTTTACACACATTTTGCTACCTTATGTCAACACTTGCTGATGAATAAATATACCACTGGGCTAAGTGAAAATGAGGTCCTGGCAGAGGCAGATTGGATGTTTAAACCCTGCTAACAGATTTATCCTAATATCTTTGCAGGAAACCAAAATCAAGCTTTAACCCTTGTCTCCTGCAGCTCTGAACCCCTTTACACCTCATGCCAGGATCATTGGTCAGTGGAAAGAAAAGCAATAAAGGCAGAAATAGAAACTTTTGGGGAAGCACTGCAGGAAGGCAATCAAAATTATGCCAATCTTACACAAACCCAAAAAATTTCACAAGCCAGCAGACCCTCAAAGTCTATTAAGGAACAACCCTTCTGCATCCCAACACGTGCTCAGGATGTTGAACCTACTCCAGATATCCTTCTTTCATTCATGACCCTTTATCTCCTGTTTTTTTCATGATGAAACAAAATAGTTCATGCTTTGCAACCCAATTTTTTGTTAAACATCTTTGCTTATTTCCACAAGGCATAAAAAGACTTATCAGTGTTTCTTAAAAAATTTGCAGAGGGGGGAAAAACAACAGTCCAGCCTCCAAAGGAGCAGTGGGCAGGATGGGACCCCACACAGTACAGAAGCAAGCTCAAGGTTGGGGTTTTTCTTAATCCCAAGAAACTGATGAGCTGCAATTTTACAGAAACTGCTCTTTTGGCAAAAAAAACCCCAAAACCCTTATAACCTGGTATTGGTCTTCAGAAATACATCTTTGTCTCTGTGCACCACCATGCCCATCCTGCCTGCCATGACCATGGGACATGACCACAGAGAACACCATGCTCCAGCCAACACTCCAGATCCACTAATTCTTGGAGAGCCAGGAGCTGTTCCTTTCCAAGTTTCCTATTCTCCCCACACCTCCTTCTTCCAGCCCAATTTGTCTCACACCTGGAGAGCTTGCTGCCAACCGTTTATGCAGACAACTGCAAAAGAGCTGGTGCCAGGCTCAGATGGGCTTCTCCCCTGGCACCCTGACATTCAATTACAAGCAACAGGCATGCAGATCGGTGCTAAAAAAGAAAAAAACTTTTCAACTCTTTTCTAATTTTTTAAACCTGACAGGGCGGGATTAGGTTCCTTTAAAACACATAAAGATTTCTAACAAGTCCATTTATCAAAGTTCATTTGGATTCCTAGGGATTAGGGAGATTCTGTGCTGGTTCCCAACCTAAATCCCTACAAAATTCACCCAGGGGTGTGGGAGCACTGCCATTTCAAACTGCAGCCCATGATTTTCCTGGCTGACTTGAGCAGTGCAGGTCTGTACTATGCTGTAATCCCTCCTAGAGTTTCTTGCCAGTTTTAAAATCCTACTTTGTGCAGAGGGTGCCTCAGATAAATTATATGTTAATTATATCCTAATTCTTCAAGGGATGGCAGTAAACACAGAGGCAAGTAGCCCAAAAGCAAAATGCATGACAAAGGCAAGGAGATGCTTCCCCTAAGAAAGGGGCTGTTTTTCCTTTTATCTGTAGTCTGCATTGAAAAAAGTCCACTTACCAGTTGGTTTGAGGAAATCCATTGGATATCTGGAGTAGGGTGGAGGGGGAGACTCTGGAATTACAAGAGTACAGAGAAAATAAAGGCAGAGCCATGAGAAAGAAAAAAAAAGGAAAGAAGATAGGAACTTATGATAACAGTGGCATTCTTTTAGCAAAACTGTTTGTCAGCTCTGGGGGTTGGAGGCAGGGCAGCGAGGCGGTGATTGCCTTGATATTTAGCTGTCAGATAAACAAAAGGGGCCCTCTGGCGCCAGTCTCCCTGCTATCTGCCGCTCGGGCTATCTGATCGGGGCCTCCTTGGCTCGGCGGAGCCGCGGCAGCGGTAGGGCCGCCCGGCCCCTAATCCCCGGCACCACGCAGGGACGGAGTGGAGACGGCTCCGCCCGCCGTGCCGGGGCCTCCGGGGCGGGAAATCACCCCCTCCCTTAAACAGAAAAAAAACCCATAAACCAAGGCAATGGAAAGGGGGGCTTTTGTGTGTTAGTTTGTTGGTTTATTTTTTTCCACAGGGAAAAAAAATTTTGGTGGGCTGGGACGCGAATGGTGCTGCATCCCTCCGTCCCCGAATCCCCTCCATCTCCCCGTACCCCAGTCCCCCCCGCTGCCGTACCTAGCTCGCAGAGCCGGCTGAGGTGGTGCGGGTTGCAGCAGACGAGCTCGGGGTGAGCCTTGCCGTAGGATTCACAGCAACATAACCGCTTCACTTCGGAGCAGTGCCGCAGGTCTGGCCAGCGGAACACCTTGCACAGCAGCACGGGCAGCGGGTACCAGTGCTGCCCCAGCCGCGAGTCGGCCTTGGCGGGCAGCAGCAGGCAGGGCGTCCGCGCCCCGCCGCGGGACTCCACGGCGTGCAGCAGCCCCTCCAGCTGCCGCTCCTTCAGCCGCTTCAGCACGGCCTGGGTCAGCGCCTTCAGTTCCGCCTCCGCGCCCGCCACCTCCCGCCCGGCGCGGCCCGCCCTGCCCGGGCAACACCAGTGCCCCCCGCCGCAGGCAGCCACCCGGGCCTCGGCCACGGCCACGGCCACGGGCGCGCCGAGGTGGCCCGCCGCCGCCTCCTGCTCCTCCTCCTCGCCGCCGGGCGCGCGGCTCCGCCACAGCCGCCGGACAAGCACCGAGCGTTTGGTCCTGAACATGCGGGACAAGAGGAGGGGGCCCCGGTTACAAAACGGGCATTTCGTCCGCCGTGCATGAAGGGGCCGGGAGCCGGGACGCGGCGGCGGACAGCGGCGGGCAGCGACATGCGCCAGTCTCCGCGCTGGGGTTGCGGGTCCCGCCGCCTCCCGCAGAGGGCTGCCCCGGCCGCACTTCCACCAGCAGAGAGAAAATAAAAAAAATAATTAAAAAAAAATAAATTAAGAAAAGATAAGGGGTGGTGAGGTAGCAGCTGCTGGCCCCAGCCTTGCCCAAAAAAGAAAAGAAAAACTAAATGCCCCTCTAGAGCCCGCGGCGCCCGGCGCGGGAGGAGGCGAGCGCAGATTGTCGGCGCCGCGCCTCTTCGCGCGCCTGCAGAACTCGGCCGGAGCCGCAGAAGAGCCTCGGGCCTCCAGAGGCCTTGGCGCCCATCAACCGACCACGACGGAGAGGGGATGAAGAGGGAGTGATGCGGCACAGGGCAGAATCAAAAGATAAAAAATAAAAAGCGAGCCAAAAAGGTCTCTATTAAAAAATATTAAAAAAACCCCACGAAACATCAACCCTAACGATTGGACGTCGGTTTAAGCATGTCACAAAAGAGACGAACAAGCGCTTACAGTGTGGCATCCCCTTTGAAAGCCAAGGTCGCCCTGATGTAGGGTTCGTAGTACGTTTCTCTTCCTACTTCTTTCCAAATGTTTTAATCCACATGGACACACACATGGAATCTTGATCCGACTATTACGGAAAGAGAAAAAAAAGAAGGGGGGAACTGTGTTCCCGCCGCCCTCCCTTCTCCGCAAGCCTGCTGCGGCGGAGGAAAGCCGCACCAAGTCCAGGAGAGCAGAGCCAGCCAAGCCCGCCTTTCAAGGCGGTCCTTACATAGATACGGAACTGACAACCGGACGTCGCCCCTCTCCGTGCTGCCAGCGCCCCTGCCGCGGAGATTTTTCCCCCCTCCACTTTACTTCCTTCCTTCCTTCCTTCCTTCCTTCCTTCCTTCCTTCCTTCCTTCCTTCCACCCTTCCACCCTTCCACCATTCCACCCTTCCTTTCA
>JAWWTY010000082.1:4331729-4343286 GCA_035222235.1 Margarornis squamiger
TTAATATGTGAGCAAGAAAACCTATACTTCTAAAACTCTAAAAATCTACAAAATACATGCCAAACCTTTAGGCATCATAACCATGATACCTCTGTCACCACAATGCAATCCATAGTTCTTTAGCAATGTCAATAACAGCTATAGCTTTTAAGGTGAAAGACTGAAGAATTGCACAAGCAGTTAGTGAAATTAAGATGCTAAGATACATTTACCTTCCAAAGCTAGGTTTATTAATAAGTTATTTAACGTAAACTCTAATCACACCAAATAGATGGTAGATGAAAAGTAGTTCCAGTGAGGAAAATAAAAGAACTTCAGTTTTCAAGCATTTTAAATTAACAAATGTGCTAGCCACCATTTTTGTGGCAAAAGAGACTCTCTCCTGTAAGCAATAAGGGGTTTTATTCAGCTAAAACATGCAAAGAAAAAAGTCTCAAAATGAGAGGAGAAATATCATCAGTTCATATTGGACACAAGGGAATAAAATCCTTAGGATTGAATTCCTTTAGTCCGTTTTCTTGTCACAAGCTTTTTTGGACCTCTTTGCAGCAGTTCCAATTGCAACGCCATTGCTTTCAAACTGCAAATAAAAGAGCATCATTAATGGGATGTCAGAAAAGGACTTCACACCCAGAATAGTAACAGCTGGTGATGAAAGTGGCTTTTAGAAGCAGAGTGATGATCTATAAAGAAATCTGCAGCAGGAACCAAAATGGTGGTGCCTCTTTAGATTTACAATTATTGCTTCAGGAGGAGAATAAAGGCAGACACAAAATATACAAATCTTTGCATTTTGATGGAAGAGATAAATAATAAATGCACAATTTAGATGCACTAAATATTTTCCTGCATTACAAGTGGCAGAGGTGGCTGAAGAGTGTTTTTTTTTTAATTCTGCTTCATGTATCTGGTGTGTGCTAATCATTTGACTTTTTTCTTCTCTGAAAGAATAGCCAGTCATTAAAAAAAAATTAACTAAGCTGTTTCAGAAAACAGGTGCAATTCCTATCCTTCCAAGACCTACCAGAAGCTGTCATGAAGCAACTATTTCTAGCTGGCTCAGTACCAGCAACTCCCTTTCATAAGAAAATAACCACAAAAATGTCTGTAAAAACACGCAATGATTTACTCTTTTGTGGTGCCCACCCTTAACTACTGCTGGGTACTTTATCTGCAGTTTCCCTGTTTAGCTAAATGCATTAATCTTACTTTATAAATTCCAGATTCATCCTCCTGATCTCTTTTTGTGGCTGAAGGTGCCTGTGGATTTCCAGTGCTGCCTCCCTGACCTTGTTTTGTGGCTATTGTTTCTTGCACAGCTTTTTTGTGCCACATGTGCTCAATGAAAGGTGCAATAATGGGAGAGATATATGGTTGCAGGAATCTTGCAGACCCAGAGGAGGACCAGAATGACAATACAAGTAATGCACACCATGGCTTCCTCTTGTTCTGTGACAAAACTGGTGAGGAAAAAAAATCAACTTAGGATGACAGTTTGTATGCCATGAGCTAAGAAGAGAGTCTTTAAATAATGAATAAAGATTTTAGTTGATATTTAAACATAAAAGATTCTTAAATTATAGACTAGCTGTTAACATTTCAAAAATGCCGTGTGTTTCAATTTTATAAAGTTCTCAACAAGGGAAACATTCTCGATATTTTAACAAAAAAAGGAGCTTGCTATTAATTCATCAGTCCTACAGCTGCAACTTAGAAAAACAAATTCAGAAAATAAGTTTTTGCTTAAACCTCACAAAAACAGTTTAAGCAGCAAGCTGAAGATATTAGCCCAGTTTTTACTATATTATAACAGAGGGTCCAAAAGGTTTGTTTTTCTTATTCCCTCTTTATTTAAGGTGAAATTAAATGGCAGGACTCCAATCCACCTAAAGGTTTGCTACCACTGAAAGGCAGGTTGATGGGAGGGGGGAAGAGAATCCTAGTCAGGATTTGAGAGAATATGGGTTACTTCCTTCTGTATAGGAGGAATCACTTGATCCCACACCAATCCCATGCAATTGGCCAAACTATTAAAAAATTAATCTTTTTCTCCCAAAACTAGGAGGAAGTCTTCAAAAACAGCAGCCTGAAGTCTGCAACAAAAAAAAGGGGAAAACCAAAGCACAGGGGCAGAAAGGTAAGAGCTCCACACCTCAGCATGGGCTATTACATTTTGGGGTTCACCCTGTCTGCTCCCGGTTAACAGAGGTGCTCTGTCCACAGAGGGCAGCAAACAGCAAGGTGAGGTCAGGCCCCGGCCAGGCTAGAGGAGCAGAAGACCACGAAGGGACCCTCAGGGGAGCAGCCCTGTCCTGGTCAGAGGCCATCCGCACTCACCTCAGTCGGCACTGACCCAGGGCTGTTACCAGCCACCATAGCCTCCTACTCCCGCAGCCAGCCACCAGCAGTGCCCATCAGCCAACCACACCTGGGCCGTGGCCACCGCCAGGCGGCCCGAACAGGCCAAGACAATGGGGTAAGGAAAGTGAATGCCAGCATGTGTTCCAAATTATCTCATTTTATATATGAATATAGTGATAAGTCGACAGCATGCCCAGCAGTGCAGCAACAGGCTACTGTGCGCACTGCCTGTGGCTGTCCCACAACACCCTGCTGAAGCCAAAGCAGAGAAACACACACAATAAATCTAAACTTTTTCATTTTATTTATGTACATCTGTCAGAGCAGATTTACTCCCGAGCCATTAGCTTTTGCTTCTTCAGCTTCTTCTGGGATATCTGAAAAAAAAAGACAAAAATGAGAAAATAGCAAAATGAGAAAACACCTTCCCAAGATATCTTACAAATAAATTTATAGTTATCTTTTGAAGGTACTGAGAACTGTTAGAAATTTCTTCACCTGTTTACAAAATGACCTGCTGATTGTACTTGCACATACATAAGTGTCCCTACAAGTACTACATTGCTTACAGGCTTGCAACTTAAATTTTACTGTGGCACATCCTGGCTTCACACACATGGGCTGAGGAAGGGAAGAACAAACTCCCTGTATGACACAAACCCCTGAAAACCATTTTCCGAAGTTATCAATATTGTGTTTACAATAAATACTGAGGTTGCTCAGAAAGAACTTATCTTTCTTTTTTTTCCATTGGTATTCCAAAGGTGTCCTAAAATAGTCATCACAGAAACCCCTCTGCCTGAAAAATGCCAAGTATGAACACTCAGCTCTCCCGATGCTGACATTAAAAAGGACTAAGGGTATGACACTCAGTACCTTTTTCTTTTGTGCAATTTCCTCTTCTGGCTTGGGAACAATCTGCTCCTTCTCAGTGAGGATCATCTCGATGTGGCAGGGGGAGCTCATGTAGGGGTTGATCCTACCGTGAGCTCTGTAGGTGCGTCGGCGCATTTTGGGAGCCTTGTTGACTTGGATGTGCTCGATGACCAGAGAATCCACATCGAGACCCTGTCAAGGAGGGGAATAAAATTTGTGACTTGTTTTTTATCTTCAAATAAATAATCTCCACAGCAAAAATGTGAATAATCATCCCTCCAGATACACACCACTGCTGGCAAATAAAACAGATGAACTTGGCGATGTCACAGAACTGAGCAAGCACCAAAGTCAGAAAAACAGAGACTACCCCTCTATGCATCACAATCAATTTAAAATTATGCCAGTGGCTCAGACAGAGACAATTATCATTTCATGGTTACTCCAAAGGTGTCCTAAGATAGTAACTTTGATAGCATCGATGACTAAATTAAGCACCAAGTATATTACAAAGATACAAACTGACCAAGAGTCCATATTTTGCTTTGTTTTCTGGTTTTTAAGAGATTTAAATACCAGTTAAACAGCTGATAACCATGTGCAAACTATCTCCCGGTGAAAAATTACTCCCACTTTAACTTGAAAAACACACACAGCCTAATTCAAACAAAGAGTATACCAACACCTCAATACAATTCAGTTTCATTGACAAAGCTGGTGTTACCTGGCCTTCCATATCAGAGACACCCAGTTCAGGAGTTCACACAGCACGACATGAACACTTTGCATTTGGTAATGCTGACGCAGCCTACCTTGAGCTCAGCATTGCTCTCTGCATTTTTGAGCATGTGCAGCAAGAAATCTGCACTCTTCTTGGGCCAGCGTCCCTGCGTCCAGCCCCATTGCTTGGCCTGAAAGAAGAAAACAAGAGTTCCATTTTTGTCCCGGTACAATACAATTTACCCTTCAAGCACCATTAACTTGCCATTACATCCCCTTCTATTAAGATTGCATAACAAAACAATTAAATTTGAACAATTATTTTACATTGCAAGTAGATGCAGCGCTGTACTGGAATTAAGACTAACTCTTCTCTCCCTCTTGAACAACCTGGTCTAGTGAAAGTTGTCCCTGCTCATGGCAGGGGGGTTTGAACTAGATGATTTTTAAGGTCCCTTCCAACCCAAAACATTCTATGATTCTGTATTTTAATACAAGGTTATCATAAACAGTGACAGACTATTCTCCATACCATCTCAAAATCGTCTTTCTCTCTTAACCAGCCACAGCATCCTTCCCACATTTTCACCTCGGACCTCACCTGGGCACATCTACCGACTCCCCCGTTGTAGCGCCGGAAGGGAACACATTGCTTCTTCAAGGTGACATCCTTCAAGTACTTGGTGGCCTTGCGGATGTGCATGCCCTTGATGGCCTGTGCAGTCTCTCGAGTGTTCTAGCAATACAGAGCACAATGAAGCTATTAACACATCTTTACAAGTTACAACATGAGCAAAATCACTCTCTCTTTCCTGGATCCTATTATTTTTGCTACAAACTCCAAGGAAGTACTCACAAAAAACCCCCACACCTAAATTAAAGAATGAAGAATAAATAAAACCACTTTTTTTTTTGCTACTTACTTTTTTAACCCTTGATATGATTGCCATTACTGAATTTGCAGCTCTAACACATCTTTATTGGGTTTTACCTAATGGCTAGATCTTTCCAACCAACAAAATTTAAATTTGAGTATTTATACTTTTCATAACTTCTCCTTGGTCACTGATCGGTAAGTGAATTATAAAGAGGAGAAAAGAAAAGGCTCAGAAAGAAAAATTAAAGCTTAACGATCAGTGCTTAAGATACTAAATGCAGAAGTCAGAGAGCAACTATAATCCTACCTGATTATAGTAAAAAAGCAAATCAAGATAAGTGAAATCTCTTTTCACATGAATTATGTACTGCTGTGGAGCAGAAAAACATCTGCTCAGCTTTGGTTTTGTGGTTAACTCAAACATGTCCTGGATTCACTGCCACAACTTAACCTTTTCCAGAGGAACCTATGTCCTCATGCCAACCACTGCATGCCTCCCCTGCCATACTTTTTGATCAGCAGCATGAGCAGAGGAATCCCATGTTCCTTCCAAACAACCAGAAAGGTAGAGTAAGACAAACTAAACAAATCTCACATCTGACACTAGCCCTATTCTTCCTGCTAAATTCACTGTAACTGTTTTCCTACTATATTTTATTATCTGTATTAGAGAGCATCCTACTCTTTAGGACATATTATCTTATTTTTGATCCTGTGGATGAAAGCCATTGCAAGCAGCTAAAGCAAACACAGACCATAACCTACACTACCACCCTTCAGTAACCACATAATGATACAGAATAAGAGACACTTCCTTCAGAAAATGCACAACAAAAAAAATGACAAAATCAAACTGAAACCAAATGAAATTGCATTTCTTAATATGCACACACTGCCTACCTTGAAATGCACTCGCAGGTTGGATCCCCGTGACTTGCATGCTGCAGAGAAAAAAAGATGAACTTTTGGAATTAAAATCTCAATGGCTTTGGTCAAGTCTTATGCAAATGTTCACGAAAACAACTCACATTTCGTGGGATTCTCTGGATCCAGAGAGTAACGCACCATTTTCAGATCTCAGCTGCAAAAAAATAAGCAATTAAACCTCCCCATATTGAAGCTTCTAACACAGTTAAGCAGAACCTGGATTGTTCACTTTACTGCCGATAACTAACTACAGGAGTTGCTCAGAAATTACACTGTCTTTTCACAATTAAATCCAAAGGTGTCCTAAGAAAGTCATCACCACAGCCACGGCTTCTCCCTAGGGCTTGCTTCCACCTCACGCCAGCCAGCCCCAAACTCGCCATCTCCACCCCCTAAACGTCCTCACTCGCGCCAGCCCCGCAAATACCAAGGGAGCAGACCAAGCAAGGCGGACCGAGACCTCAAACTCTTATCCCCTCATCGACTCCTCGGGGCGCCTTGAGCAGGATGGGGGCGGATTGGGACGGCTCTCTGACAGCCACGACTCCTCACCTCAGGACAGCGGCGGGGAAGAGGAAACATAGAGGATGTCGGGAGCACATAGAGCCACCCGCTCTCGCGAGAGCCCAGGCGGAATTTCGGCCAGGGAGCGTTGCGGAAGTGCCGAGCCGCGCGGAGCAAAGGGAGTAGGAGGGACAGTTGGTGAAGGTGCGGCGACGGGAGGGATGAGGGACTGGTCAAAACGGCACATTCCCACGTGTGAGCCCGAGGTGTGGAAGTAAAACGTGCGTGCGGCATCAGCCAGCGTCCTCGTGTCTGTGGGCGTGTGCGCGAGTGCTGCCACGTACCTGTGCAGGGCTCCCCATAGCCCGGGCCTACCCCCCAAAATTGCGCCGGGCCGCCACCCTGAGGGGAGGGCACAGTCAGATTCCTTCTTGCCCTGGAGAGAGACTTTTATTGAGGAAAGCCTGCCACTGGAGCAAATACGCAATATTCACTCTCAGCTCAAGGCCAGTGTTTGCAGACCAGAAATCAGCTGAAACCAAATCTACGAGCAAGGCTAAAGGCTGCAGCTAGATGGCAGCTCAGGATGAGAATAGAGAAGCACATCGCTTAACAGGAGATGAGACCGAATAGATTCATGTTTATAAATCACAACTGATATTTATTGCACCATTATAAAAGAATTCAAAGAATGACTTGTTAAAGTAAAAGATTTTTTCCCCCCATTTTAGGCAGTGTTTGCAACTAGAAT
Source organism: Margarornis squamiger (assembly GCA_035222235.1). Lineage (NCBI taxonomy): Eukaryota > Metazoa > Chordata > Aves > Passeriformes > Furnariidae > Margarornis > Margarornis squamiger. The sequence continues at coordinate 4,338,746 of JAWWTY010000082.1, forward strand.
TGCTTGGGAAATCTGACAAAACAGCGGTTCAGTAAACCCAAAACTTTTCCTGAAAGTGGAACCCAGCTCCAGCAAAAGGCTCATACAGAAAACTTTGACAGAGTGGGAAGAAAAAAAGAAACAACTTCCTGAGCAGCCAGTAGTCTGGTGTCCAAGTGCCTCCCTGGCACGAGAGAATCTGGATTTGACTGTGTTTAGAAATAAGCAGAGCAAGAACTTACTGCCCGTGTAAATGCTCTGAGCAGGAGGCTATTTTTGAATCTCTTGTTTAGGGCTAAAAACTCCCATAGCTTTAAGCTAGGATTTCATCTGGATAGGAAGAAGAAAATATTTGAACTATGACAAATATTTACATGGCTGGAAACTGCAGATCTCCATTTACCTGCTTAAAATGTGTCTTTTCTTTCAAGGAAAAGCTTTTTGCAAAGTACATGTACTTCCAGTGGAGGAAATGGGCCTTTCCATGGGAAGCACCTTCACAGGCAGCTTCTTGTTAGTAGCAATCACAGAAGTATCAAAACATCCAGAGAAAGCTGGAAGAGGGATGTGAAACATAAGTAGTTGACACATGGTGGGAATTATCACCTGGTCATTGTGTTCATCAGTCGAATCCAAAACAAACAGGGTACATTTTTTGTTATTTCTACTTCCCTAACGCATGAAACTGTTTACACTCAGTTGCTGAGGGCTTGCAGTGGTGGAAGTGTAAAGGTAGGAGCTTCTGCTGGTGGTGTCAGAAAATGAGATATGTTTTCAGCTTTGTTGGGAGGTTAACAACTGCTCTCAGAGGAAGCCTAGCACATATCTGGTGCTGAGATCAGGGCTGAGGCAGCTGAGCATGTACCCTTGTTGAGATTTACCCAGATTATTCTTCCAGTATGAGCTGACTCGAAAAGAGCTTTTGGACCCTAAGCAGAAAATATAGGCATGCAAGTCCAAAATCATGTTCCTGAAAACTCCTGTGTAGGAGGCAGCCACCTCCTAATCCTACTGGAATCTCAATTTCATAGGACTTTACCTTAAACTCCCCTGGTGCCATCCCTCTTAGCTCCCCTGTCCATACCACCCAGCCCTGGTGACTGTGGTGTGCACGCCCAGAAAGATCTCACTCTTTCAGCAGGCATTGAACACAAATATCTGTGTTCAGACCTGAACCATTCCTCTATTTTGTGCTCTTGAAGTTCCTGCCAGTAACATCTTCCTGCAAAGGGCTCATCACAAGGGCAGCAAAGGTTTCTACCACCTCCAGCAGCATGGTGGCCACAGCACACTCCCAGGACATGGGAGACCCACTTCCAGTTTTCTTCCTTTGAGAGGTTTCAATGCTGCTCCCTAACCACGAGGCCAGAGGCTATTCTGTGGCAAAGATGTTCCCACCCTGCCTGCTGCAGGTTTTCTGCCAAGCAGCCCAGAATGTGTCTGCTTCACATCTCTCCTCTGGATGTGCTCCTGGGGCTGGAAGGGGCCTGCATCCCTTAACCTACCCTGACCTGGAAGAGCCCAGGAGGCAGTGGGGAGTGTACAGATACAGGAATGTTGTCTCACATAAGTTCTTCTGTGGCTTTAGTTGTGAATAAACAAGTGGCCTTATCAGTCCTACTGGAATTGCCAAGCCAAATGTCATCCTAAGTGACAATCAGCCACCATCCCTCCTGGCCAGAGGGAGAGGTGAGCTCCTAGACTGGCCGGGGTTATATTTTCATTGCAGGTCTGGAAACAAAAAGAAAGCTCACTTCCAGCAGCTCTGGAGTTCAACCACTGCCACAGCAGACGTGACAGAAGTAAATCTGTGCCTGTCCTCAGCCAGCTGGTTCAGAGGTCAAGGCATTACTTTTAGTCCCTACTCTGTTGAAGCTCAAGTGCCTGATGGTTAGCTCAGGCACACATCTTCATCTGCCACCTTGTATGGGAACAGTAATTTCTAATAGAAGGGGCAGGTGGAGCAACGGGAGGGTCCATGCTGAAATCCCCATGACAGATAGATCCATTGGGGCTGATTGGCCAAGGTTAACTCCAGCTTGCTAAAACACACAACACTGCCATGCTATAGGAGGGAGTTTAGACCTGTTCTTTGCACAAGAACAGAAGCCAATTCCTCAAACCTTTTTGTATATTTCTTGACATTTATCTTACAGACCCAGTTTTTGGAGTCCGAAGGTTATATGGAGATATTAACTGTCATTCACAGAATTACATACTTGTCCTAATGTTTAAGCAGAAAATCTTGAAGACAAAGACATTTTAAATTGAAACCAGCTTGAATGCTGAAAACACTGAAACTTTCCAGCCTTCAGACAGTTGCCTGCACCTTCTCTCCCTGAAATCCCTCTCCTGACCAGCCTACAGACTCCTGTCTTCCTCCCAGATGTGTGGCTCCTCCAGAGGCACAGCTTGTTCCTGTTATTTGCCTTTTCCTCCCACGGTCAGCAAAACAGTGGCATTTGGACACATGATAGCTAAGTTCTCCAACTAAGCCACTGTCCACAACTATGTTTTAAAATCTACTGACACAGGCAGTGAGTCCCAGAAGCAAGATCTGTGGGCTTGAAAAAGGAAGAAATGCATCTCCAGAAGATGGACTGACCATCATCAGCAGGACAAGACACTATAGGAGTTTTGTTCTGCATCAGTAATTCTGTCTTGGTTACCTGAAGAGCCCAATTATGTTATATATTTCTCCCCGTGGTTTTTAAGAAGAGATGCTTCTATAGGGGGCCAAAAGTTCCTTACTTAAGCAGATAAAGTTTTTTTTATATGTATATTCATGCATATATATCTGTATATACATTTACATATAAATCATCATAAGTGTATCATCTAAAATATGTGAACAACAGAAATGCCTTTGATTCCCTGTGAGTCCTCCTAAAACACAGGCAATTATTTACAAGAAGAGATTAGTTACACAGTCAATATTTCTATCATGTATATACCATACCCAATCCAGGGGTGAGGAAATGGCATGGGGAGCTCAGCATTATGACAGCTGAGTATCTGTCTTTACCATCACTGCTGCTGAAGCATAACACAGCAGGCACAGCACCCTCCCCATGCTGCCTGCTGGTGACCAGCCACCCAGGAGCATGGTCAAAAAAAAACCAAACCCACAGCAATCAGGGATACTGTCTTAATACTCAACATTTTTGTCATACTGGCCTAGAGCTACAGGTTCATCCACCCCCTGCATGGCCAACTAGGAGGGAATCACTGGTAACATAAACTTCCTATTTCTTGCCAGCAAACCATTTACACAGATTGCACAGGTCTATGACTGCTTGTTCCTGTCTTTAATTGCCAGAAAAGGACTGGCTAACTGCTGTGATGCTTAAGGCAGTAAATAAAGGCAACATGTAAGTGCCTGATCATAAGCACTATTTGGGATAAATTAAATCCTGGGCTTACATTTGCTCTAACCTGTCTAGCTCATAACCGAGAAGTACTGCTTTAAATGTGGTTTTGGTTAATGAAACCAAAAATATTACTGGAATCATGGATATTGCCCACAATTTAGGTGCAAATTAAACTATGGGAAATTCTGTTTAAACATAAGAGAAAACTTCTTTTTCTTACTGTGAGAATGGTTGAATCCTGGAACAGGTGGGCCAGAGAAAATATCCTGGGCAACCAGATCTGTCTGACCCTGCTTTGAGCTGAAGGAGGGTTGCTCTAGATGATCTCTAACTTTTCTCGATCTGTGAATTCTTTCAACATTTCTAAACCTGAATGTGCCCTGTACTGTGAAACACAGCGTCAAACTCCATCCCTTTTTTACATTGCATCTCCTAACCAAAATGGATCAAAGAATCCTCCTCTCCTCTGTTATAATCATCATTATTATCATGGCAGGGTTAATGGTTGGACTAGATGATCTTAGAGGTCTTTTTCAACCTTAACGATTCTATCATTCTATAATTCTGTCTGCCCTTTTTGTGGCTACCCTGGTCAAGAGCTACTCTGGATCAGCTGATAACCCATAATCAAACCTGTTCTTCTCTTCCAGGGGCTTCTCCACCTCTCTGCTGGCAGACACAGTATGGTGGAACCCAGGGCAGGAATGGTCCTTGCAGGCAAGACCTGTTTCTGTCACCCCTACAGTCCTCTGTCCTGAACCAAGGCAGAGATCTGCTCAGGGCCTGGAAAATGAAGTTGGATGATGCCTGTTAACACAACCTGTGCAAAAGTTCCAGCCAGCAGACAGCATTCTATTCATGACACATCATGAACATCTACTCTTCCAAACTTCATGTCCATAGCAACCCTTCCACATCTTCATTTATCATCCCAGTGTGTGGTTTCTGTGTTCTTACAAAATGTTTCTGCGCCTTACAAAATACAACTCTGTAGAAGTAAAATTTTGGCCAGCTTATATAGTGAATTTCACTAAGGACACCATAGCATTGTTAATTGCTACGTATCAATCATTACACATCCTTCTAAGCTTTCACTAATGTTGGGGAAGAAAAACAATTATTAACAGAAGGAGACCTGAAGGGATTGTCCAGCAAGCCCTGGGCAGCAGATACTGAAAGGGGTTCCTCCCT
>JAWWTY010000082.1:4361638-4374323 GCA_035222235.1 Margarornis squamiger
TCTTTCTTCCCCGGCCCCTTCCCCTCCTTATTCCTTAGTCCCTTCTCCTCCTTCTTCTTCGGCCTCTTCCCCTCTTTCTTCCCCGTCGCTTTTCCCACCTTCTTCCCCGACCCCTTCCCCTCTTTCCTTCTGCCCCTTTCCCACCTTCTCCCCCCATTCTCCTCCTTCTTCCCTGGCCCCTTCCCCTTCTCCTTCCTCGGCCCCTTCCCCTCCTTCCTTCGCCCCTTTCTCACCTTCTTCCTTTCCCTATTCCCCTCCTTCTTCCTCGGCCCCGTACTCTCCTTCCCCGTCCCTTTCCACCACTCTTTGCCCAGCCCCTTCCCCTTCTCCTTCCTCAGCCCCTTCCCCACTTTCCTGGCTCCTTCCCCATCCCTTTCCCCACCCGTTCCCTGACCCTTTCCCCCAAGCCCCCTTTCCCCACCTCCCCGCTTTCCCTCGGCGACACACAAAAAAAGAAAACACGGAACACCCCCCCGGCCCCGGCCCCTTCTCCCTTCCCCAAACTTTCAGTGTTTTGGTTTGTTTTTCGACCCCGGTGCAGCCTCCCTGACCCCGGCGAAAAGCTTCCCCGCGCTCCGTGGCCGGGGTGGGTTCGGGTGCCGTGTTCTTTGGGTGCTGCGGGCGGGTTTTGGGGTGCTGATCCCAGGGGTGCTGATCCCAGGGGTGCTGATCACAGCGGTGCTGATCACAGCGGTGCTGATCGGGGGGTGCTGATAGTGGGGTGCTGGTAGCGGGGTGCTGATGGAGAAGTGCTCATGGAGGGGTGCTGATCCCAGGGGTGCTGATCCCAGGGGTGCTGATGGTGGGGTGCTGATCCCAGGAGTGCTGATCCCAGGGGTGCTGAAGGAGGGGTGCTGATCACAGGGGTGCTGATGGAGGGGTGCTGATGGAGGGGTGCTGATCACAGGGGTGCTGATGGAGGGGTGCTGATCACAGGAGTGCTGATCCCAGGGGTGCTGATGGTGGGGTGCTGATCACAGGGGCGCTCCCCCCGTCCCTGGGTGTGGGTTTGGGGCGGGTGGTCTCAGAGCTAACCCTCTGCGGGCCGGGTGTGTGGTGGCCGAGCTGCTGCAGCCCCCGTGTGCCCAGAGAGTGCCCGGGCAGGAGGGGGCTCGGGCTCACCTGGACCTGTGACACGGGGCACCTGCACATCCCTGGGAACGGGACCTGACACGGAGCCAGCCTGTCCTTCTGGCCCCTCTCTTGTCTTGCCACTGGAAGGAGTTTCTTCTCCCGCTTTGCATTCGCGAACCTCCCTGGATTTGCTTGTTGCATAAGCACGGATGTTTAATATTGATTCAGGAACTTTGTTTCAAAGAGCTGGGGCCTAAGGAGAAGCAGCGAGTGTCTCAAACTGATTAGAACTCCCTTTTCAAGTAGATGGCTCTTTACATAATGCATTCGGGCTCGGCTAGCACAATAGGGATGTGAGTTTTGAGAGGAATCAACAGATTTGGTGAAGAACAAAGGTGCTGAGAGCAGGTCCTGGTGAGGAGCAGCCTGTTAGGGGCCTGCTGGAATTTTAGGGCTCTGTTCTTCTGTGTTGTTAGCCTCCATGAAAAACTCCACTTTTGGTTGGGGCTGGAATTTTCCATGCTTGCTTTGCCCAGAGGCCTTTTTTTTTTTTTTTTGGTAAGCTCTAACAAATGCAGAGAACATTACCCCTGTGCAGATTACAGAAAAGAGCAGATGTTATCTCATACACCTATGGCTGGGGTATCGAAACGTGACCTGCCAGTGAGAAATCACACCACTTCTGCCCAGGCAAGGCTTCACTCTTCCTTTTGGTGCTTGGTGCGGCCACAATCGTTTCCTCTGCACGTGAGGTTTTGGCAAATTACTGTTTGCCCCTGTTGAAAGGAGCCTCCTGCAAGAGGATGGGTCTGGCAGGATCCCCTGAGTCCAGGTTTGCTCTGTCATTCCACGGCAGGGAAGCCCACCAGCTTCTGCTCTCTGAAGGTGGTGTCTCCCAGGTTTTCGCCCCCAGGTGCTGGGTGGGACACCCCTCGGAGGCCAGGTAGTATGAGGGGGCTGGGTCTGAGTCATGGAGATAGTTGCAGAGGAGTTGGTGTTGGGATGACATGCAGGTCTTCCTTCTCTGACCATACAGAAGCCTGTATTAAAAGAGGAGTTGTTGTTTGGTTTTTTGTTTCTTTCCAGCTGTGTGCTTTCACAAAAAATAAAAGTTAGAGAGAGGGGAGGGGGACAAATACGTAAAATTAAACTTTTTGGGGTTTAAAACATGTGTGTGTAGTCACATCATCGCAGTAGTGTCCTGCCCCCGTGCAGTCAAAACAAGGCGGGGGTTTGGATGTGTTTTACTGCTGTATAAGTTAAATTAAATTAAAACCTTGAACAAGGTTTTAAAACCCGCAGCCTTGTGCAGCAGAAAGGTTTGCTCGGTTGGCAGGGTCAGTCTGCTGCATTTGTGAAGAGCTTCTGGAAGCAGCTGGAGTGCACAGGTGGAAGCTGGGAGGAGTGAGGATACTGAGAACTCCTGGGCAGCGACATCAGATCAGTTTCTTCCAGGGAGAAACGGCTGCTCCTACTTCTTAAACGTGAATTTATGTTAAGATAAAACAGTTGCCACTCAGAGTTGTCTTAAAGCTGTCCTCCAGTTCCTTTTATGCTGCCGTGTGTCTTAAATTTTGGTAGCTACTGACAGTGAGATAAGCAGAATTGATACTGATGATTCAGATGCGTGCACAAAAATAGTGTTCTGGGGAACGTTCGCTCTTACTGTACAGAACAGTGGGAGTGTAGTGCCTTCTCAGTGCTCTTTCCCTTGCTCTTTAATGCTAATTGTTCTTCTGTCTACAAACATTTTGTTCCCGTTCACCCTTTGGGCAAGTAGATAATAGTCTAATGTGCTGGAAAGTATCTGCAGTTTAATCACTTATTCATATCTTCGTCAAATCACGAGCTGCCTTTTGTTTTATTGGTTTATGGATTTTTCTTTATCGTGTTCATCATAAAACTTCTACCCTTGCATTATTAAACAGCAAAACCCCGTAGTAATGTTTTGGTGGTTAAAAGCCATCGAACGTGTATGCTGCTTCTCTGACATCTTCGTGTTTGTCTAATTTTGGAGGCAGCAGCTTATGCAAGAGCCTTTCTTGTCCTTTATTGTGTGAAATGTTTTAGCAAGATGTCAATTTGCACGCTACTCTAATTAGCCAGTTCGTTACTGCCTGGTATCAAAATGTTGGAAATCTGTGTCTGGGGTGGCTGTTACTGATAACTCGTGTTCCCAGAGCACCAGGGGCAGCTCCAAGCAGGCAATTCTTGGTTTTTCTTATATATATTTTCCCAAAAATTGCCCCCGTATTTGCACCTTGGAAATACGTTTTTGGTCCTTTGAGTATATTTTGCATTAGTTTGTTTCCCTCCTTGCCCCAGTATGTGACTCCCCAGAACTGCATCCTCTGCATTTCCTTTGGCACAATTAGTGCTTGATCTGACTGTGGTCTGTCTTCGTTACTGCAGCATAATGCTTTTATTTCCTTTTGTTTTTTTTGTTTTTAATGGAAGACCGTGGTGATGATATTCACTTAAGTCATGGCTCATTGCAAGGGGTACTCTGCCTGCAGATTTGCTGACTTGCCTAGACCCTTCCACAGTGTGTTTTAATGGATAATGGCCAAGTCATCTTAGGATTTATGGCATGGGTAGAAATGCTGTGTTGTACCCAGGGAATGCCATTAGACACACGGACTTGCCTTCCGTTTATTGTCCCTGTCTGTAACACCAGCCCTTACATGGACGTACTGGGACCAAAAACTGTCAGGCTTGTGTGTTGACATTGTGTCAGAGAGCGTTGCTGCATAACTGCTGCTAAAAATCTGTGTTCATGTTACTTGGAAGGGAGCAGTGCGTTTGGAAGGGGCCTGCAGTGATCCTCTGCTGACGATCATTTGCATTCTCTGAGGTGACACAAGGCTGTTTTCTGAGCAGTTTGTGCAGAAGGATGGCAATTATCTCTCTGCCTTGCTGTGTAAATGCTTCCCGAGCCCCAAAAGTGCCACATTAGCACGTATAAAAATCTTTTTTTTCTCTGATTTTCACTTTGCAGACTTACTGGGTTTCCATCACAAGGGTTTATTTTGGTGCATGTGGTCACAAATCCATCTTGGATTCTTCCTTCTGGTGTGTCAGTGTGTGTGCTGTGCATTCCCCTGCCGTGTTTATCGGCCTTCCCCACCAGCACCTCTGTATCTGGAACCTCTGAGCTGATCTGCAGGGCTGCTCCCCTTTCTCCATCAAAAGCTTCCCGAAGGGCCACTGCAGCCTCTGCAGGAATTATTTTTCCAGTTGTGCCAAGGCTGTGTTATATTTCTTAACTTTTTTTTTTTTTTAAATCCTTAAGCACAGCAATTAGCTATTCTCTTAGCATCTTAGTTTTTAAAACAAAACATTGGCTGATCCCTCCCAGTCACACTTCTCAAAAATTTGCCCTGCAAAGCAGGGAAGTGTCCCAAGAGTTTCAGGTGGTCCCGTGTTTGGAACATACCCACTTTGCTGTAGGAAGTTAAGGAATAAAACATGTATGCTGAAAGAGTGATATGGAGGGGGTGCTGGCCCTTTGCCCATGTCTTAAAAGTAATTATCCAGTGGCATTTGGGCTGCCACATTTTTAGACTGAGTTTCTCGGTGAACCTGATCCCTCCTCAGCTGCCATTGGCTTAAACCCCACTGTAAATGAACAGGGTCGTGTGTGGTTTCAGCGCCGGGCCTGGATTAGCTGCCTTGCCTGGGCTGTGGGACTGCTGATGGCCTGGATCATATTCCTTGGGCTTACATCCCTGACTTCCAGCTCCATCCATAACCACCCGGTTGGTCTGTTATTTCCTTTTCTTGTTTGGGGTTGATGGTTCTACCCAGATTGCAAAATGTGGCTTTTGTGGGAGGACAAACCTCTTGTGAGTGTGAAAACTATTCATTTAGGGTCGGTTTTAACGTGTAGGAAACAGTGTGAGTGCTCTTTAAGAGTCTGGATTTGTAACTTCTCAGCAAGTTTCAGCCAGGCCACAGTGTTGGAGATGGGGATTGTTTGGAGGAAGGGATTTTTCAGATAAGTTTCAGAATTTGCTTGGCAAAAAGTGAAAAGGCACTTTGACAGGGATTGAACTGAGGTCTTTGTATTATTTTAGCATCCCCTCCCCTTGTGTGTTGGAGGAGCTCCTGCACAGCTGTAGTAACACCTCTATAAAAGCAAGGAAGTGAATTCCATGTGGGGTTTTTTCCTAACCGCGAAAATCAGAAAGACTCTTTTCTCTTTCTAAACCCCTCGTTCCTTCTTCAGGCTGTGTCTCTGTGTGTCTGCCTGCTTTCTTGATGAAGAATTCCAAACTGAAACATACGTCAGAAGCTCTTTGGCCTCTCGCGAGTGATCCTGTCTCTTAAATACCTAATTTGCTGCCTGAAGAGTTGCTGCAAATATTTGGAGGCCGTGCCTCATGCTGTTTTTCTTATCCATGGTTTCTGGTACATAAAAGCACTTGTTCTTAGGCTGTGCTGGCCTGTAACACTGTCTTGCTGGTGCAGCTGAGCAGATACTGGCAAACAAGGTGCAACACTAAGTTTCTGCTCCGTAAGTTTATCCCGTGATGTGCTTTTTGTTGCCTTGCTCAGTGTTTTCTAGGTGATCAGGAGCAGCTTGCTCCCCCAAAGGGAAGCGCTCTCCGGAGCCTCCGAGGTGGCTTTGGTCGAAGGTGCAGAACATTAACCCCTGTCCTTGTTTTCTAGTCACACCGAGGGAATAATCACTGTTTTGAGAGAGTCAAGGTCTCAGTTGTTCTGAAAACAGTGGAATAGTTTGGGTCAGTGGACTGCCTGTTTTGCATTCCTGCCCATAAGGGAAGTATAAATGCAGTGAGGGCACTAGTGTGAGAGCTCAGTAATGCCACTTCCACCCTAGGTAAGTCACTACTGTATTCTTTTGGCTTTCAGATTTAGCTCCTCTTCAGAGCTTCTTACTCTGGGCCCAGTGCTTAGACTATTGTTGTTTGCTTGTTTTGTAATATACTTGTTAATTCTTAGTTACTGAAATAAATCACTTTATATAGCATAGAATCATAGAATTGTTAAGGCTGGAAAAGATCTTTAAAATCGTTGAGTCTGAAGGTAATCAAGTACTTCCCTGTAACTTTGTGAGTTATTAGCATTTTAGATCAGCTTGTCCCTTTTTTAGTGTGTTCTGTTTGCATCTCACTAGAGCAAAAAGGGGAGAAATACCTTTTTGTTCTGGTGAGTGAAGCTGAGAGCTTGTGCTGTCTCCTGCTGCTGTTCTCACGTTCCCTGCCATTCCTCTCTGCTCCTTTCCCCCCTTAAAGCACTCAGTCATTTCTGTTCCCATCAAATACCTGATTAGAGGTGGTTAAGAAGGTCTTTGCTCGGTGTCTTTGGGCCTGTGTAAATCTGAGCCTGAGCTGCAGTGTGGGATCACCTGCTGTGGCAGGGGGAGTGCTGAGGGGTGACTCTGGGTATCCATTCCCACATCAGGGTGGATGTTAAATCACATGGGCACAGTGGTTCTTTGCAGAACACCCTGCACCCCGTGGCTGAGGGCACACTGGAGCCTCCTCTTCCGAGGCCGCCTTCTAAAAGTACAAGGCACTGGGATTGCATTTTGCTTGTATTTGCACACATGAAAGTCATGTAGTAAGAAGGTGTTAAGGCATCTCTCGAATGTGTGACTCGGTTAAAGATGGGCTCGTCGAGCCATTTTGAGAGGAACTAAATTTGTACAACGTGAACACTTGGCTTGCCTGCAGAGCACACTGGTGCTTCTGAAGAAATGTGCCACAGCTTTTCTCAGCATCAGTGCCTGCTGCCCTCCCTTCCCGGGGCTCCAGGAGCTGCGGGGGACTCCTGGGCTGCCCTGCAGGCACACACCAGCAGCCTGTGGCAGCACTCAGAGTCCCGAACAAGTGGCCTGGCTTCCAAAAGTGCTGAGCTGTCAGAAGCTCCTGTTGAGCACAGTGGCAGCTGAGGGGTGACTCAACGTTTCTGGAGATAATTCCGCTTAAATAAGGTTTTATTTGCTTGATCCGAGCCTTCTGAAAGTCATCAGGCAAAATTCTCATTCATGGTTTCAGGGGTGTAGGAGATAGAGCCGCGTGTCTAATTTTAAGCATGTCTTTATTTAAAGCTCTTTTAGCTAATCGCTTTATCAAGTAATTTATTTGTGATTACTTATGCATATCTATCTGGGATGCTGCTTTATATTTAAGCAAAATGATGTTCTATTCTGTTTTAGCTGGCAGGCTTTTACGGATTTGTAAATCTGTAAGATTGTGAGTAATCTGTAAGAGTGTGGGTTGCCATGGAGAATGACTGGCAGGTTAAGCCTGAGTTTTAAAAGGGGCTTATTCAGTTGAAGCACATAAAAAAAGCTGGGGAGGGAGAAACTCTTAATAGCTAGGAAAAATCTGTAATCTTACTCAAACTTACAGGTAATTGTTTTCCTTGGGGAGCAATTAGGTGCAGAAACATCCTCACAAAAGAAGAAAGGTACTGAGGAAGGAGGGAGGGGGAAAGAGTTTCACAGTGGTGGTTTTTTTTTCAAGTATACCAAAGTGTGATGTATTCAAGTTGAAATTATTAGAAGTATTAAATAAGGAAGAGTTTGTTTCCTTGTATGATGGTGCTGGATTTGCATTACTGCATTCCTTTTACAAGGAGGGAAGCCATGCGTTCAGACTGTCATCTGTGTGATGCCTTAACTTTCTAAATTAATACCCCACTCTTATTTTTGTGCAATGCATTTGTTTCCAATAAATAGCTGCTACTGCTGTCCCTCTAGTAACATGGAAAATTCCAGTGCAGTAACAGGTCTTTGACTGGATGTGTTCCTCACACATAATGCGGGCAAGCTTTTTTCCCCCTGAACTTTTGAAATCCGATATATTTTATTTACATTGTTGAGAACAGCGTGGTAGTTTCAGAAAGGCTTATGTTTTAAGCTTACTCAGAGAACATAGTAAAATCACTTCTGTGTATTTGCTGCCAGTGCCTTAAGAAAGTCAGACCCTGTAGCTGGAGACTCCCTGAAGCCAGAGCTGCTTGGAGAGCCAGAGCAGCTTTTTGACAGCGCTAGACTCCTTTTCTGTGACTTCACAAAACCTGCTGTCCTGTGTTTCAGGAAAAACCAAGATAAAGTGCAGTAATTAGCTCATTCAGAACACAGAAAATCAGGCCAGCTCTTCTCATTTGTGGATTAAAGGAAGCGTCGGAAGGATGAGGTCTGCTGGCTGTGAGAAGAATGACTTCATGACCAGAAACCACTGCAGGTCCTTAACAAACGGAGTTTAAAGGCCCAGTGTGTTAGGGGGGACTCATCCCTGGTCTTGTACTTTGTGTAATTAGGGCAGTTCTCCCTGGGACAATTTGAAAGGGCTTTTTCAGTGACTTTGGCTGGTTTGTCTTGGTCCAGAAGAAGCTGGATGCAAACAATTAAAGGCAAACCTTGTGATTTTTTTGTGTCTGAAGATACACACAATACTAATTTACTTAAACGCCTGTTGAGCTAATGGCCAGGTACAATTTTCGTCTTTCTGATTAGCAAGGAAAAATAGAGTTAGTCTGAGGTCAGAACATAGCTGAACTATGAGCAGGGTTATTAAATAAAGATGACAGATGATTCTGGTGTGCATTCATGCTTGTTCACTATTCAGATTTTGTTTAAATCAATGCCCCTTGATTCCCAGTCAGTATTCTCACTTGGTTTCATCCTGCCAGTATAAAACATAGGAAATCATTGTCACTGTTCTCCTTTTCCTGATTCATTTAATGATCCTTCCCTTTCTATATGTACATACTATGTGTACATGTATATAAACTATCATCTTTATTTAAATACTGTAACTAGGGGAAAAATAAATCTTATCTCTAAAACTGTGCAAGCAGCGTCTTAAGCATGTGTTAGCTATCATGGGACAAGCAATGCAGTTTTTTTCATGTGCTTTTAAATATCCTGCACTTAGCTTGAAATAAAAGAAGCAAAAAGCCACAGACTTCCTTAGAAAACATGATCTGCAATTTGTTAAAAACAATTCTAATGTAGATATTTTTTCCTCCTAGGTTTTACCAAGGGACAGTACATCTAACACTTAACTTGGATCATCTCTTGTTCATCAGCTTGAAAATCATAACAGCCCCCAAAAACTGACATTTGATCTGAAAGAAAAAGCTGTGACAAATGGACAATATGTCTATTACTAACACACCAACAAGTAATGATGCTTGTCTGAGCATTGTTCACAGCTTGATGTGCCATCGACAAGGTGGAGAGAGTGAAACTTTTGCAAAGCGCGCAATTGAAAGTTTAGTTAAAAAGCTAAAGGAGAAAAAAGATGAATTGGATTCTTTGATTACAGCTATAACCACAAACGGAGCTCATCCTAGCAAGTGTGTTACAATACAGAGAACGCTGGATGGGAGGCTTCAGGTTAGTACAAGTGCAAACCAGATGTTTTCCTCCTAGTGAAGCTGGAGCAAGAGCGAGTGGCACAGGTTCCTAGTGTGTTGAGGAAGAGTAGCTCTTCTCTTGACCCCCCTCGCCCCGTGTGTAGGCACGTTTCGTGGCTGGAGCTCAGGCCTGCTGCAGGGGTCACTGTTTTTCCCCCAAGGAGCAGAAGGCATTGGATCAGCCATCCTAAACGAGCGTGTGTGTGGCAGGAAAAAGCAGGGTCACGTAACACATCTGGCTGTTCATCCTGTGTTCTCACTGCAAGCTTCTGTTAGCTCTGAGTTGGTCAGCAGTGCACAGACAGACCTGTGATCCCTTGCTGAGGTACTCCAAGGAGTCTGCACTGAGGATTTGCTCTAGCCTAGTCGTCAGCACTCAGCACCTGTACAGCTTGGGTTGTGATCTCGTCCCAGGGCAGATGTCATGTTTGCTGGCTCTAGCTTTCCTAGGAGCATTTTTTTGAAATTTATTATTTACTTTATTTTTTCAGTATAATGGATTGGCATTCCTCTGCTGGTAAATTCCTTGCAGTGTAGCTTAGCACCTCGTTCCTCTTCTTCTGGGGCAAAGCTCCTTCACATACATGGTGGGGAAGGGGACCATACATCCTGCATTAAGCACAAGTTCTGCTTCTGCCATTTTGCATCCAGTATTTTTTACTTGGGGATCACAGTGTTGACTTAACCGTAGCAAAACCCTCATAGAAATTTTATTTCTGCTGGTTACAGAACTTGGGTAAACTGTGCACCACCTTTTTTTTAATACATACGTATTTTGATGATGGAGTGAGGGTGTGCTGTTGTTTGTCCCCTTCCAGCTTTTTGCTTCTCACGGTGTAAAATGAAATGTCTTTGTGAAATGAAACGCCTTGCCACTTTCCCAATCAACTTTTGTGTCTGACTTTTTAGGTGGCTGGTCGCAAGGGATTCCCTCATGTGATTTACGCCCGTCTTTGGAGGTGGCCAGATCTTCATAAAAATGAACTCAAGCATGTTAAATATTGTCAGTATGCTTTTGACTTAAAATGTGACAGTGTCTGTGTAAATCCTTACCATTATGAGCGTGTAGTATCACCTGGCATCGGTAAGTAGACTCTTGATTTAAAATGGAACAGTGGGAAACGTTTTTCAGTGTAGAAAATACAGGACTAAATTAGAAACATTAACTTTTAATGATCTGATTAATAAGTTACTCCTTTGCTCTCCTCTGTCTTCTTAATGGAATTATTGTTTTACCTTTGTTCCAAATTTGAAGGAGCAGGTTGTGGCTTTTGTTTAAGCCTTTCTGCTGGCTTTGTACAGAGTTGTTGCAGTTGATGTGTGTCCTAGGGATAACTTAGCATGGAGACTTGTGTTGTGATGGAGGGGGTCTGATATGCAGGGTCTGCACTGCTAATTTTTAAAGGCTTATGATTGATTGAACATTTTTGAAGATCTGTAAATATAATCCTCCACACCCCCTTTCTTTTTCTTATTTTTAAAGATCTATCAGGGCTGACACTACAGAGTTCTGGTGAGTAGTTTCGGTTACTGCTGCATTTCTGTGGGCACAAACTGTGTTAAACCCTTCAGTGTGTACAGAGCTTATTCCTGTGTGTCTCTGGGAGGGAGTGTAAAGAGAAGATGGAAATGCATTTGTCTCTGGCTTTGGAAAACCAGCTAAGTAGCATATCAGAGGAAGCTTTGATAAATCCTTTAAATGGCCTAAGTAGCATGTGAGAGGCAAGTATTGATAAATTCCTTAAATGGAGGCTTCAGCCAAGCTTGTAGCTACCTTCTGTTTCCACTGCTTCTGACCTGTGAAACCAAACCAAAAAGAGAAACCCAAAAACCTCGCTGCTGAATGCTACCAATCAATATTAAAAAGGCACCCAGAGCCATGTGCACCTTAATGACACGCTAATTAATCAAATTGGGAATAATAAATGCTTGTGATTTGCTAAGTAGCTTAAGTAGAAAATTGTAAAGATTCTGTAATTAATATGCAGTTGAATGAAGGAGTCTGGTATTCTTGCTTTCCCTGAAACTTGAGAGAAATTGGACAAAAAAAACGTTTGTAACACAATGCTTTTAGCAGATTATTAGAAATACCCAAGCAAAAATAACATAAAAGCCCAGACTACCCACCAAAGTTAACTTCACAAGCTTTAACTTGTGTGCTCATCTCTGCGAGTTTGCATTGTTACCTGTGTCTTCTGAAAAACGATCCTTTTGTACAGAATCAAAGCTTACAGCCAGTAATTAAATACATAGTTAAGTGTTTCCTTGTCCTGCTACTGGTTTTGCATCAGGAAACAGAAAATTACTCCCAGATTTTAATATTGTTTTAGGCTGCTTTAAAAACGAGCACAGGAGCTGATGTAGTGTAAGAGTTTTACTTGAACAGGCTCAGTGGCAAATACAGAAATAAATTACAGTGGTGGCAATGGTAGAGATTTCCTTGCACTGTGTGTGGAATACTCTGAATTGCTGGCTAAGTTGTTAAATATAGAGTAGCTTTGTGTGGTCCTTGAATGTGAATGTGATGTTTCTAGTCAATTTGGATGGGACTTGCTTAAAATTACTCCAGGAATGCATGAAGTTTTTAGTGCTGTGCTCAAGATTTATGTTTTCCATAGGAGCTTTATGTATGTTCCTGCCTGTGTGCTAGGAATTGGTTTGTCAGCTACTGCCTGAACATATATTTAGTTGCCTGACGAAAAGCATGTTTTTCCCTTTTATTAGCCGTGTCCAATCACATAGTGATGGACTGCAGACAAAATGCTGTGTGAAGTCTGCTGCTGTGGGACTAACCTGCTTGCTTGACAGCATTAAGGAAAACAAACAGCTTGCTTTTCCATCCAGCTATGCCTCAAAATTTCCTGCTGCCGGTCAGAACTGTGCATTTGTGATTCAGAGGAGTTCTTTAGCGGCGCTTGCATAGTTTAAATCCTGCCCTTCTAATGGCATTGCTGCTGTTTGCAGATACTGCAGGCTGTGTTTGGGGCTGTGGGGAGGTGCCCTGACACATGCAACCCTCTGTGTGTTCACAGCTCCATCCAGCATGCTGGTGAAGGACGAGTACGTTCACGACTACGAGGGGCAGCCGTCGCTGAGTTCTGCCGAGGGGCACTCCGTGCAGACCATCCAGCACCCACCAAGTAACAGGGCCTCGACAGAGCCTTATAGCACCCCAGCCATGTTAGCTCCCACTGAGGCTAGCACTACCAGCACCACT
>JAWWTY010000082.1:4387770-4411342 GCA_035222235.1 Margarornis squamiger
CCTCAGCCAGGAACTCAGCAGAATGGGTTTACAGCTCAGCCAGCCACTTACCATCACAGTGAGTATTCACATATGTGGACTCTTCTTAGTTTTCTAAAACCAGTCAAAATGTCAGGAGAAATAGAGGATTAGAAGTGAGATGTGGGGAAAAAAATCCCTTAAAAACCAACCCCTCCTTTCATTTTCCTAGATAGTACTACAACTTGGACTGGAAGTCGGACGGCAGCCTACACACCTACCATACCTCACCACCAGAACGGCCATCTTCAGCATCATCCACCTATGCATCCTGGGCATTACTGTAAGTAGTGCAGATTTCCAGATGGCTTAATTTTCAATTTTGTTGAATGATGGGGGTTCATTTGTGATTACTGTTTACCCCCAAATCCTTTTTTTTATATATATATTACAGAGCTACTATTACTGTGTTTAGTATTTTCTGACAGTATAAGAGCCTGATGGACTTTCCTCTGTTAAAGCAGCAAAGATTAGAAACTCAGATAGCTATAGTGATACCATCTATATGGTATATGTCTTACTATACCTAACAAAACTAGCATTTCCTTTCTAAACCTCTGTTTTTAAGGCTTTGCAGTCCTGTACTAAATATTTCCTCTGCAGAAAAGGAAGTTGATTCAGAATGTGTTGTTTGTATATTTTTCTTTTAAAACTTGGAAGCTCTTGGCTGTTTTTATTTTCTAGAAATTTTGAAGTCATAGTAAGCTTTGGAAGATGTGTGTCCATGTACACTAAGTGGTTTCAAAGAACTTTGTGAAAGCTCGTGCGGTGAAGTACTTCTCAATAAACTGGTCTTGCCACTGTGATTCATGAGTACGTTCAGCACACAAACTTGAAGGGTTTTTTCATCTATGAAATAGGATGACAATCTCCTGTTTTAAGGTACAGGAGATGGGAAGGGAAAAAAAAAGTGATCAAACTGCTAGTGTGTCTAGCACAGTATATGTATTATAAGAGTATAATACGAAAAAAACCCACCCAAATTAAAGTTTTTCTAAATTTTGTGGCAAAAAGCTATAACAGTTCTTTGTTTTCTAATATGGTACTTAACCACATTACCTGTTAGCAGAGGGTGAGTTAATATTAGTGTGACTTTTCAGCTTATCTCTATCAAGAAAATTGTGGGTTTGATACAGTTATTAGGTTTCATTATTTTGTTCTTTTAGGATCCCACTTTACCTCTCATCTAATCTGTCAGAAATACCAGGATGTAAAAAAAACTTTAGTGGTGTTGTAGATACTCTATAAATGTTTCTCAGTGCATGTATCTTTCCATAATTAATATTTGTAACTGGTTGGTGATACTGCATAGAGCTTTTCTTGGCTACTGCCATTTCTCACTTTAGAAAGTCACATGTTTTGACACCTGCCAATGTTGTGCTTGTTTTGACATCTTGTTGCAAAAGCTACTCTTACTTATAATACTATGTTTAAGTCTTTCCTCCTTGTTCTCTGCTGCCTGTAAGGGACCTAGTTAGTTCATAAAAGTTGAGACACTAAACTGACTGATATCAAGACTGTATTCATTGTATTTTTTTTTCTTAGAAAATGAGTTCTCTAGTGTTTCTTTCCATCTTCAGTGAGTGTTTCTTATGGTCAAATCCACAGCATGCTGGGCAACTTGTTCTGTGATTGATGAAACTAACGAAGTGTGGTTTCTGACAGATGTATCACATGCCTCTATACACTGATTCTCTCCTTGTACAACTTGGGGGGAGATGTGAAGTCCTGTTTCTCTTATGTCTCAATGCTATATCTGGTTTCTGTTCTCTCCTGGAGCTGGGTCTGGCTTGAGCAGCATGCAGCCTTTCCTCCTGGGATACTAATGGAGCTCTTTACTCAACTTCTGAATTTTTAGGAAAACTCGAAGAGTGTAATTCTTCTGTGGGCATTTTTCTCCCCTGTCAGATTTGTCCAATTGATTTAGAAATTACTGGGATTTATAACATCTGTCATCCTCACAAGTCTTTTTCTATAGGAAATCAAGTTAAGAAAGAAAATATTATTTTTCCTCATGTAAAACAAGTGGCATGTTTTCTTTTAAAGGGCCAGTTCACAATGAACTTGCATTTCAGCCTCCTATATCAAATCATCCTGGTGAGTAAAATATAATATGTAATGCTAATATTGTGGAAGCTAATAACTTTCTGGTTTGAGTCTGATTATTTTGTGATATCAAGTACTCTGAAATTTGTGAGATATATATTCAAAAGGAGAGGAAGCATTTTGTGATTGTCTTGTTTTGAATTTGGACATCTCTTGGAATGGTGACGTAGGCTGTGAACTGAATTTGAGATGCCTAAGTCAAAGATTGCAACCCTCAAACCCACACTGAATTGGTGCCTACCCTGGAGGTATCAGAACTCTGAATGTGCTTGATCCTAAACATTGCAGGGTGCCTATAGTTGTACTTTTTGCCTGCTTAGAAACATCATGGAGCTTAGGTCATGCCAAAGCTCTCTTGGATCCATAATCTTGTCCCTCATTACAGCCAGATACCCTGAAAGATAGATATTGTCCTCCTTAGCATTTTGGTGCTGAAGTTCCTTGTTGGACCTTTGCATAGAAGCTTGCTCTTTCCAAGAGTCTTCGTTAATGGTAACAGTTCATGGAACCAAGTTGGTCCTGTCTTGTGGTACAGGCTACCTCTGTTACTCTGTATACAAGGTTATATTCTGTTTTTAACAATAGCCAAGCTGCCGCCTACATAGGGAGATCTGCATAGTTGAAAAGCCTAAAAGTTTAATTTGTTTATTCATTGGCTACTGACTAAATCCATACCAGAAATAAAAATGTTGATAATTGCTGGCTGAACTTAACTGTAGCTGAATTGTATTTCACATTATTTAGTATGTCTCTTTCACCCTATTGATTTCAGCCTATTCAGTCCTCAGAGACATGGGTATTTATTTGAAGATAAACAACTTAAAGGAATTAAGGCACCTTTGTTTATTCTTTTCTAATAAAACCAGAACAGTTTTTTAAGGCAAATAGGTGTACTGTTGGATGCCACCGTTTGTAATCAATGAGTACCACTTACAGAACAGGAAGAGCTCTTCTTCCCATTGGCTTACCAGGCTGTTGTGTTTAGGTCCTACTGCACTAAGCATATTCAGTTGTTTCTTGAACACTTCCAGGGATGCTGATTTCACCACCTTCCTGGACAGCCCATTACAATGCTTAACTAGCCTTTCAGTGAAGAAATTTTTTATAATATCCAATCTAAACCTCCCCTGGTGCAACTTGAGGCTGTTTCCTCTTGTCCTATCACTTGTTACCTGGGAGAAGAGACTGACCCCCACCTTGCTACAACGTCCTTTCAGGTAGTTGTAGAGAGCAATAAGGTCTCCTTGAGCTTCCTTTTCTCCAGGCTAAACAACCCCAGCTCTCTCAGCTGCTCCTCATCAGACTTACTCTCTAGACCCTTTACCAGCTCCATTGCCCTTATCTGGATATGCTCCATTGCCTCAATGTCCTTGAAGTGAGGGACCCAGAACTGGACACAGTACTCAAGGTGTGGCCTCACCAGTGCTGAATACAGGGGATGATCACTGCCCTGGTCCTGCTGGCCACGCTCTTTTTCATACAAGTCAGGATGCCATTGATGGTCTTGGCCACCTGGCCACACTGCTGGCTCATGTTCAGCCAGCTGTCAACCAGCACCCCAAGGTCCTTTTCTGCCAGACAGCTTTCCAGCCGTTTCACTCTTCTCCAAGCCTGTAGCGCTGCATGGGGTTGTGACCCAAGTGGAGGACCCAGCACTGGGCCTTGTTCAGATCCCTCTGCAGAGCCTTCCTACCCTCCAGCAGATCAACACTCCCACCCAACTTAGTGTTGTCTGTGAACTTACTGAGGGTGCACTTGATTCCCTTGTCCAGATTATCAATAAAGATATCAAACAAGACTGACCCCAATACTGAGCCTTGGGGAACCCCACCTAGTGACTGTCTGCCAACTGCATGTGGCACCATTGACCACCACTCTCTGGGCCTGGCCATCCAGCCAGTTTTTAACCCAGCAAACAGTGTACCTGTCCAAGCCATGGGCTGCCAGCTTTTTCAGGAGAATGCTGTGGGAGACAGTATCAAAGGCTTTACTGAAGACCAGGTAGACATAGTAGCTTCTTCCAACTGCCATCTTTCTTTTGTAGTCAGTTTTTTAAATAGTATGAGTTAAAAGGCACCACTTGGCTAATAAAACATGCCATTTTGTTCTACTCCCTTGCTTAATACTTCCTTGTTTTATCCCGTACCTGACTTTGTGTGCAGACAAGATCACTATGTGATCTTTAATGTTTTTTCCCCCATTGCCCTACTTTGCAAATCTGGTTTGCTTTGCAGGGAGGATAGAGAAAACTGACTTCACCTGGGATAGGAGGTAGTTACTCATCTTAAGCCAGATCTGTTTCAAAGTTAGTTGCTGCTAGCTTAGCCATGAATATGCACATATGTATTACTTCTTTATGCTAAACCTATAGTCATAAAGTGCAGGAATGCAGATGGCTTACAAAATCTAACTGGAATTATAAACTGTACAAAGATTTGTAAGATCTACAAAAACCCCTGGCATTGTGTTGCATCCCACTCCTAAACAGAAGGGAGCACCCAAGATTTGTAGATGCCTGTGGTTGAAAAAGAATGGCAAAAGCTAAAAGGGTCCAAAAAAAAGCTCACAAAGTTTTATTAGTAAACTATGCACTCCACATGGAAATTGGTATATATTTTGCCCCTTAATAATGATGATGATGATAATAATAATAATAGAATAAAAATAAAGAGGAGAGGAAAAAAAGAGAAAAATGAAAGGGAGATCAGAAAAGAAAAGAAAGGGGATTACCAGTCCTGGGTCCAACATCAATCCAGCCAACAGGGTGTCCAGGGTCCTGGGGACACCATCTGGGTTCTGTGGGGGTACCTTCTTATAGGTAAGTTTTCCCCACCCTGGGATTAGGTTTCTCACTCTTCATGTAAATTAGTTATCGTGCGCAGTCCATTCTTCTGGACCTTTCTGAAAATGGATTGGGGGGCTTTGAGGGTCTTTTGGTGGTCTTGATCCCCCTCTATTGGTCTTGCCTGCTCCTTGACCCCAGTTCTGAGCTTGTGCTGTATGTTGTGCAGTCACCATGGACCTGAACAAGAAAATTGGCTTCAGAAAGGTGCTGTTATACCTTCATATGGTACCCCTTTCCAGGCACGTAATGTTCTAACTTGCATGCTTGAAGGGTCATCGGTGTTTGAGGCATAGCAACACATTGACTCCTTACTGCCCGGGCTTCTGTACATTGATGTGTGCTTTAATAAAAAAGACAAGCCTACATTTATTGTAGTATGTAGTATTTTTCTGTGCTAGCAGATATGTATTTGTCTATATGAACTTGCTTGCTTATGTGAATGTGCACTCTTAGTTTGAACGACAAATGCAGTTGTAGAAAGCTTAATTGATTATCTGAATGAGTTTGTTGGGGTTTTTGTGCCTTTCAGTCAGTTAATTGTATATATTCTTTAGCTCCAGATTATTGGTGTTCAATCGCATATTTTGAAATGGACGTGCAAGTCGGGGAAACATTTAAGGTCCCTTCAAGCTGTCCAATTGTTACTGTTGATGGATATGTGGATCCTTCTGGAGGAGATCGTTTTTGCCTGGGCCAGCTTTCCAATGTGCATAGAACAGAAGCCATTGAGAGAGCAAGGTATTCTGCAGATCCCAAAAGCTCCAGATGTCTGTGGTATTTGATAATTTGTTTTGCCTTCAGTGTGTGCCTCCCTTTTGAAATCACAAGTATGGTATGTTTCTTTGAACTGGATTAACTATAGCAGAGTATATCTTTCTAGGCCACTCCTGTAATGCATTCAAAATGTGAACTGTGTGACAAAGCCCTTCAGAGCTTTGCAGTAGCATGCTGCTTTTCATTGCTTTCAAAGGCTGTGCCTTCAAGGATAAAATTAGCAATTTGTGCCATTATATATGCAAACTGAATATTAGTTCTTCACACCAGAGAATGATGTGAGAATAACTGCAATATATAGACTTTTCAAAGGAACAAAGGAAGGTTGATAAAGAGCTATTTGGATTTTCCTTTATTCTCACCATGCACGTGCTGCACTTTGATGTGGAACTGAAGCAATCTTGCAACTTTTTTTCCCCCTCCTTTGAAACAAAAAGGAAGAAAATGATTCCATGTCTTCAGAAATGTTGCATTGTGACAATCAAAATGTTAGATTGCTCTAATGTGATCCAAATGAACATACAGTTCTGCATTAAAATGTGGCTTTGTATATGTACTTGAGTAACTTTCTATACTAGAATACTTGTGGGATTTTACACTTCTGAACAGAACTGAATGTATTTAGTATCCCAACTCTGTATTGCTGTGTGTTGAGAGTGGTTGTTGTAACTCAAAGTAGTAGTTTCTGCATTCTGTGTTTCCCATAGATGGTGTTACAGATGGTTTTTTACTTTACAGATTTTGTGTAACTATATGCTAATTTACACCTAAGATAATAACTACAATTTCAAGTCCTTGTATGAGTGGAGTGCTAGAGAACTGTTTATGGTTTATTTAGCAAAAGTCTGATTTATAGTATGTATACACAGGTGCATTGGATCTGTTTTTCTTTTTAAGGTTGCACATAGGTAAAGGGGTGCAGTTGGAGTGCAAAGGAGAAGGTGATGTGTGGGTTAGATGCCTCAGTGACCATGCAGTCTTCGTTCAGAGTTACTACCTGGATAGAGAAGCAGGGCGTGCACCAGGGGATGCAGTTCACAAGATTTACCCAAGTGCATATATAAAGGTTGGTTTGATGTTCCTAGATGAAAATTGTAGGGGAAATAGCATATATTTGGGTCTTGTAAATGTTAGGGAAGCTATGAAGCACTGAAATAAATGTAACTTGGCTTTAAAAAACCCTACAAATTTCTGTTTGACAAGTCACTAAAGATGACTTTTTAAAATGACTAAACTGAAAGTGTCATCTAGATACTATGAGAGTAACTAATTTTGTATTTTGTCACAAGCAATCTCAATAGATGTTTTTTGTATCTTTAACCTTACAGATTTAAATTAATTGCTACTAAAATTTTTAGCATAGATTATCTGTTTCCTTACTTTCTCTGTCCGAAACAAGAAAAGTTGGGAAGTTATGTATAAATGCAGTAGAAATGTAAAGTGTATGTTAAAGTGTTATGAACGTAAAGTGATCCAGAGGTCACAGAACATTCCATGGAAACAAATTATTTTGAGGAGTTTCTTACTTAGATGTGCCTCTGCCAGAGTTGAAACCTTATTTAGGACAAATCACACTTGTAAAAATACATTTTTTGAATTAGAATTAAATTGCTTGAACTTTGCAGTATTTTTTTTTTTCCTAATCCTCATTTTTGCAGACAGGTTGTGTAATGGAGGTGAAAGAAACCCCACCAACCTCTATGTACAGACTTTCTAGTATGAGAACAGAGTTCCTGTATGTATATATATATATGTGCCAAGCCTGATCACAAAGATATAAAATATGGCCAACCTGAAACCTAGCTGCTGAAACTTCAGACCTGTCAATTATTGGTATTTCTTTTAAATAGACTAACACATTTCAGTAAAACAGTGAAGAATAAAGTCTGACGAAATTAAGAAAGACTTGTCATACATTTTTATTTATATGCCTATTTTCTGTGAATACTGGGACTTAAAAGTTGGGATTTTATCAGCCTGTAGTATCCTTCAGACTTTGATCTTGCAGTCAGTTCCACACATGATACTTCTTTAGCCTGCTCAGTTCAGCCAGGTTCTGGTATTGCCAGTGGTGGTAATGTCATGTAAGTAGCGTCTCTAAGAATCAGCTTTAATGGATTATTTCTGTTAGAAATTAAACTAGTCAGGGAAGGCTTGCTTTTACCCAAGTGTATGGTGAGACTGTAGAAGTTGCTTTGGGAGAGCAGAGAGGTCCAGATTATTGGGAATGGGAGTTGAGGAGTTATTTTCTTTATTGATTTTGGTAAGTCTAAATAGTTCAATATTTTTATTTTTTTAAAGGTGTTTGATTTACGTCAGTGTCATCGTCAGATGCAACAGCAGGCTGCCACGGCCCAAGCTGCTGCTGCTGCTCAAGCTGCAGCAGTAGCAGGAAACATCCCTGGACCAGGATCAGTAGGTGGAATAGCCCCAGCCATTAGTAAGTACATTAACCACTTGGTTTCCTTTTTTCCTTACCTGAAAACAAATAATACAGCTCTCCCTCATAACAGCACCCACCCACCCACTGCCTCTGCAACAGTACAAACTGACTTTGAATGAGGTAGCAGGATTGGAGCTGGGGTGGCATTGTGGTAAGTCTGTATTCATTGGCTGCTTAGACCCAAGCTTGAAAAACAGTCTTTGGGATCCAAGCTCATAAAAATGTTACTCAAAACAGTAGGGATTACTGGGCATCAAAGTCCTTGACTAATGTGGGGGTGTTTTTATCTTTTTTTTTTTTCTTTTCTTCTTTTTTTTTTTAAAGTTATTCTGGGCTGGAGTTTTCTTAGCTACTAAATTCTAGATTCTTGAAATTGTACCTAAGTACTTTTAAAAGTGAAAGTACTTACATGTCTCAGGCTGCTTTATGTGCCATAGTGTTTTCTGGATTCCTTGTATTGCCATGTGGTTCTTTCCAGCTATCCTACAAATTGCTGAAGGCGTTTTGGGGAAATGTGTTTAACTTTTGTCTTTCTTAGCCATACTCACAATTTGAAGTTTGACAGCTGTATTCATATTTTTATTTTTATTACATGTAAGTATTGTCGTTAGTTAATCCAGCTTCCTGCAGGTGGTCAGTCTGAATTCCTATGCTTAAAATGCAGCATTTGGCAAACCTCAAGAATAAGTGTATTTTTACTTCTAAATAAGTTACATGCATTGTATCACATAAGACATTGAGTGTCATCCCATCTGCTTTATTGTAGAGTTTTATATTTCACCACCCTTCCAAGATTACATGATGATGAAAAAAAATTTAATTGTAAGAAACACAAATTAATTGCTGCATTCATTATAGCAGAGATCTAGAAATATTGACTGTGGTGGGAGGGAATTGTATGTGAAGCAAGAGCCAAGTAAACAGGAACGGCTAAACAAACATGATAAAAGAATGTGTCTGAACACTTACTTGAAACTTCTGTTTAGGTTTGTCAGCTGCTGCTGGAATTGGTGTAGATGACCTTCGCCGCTTATGCATACTCAGGATGAGTTTTGTAAAAGGTTGGGGACCTGATTACCCAAGACAGAGCATCAAAGAGACACCATGCTGGATTGAAATTCACTTACACCGTGCCCTCCAGCTTCTAGATGAAGTACTTCATACCATGCCTATTGCAGACCCACAACCTTTAGACTGAGATCCCTTTGCTGTGTGCCATTAAATTGTGAGGATGGTGGATTGTAAAATACAGTTCTGTTTATAATCTGAAGATATATTTTACTTTTGTTCTGCTTAATCTTCTAAAACCAGGTTTTAAAAATGTGTTTGCCGCCTTGCTTTTAGCAGAAATTAAACATGCAGAATTTGGATTTCAGTTATTTTCAGAACTTAATTGTCATAATACAGAGCTTAAAGTGAAAGGTAAATGCCTTACAGAGACTTTGCATTATCAGGTTTGTTTCCTTTGAAACTTTCCTTCTCTATTACAGCATCTTGGTGATAAGTCTCACAGCAGCCTTTTGTATGCAAAATATATATTATATATATATTTATATCTGAAAATTCCTTCTACTACTTACAAACATTTACCTTGTAGCAACTTTAAAGTTCCAGCTGATTTGTGATGTTCTTTTTAGGGAACAATAGTTAACAGAAGAATTTATTTTGTTGACGATCTTGTTATGATTTTTCCAGATTAAAACATAGAAGCTGCCAAAAAGTGAGAGGATGAGACATACGTTGTTGGCATTGATTAAAAGTAGCGAGGAAAAGAAATGTGGCTTTTCCTTCACTAGTTTTTTAAAAAAGATATCTTAGATTTTTATTTATATAGACAAGTAGAGTTTTAAAATACTAAAGGAAATGGCTACTTTCAGTGCTGGCACTCAGTTTAAATAACATGAAATACCCAGTCTGCAAAGTTGGCACTGAAATTGCATAATGAGCACCTAATGGCAGGAACATATTTTCATAATTACTACTGACTTCTATGATTTTACTCAAGTAAAACTTGGCAGGTATTTTAAAGAAGTTGCAAGACTTTTTACTTGCATATACCATTAAATCATGTATAATATTGCATCAATATTTAGGATCCAGTTTTTCTATCTGTTCACCATTTCCACTTGGCAAGATGGCAAACTTGTTTTTATACCTCTTGGTTATTTTAAGCCCTATGCCATCAATGACCATATCAATTGGCAATGATCTTGTATAGAGAATTTAGAGTAAAAAAAAAAAAAAAAGGCACATGTATTGACTGTATGACAGATACAATGCGTATGCTTTCTCTCTAGCTAATAGTATAAATAAAATTATGAAAACCCTGATTTTTATAAATTTATTTTGCTTATATTATGTAATTCTGCACTTTGAAACCATTGATCATGAGTGATGGATTTCTTTCCTTTGCAAAACCTGCAGCAGCCAATACTGGTAGGAATTATTGTTGGTTTAAATTTGCCAGGAACAAGTCCAATTTTTCTTACTTTCACTGCTTCTCAATAAAAGCATATCCTGAGGATATATCTTTTTGTCTATTTGATGGGATATGAAGAGAGAGCAGGAATTCCTTCTTTTTCAGCATATATGTAGAGAGTTGGAGCTTAATTAAACAGGCTTAGAAGCCTGTTTCTCTTAGGTGTAGAAGTACAGAAGACAGATGACTTCAGAGTGATGGCCAGAAATGGATCCATTTTCTCTGTATTTTCACTGTGTTGTCTTCTTCAGACTTCTAATGAGATCACTTTTTATTTTCTCTTATGTGGCAACTTCTTGATGTTTGGAAAAATAGCATTAGCTTTTCTCAAGGCCTATAGTTTAAAACCTTTTTCATCTTGCTTTTTCTCCCAAATGGTCTATTTTGTCTGCAAAGCAAGCTGCTTCACATTATTGAGGGACACTTTCAGTAGAGGATTCAGACTACATCCTCAGAGAAGCTTATTAACCGGCAGCTTGGTTATGCTTCATCCACAATGGAAATCTTGACTTGGGGGATGGAATTAAAAGCCTGATTACATGTTCTTCTCACCACCCTCCCTATTAGATTGTCTGCCCTGCTCTTACTGCTGAGTTCAAGGTGCCTCAGTGTTTGAGAAGTATCTAACCTTCTGACTGATGAATTGTTTATACCAGGCAGTTTGATTAGGAGTCCATGAGCTTACTCCCTATTTAACTTTGTGCTTTTGCAAGGTGTTTTTCTTGGTGGATGACTGATCTATATATGACTTCTTCACAGAAAACCTTCTGTACTAGTTGCTTATGTTTTGATTGTGCCAAACTTTGATAAACTAGTGAAAGATTGCTTCTGCCTGATGGTGTCCTTGCCCATACTATAGTCTGAAAAATTCAGCTTTTAAGATTAGGGGTTTTTGCAGATGTTTTGCAAGTCTCTTTAAGTCTGTACCTACAGTGAAGTATTTAGATGGCTCAAAATGTTCAGAATAGAATAACAAAATAATGTCAATGAGTTTATCAGAAACAAGAAATCACAGGCTCCACATCAGGAGAAATCTGAGCATTGTGTGAGGCAGTACAAATACTGAAAAGGTATTCATCTTCTCCACCAGGCAGTTTCTGATAAGATGCAATTGTAATTGTTAGAGGTCAAAATAAGATAATCTCATTCTTAGTTTTTAATATGCCTTTAACTTAATTTTTGTACTTTTATGACAGAGTGTAAAAGGCAGTGCTTAATGGATTGGAAACCTTTCAGTGGCAGCACATTGAATCTTTGAGTCTTGCATTTATGTCTTTTCCTGAGAGTTGAAAAAGAGCTACAGCTACTCGACAGCTGTGATCCCCATATACACTGCAGGCAGGGATGTCAAGGATGACAGAATTGCATCTCCTTCAGCTCTGAATGTCTTAAATTCAATGAATTCAACAAGTATTTTTTTCAGCTACCAATCTCCTGCTTGCAGTCCTGTTCCCATGTGTGCTCTGCTTAGTTCTTTCAATGAAGTAATTACCTGTGTTTCTCACCCTTGATTATGTACTCTTCAAAAAACACGTTGTGCTGGAATACTTTGTAATTTCACTTCATGTACTGGTGAGCTGGGATTAGCATGGGAAGGTTTAGATGGCTTTATCTGTGTTATTGTTAGTTTTGAAAGAGAGGGCAATTAAAGTTAAAATGGTAGAGATGTAGGAAAGGAAAGCTTTTCTCTGGAATGGTTTAAAAATACTTAATTCTACAAGAATCCCTTGGAAGGAGCCATAACCACTAAGTGGTGCTGGTTAGAAGTGGTTTTTCCTTTCATCACTGTTCTGGGCTTGATGAGAATGATGTGCTCAGAGACCTGGAGCCCCTGGCTGTGATATAAACCACTTCATTAATAGCTCTGGCCTACTGATCTGGGAAGTACCTGTCTGCTTTCTAGAGAGGGACCTACATGGTGAAGGAGACAATGGTCTCCCCCAATCACCAAACAGGTCTGTAGCAGCAGTAGTCATTGAACCTGTATCCAACTCCTATGCTTTACCTTTGAGACCATCTTCTTGTAACACTTTTGATGACAACAGCATCCTCTCTGTGTAGCTTAGGAATGACTGCCTCTGTTTTTTAATAGGAACCATTACAAAATTCCTATGCCAATGTATATAGGAGGGGCTTCTGCCTCTAAACCCTTCAAATGTTGTTTATGTCTTGATAATGGTCTTCGTTGAGACATCTTTAATCTCTTCTTCAAAGATTAAGCGCTATAGAAAGGATTGTCTCCTCAATCTGCGTTTTTCTCTGCTACACAGAGCAACTGGGATCACTGGTCACTTTAATGCAACCAGTTAAAGACAGCCAGATGGGTCTTCATCTAAGTGGGATTCAGACTTCGTTTAAGAAATCCTCTTTCCTCCCCTCCCCCTGCTCCTGTCAGGCCCCCTGCTATTTAACATCAGCTCTATAAAATTATAAGATGCTTAGTTGTCAGGTATTGTTAAGGATGCGATTTTTGAGAGGTTACCTTCTTTTGGTTTTTGTAAGACTTTAAAAGCTGTGGTCTTGTTGATAACAGGAGTATTTCCATGACTGGTAACAGGTTTTTGAAGACCATGGCACTGTTCTTGGGAATGAGATTTGCAAATTGCCCGTTGTAGGCACATGTGTTAACCAGCTTTGTGCTCATGCTTCTACCACTGATGCAGCTCATTGGCACTTTGGTCCTGGACAGGGAAACAAAACCAATGGCAAGTGCTTCTCCACCAGTCATGCAGGAGCTGGGATGCTGAACATCTCCTATTGTTGTGTCATTCACTTCCAAAGCACTCTTTTCAATTGTGTGTTTCTGAAAATCATCTAAGGGGTGAGACCATGCTGGCTCAAAGCTGCTGCACATGATGCTGCTGAGGTCCCCAAGAACTGACTTTACTTTTCAGTGCTGTAAAAATTTCACTTGGTGAGACCTGGCAAAAGCAGAGCTGCTGTCAACAATATCTCAAGATGTTTTGGTGGCTGTTGTGCTTTTTGAGTGATACATTGCTCCTAAATTGGCAGGACTTGGACAAGTTCACAAAAACAACCTAGTGCTTTCTCGCTCTTGTATCTTTTTCTGTGTCTTTTTGGTGAAGTTTGGTAGCACTAGGAAGTTGTGATTCAGCTGGATTGAGAGCTGCAAAGTACCCATAACCCAAAACTCACCACAAGAGGATTTTTTTTTAGCATGAAAGCCTAGTTAAGTGTTTCTTCTTTCAGCCATTGCCTTTTGATAAGCGGTCAGCAGAATTCCCAGTAGTTCCTTTGTAGTTTACTGTATGTTTTTCATTAGACCTAGTTTGTGGATAATATACTGTAGTTTAACTTTCCTGAAATTCTGTAACAGAGTATGTTTTTGATTTAAAAAGGTAAAGATTCAAGTCTTTGGCTTCTTTATTTCATTCAGTGGAGAGCTTTTACCATTTCTGGCCAGCTATTGGAGCTGCTAGCTGCAGTCTTGAACTGTGTCGGGGTTAGAAGAGCTCTCTGGAGCAGGGCTGTGATGCCAGAGGGTCCCTTCGCAGAGTCCCATGTGTCAGATACTTGGATACAACCAGTATCAAACCCAAAGCTGAGGTCAGTGTCCAGTGCGGAAACGTCTCTAGGCACCTGCAGGTGCACAGGTACCAGTCTGGCTTAAGGTAGTGGGGCACAACAGCTTTGGGGGTGTTCATATTAATGGAAATTACTTCTTTTAAGCCACCAGCCAAGTTGTGGGTGTGTAGTGGGGTCTCAGAGGAAGGGCCAGAGACCAGAATGAGTGCCATGTGTGGGTGATTGCCATCCTGTGTTAAAAGGTGTGCAGGAGCTCTACTTCACCTGCTCCTGCTGTCAGTAGGCTGCAGAACTCTTCCCAATAAATGAAGTTATGTGATGTAGGAATAAAGCAGGAGCCAGGCACTGCATCTGTAATGCTCTGGGTCTCTGCTGATCTTGATAAGCAGCTGCATCCCAGGGGGAGAGAAAGGACAAAAACACATAACAATCCTCTGAATGACAGTGATTTATGAGCAGAAGGCAGGGTGAAAATTCCTTCTCCACTGCAGATCTGGTGGCCTGTTTGAGCAGGAATGGGTACATTGGAATGCCTCAGTACATACCCCCTCTGTGTTTGGGGCTTCACAGGTAGCTGTGGCAGAATGGGAGGCACTGAGGTGCCAGACTAATAACTGTAATGTGAAAGATGGTACTCCCCCCCGAACATCTTCCTGTATGTACGGAAGCATCAAATCCTCAAATTCTCCACCCAGATTAATTTCCTGGGGCCAAGGCTCTCCTGTTCAGTTGCACAGTCCCTCCATAAGCTGCCTTAAACCAATTTTATCTCCATACCTCTCCAGCGAGCTTTCCAGATGCTCCCTCCTGGTACTGTTAGCAACCCTTTTAATTGCTGGCTGGTCTTTGTTGTGGCCAATGCATAAAACTGTTGGCTCACACACTAGTATTTGCCTTTAGAGCACTGAGAAACTATCTACCAGCACATGATGCTGCATGTTTAAATCCCCTGATACAACCACCTGACTGTAGGCATGGAATAAATTCATGTCACAAAGCTAAAGCAGGCCCAAAAAGTCTTAGTCTGATCAACTCTGTGCTGCCCAAGGGGCCTCGGGGGTAGGTGGCACTAGATGTGCTTAGTGCTCCATTTGCCATCGCTGTAAACATCTGCTGGGGATGGTGGGGGGAAGAGGCCACAGCAGCCCCTCAGGCCCAGCCAAACAGGCACATGGGGAGGAGAGGGGGTGGGGGCAGCGTGGGGAGCAGGTGACAGTGTGGGTCATGTCCCCTTTTAGTCATGTTCTCCATAGCCATAGAATGGCAGCAGGAGACGGGGACACCCTGGCAATTTTTTGAGTTGGGGCGAAGCACTGTCTTGCAGTAAGTGCAGCCAAAGCAATGCAGCCATGCTCAGAGCAAGAAAGCTGCATGGCTGGCATGAGGATGGCAGGTTTGGGTGCTGGGGCCAGTACTGCGGCGCTTGGAGTGAGGCTGCTGTTGGGTGTAGTGGCATGACCATGGACACGTGGCAGGGTGGTGGCAGAGGTGGGAATGGCTGCTGTGGGTAGGGATCCATGGGGACACCTGGGCAGCTAGTGTCAGCAGCAAGCAGAAGGGATGTACCACCGAAGTGCCACTCTGAGGTTAGCACAGGTTGAGGGAGCATCCCAAGTAACAAGCAGTAGGATGAAACAGCCTCATGCTGTGCTGGGGAGGTTTAGATTGGATATTAGGAAAGATTTCATCCCTGAAAGGATGGTCAGGCACTGGAACAGGCTGCCCACCATAGTGGCAGAGTTAATCCCTGGAGGGATTTAAAAAGCATGTAGACATGACACTTGAAGATATTGTTTAGGGGTGAATGTGGCAGTGCTGGGTTAACAATGGGACTCGAAGATCTTAAAGGTCTTTTCCAAGCTGAATGGCTCTTCCCTGGGAAGCTGCCACAATCCCCTTGATCCTTCCCCCCCCCCTTGACTTATGGATATATAGAATAGTTTAGCTTGGAAAAGACCTTTTAAGGCCATAGAGTCCAACCATTGACCCAGCACTACCACATCCACCACTAAACTATATCATAGTTTAGTCACCTGCTGCCCTACAGCTCCTAGTGCAGCTCATTTGCCCAAACCCTATTTGTTTTCTTAGCAAGAACCTGCACCCTCAGCTATTTCAGCTCATTTTGCATGCATTTATTTTAAATTTTAATTCAGCAGCTCCTGGAAACTTTTTCCTGCAACTTTGGAAAAAATTTGGCCAAGGGTAGTTTGGGGGGAAAAAAAACAAGAAAAAAACCAAACTGCAAACCCCCTCAATTTTTGTTTATACTTAAGTTTATATAGTTAAACTTCTTTCAGGAGTGGAGCCCTGTAGCACTGGACTGGGATCCCACCAGCCTGAGTCCTGCATATGAATTACTAAGCACCAGGAACACCCCTGGGTGGGTGAGGGATATCAGACAGCTCCAACCTCCCTGAGCTGCTCCAAGTGACAACCATGAAGACAGCAAAACATTCAAGTTAATGGAAACAAATCTTTATTAAGTAACTTTTAATATCAGAAAAATAAAACTCTTATAATTCTCTTTACAGCAAATATATAATATCTGTGCTTTGGCCATCATAAGTTAAAGGCCCTTTATCATAAAATATATAATTTTTAAACTTTACTAAAATTAAATTTATAATCCCTATGGCCTCCTTACATATACATAACAAAGAGTGTAGTAAAATTAGCAAATACTAAGCTAGATCAATAGTTTATCATTCTTAGTTTGTGGTTTATAGGAGTGGTACACGCACCTAATGTCTGTTGATTCCTTGGCTTATTAGTTGCAGTGTACAATGCAATAAAACAACATACATGCTCAGTGAACATTTGTTCACATCTACAAGACTGCAGCTAGAGATCATATTTCAATACTGACATGTAACCATTCTACAAGCAATTATAGCATTAAAGTTATGCAGTACATAATATGCCTTCAAGGCAACTCATACTGAAAATAATAAAAATAGTTATTTGTAAACTTTTATAGGAAATGTAACTCTTCAAATGGAAATAAAACATAAAATTTTCTTTATATTTACTAGTTCAATACACAATTTTTTTTGTTATACCAAGAAAAAAAAGATTGTCTTGGGAAAATAATGCTTTAGAAAACAGAAAAAAAATACATCAGTACTCTACTTTGTGTCTTTTTTGTTTGTTTTTGCTGTTTTAATATATACCAGCACAGATTTAGGAATGTACTGAGGATGAAAAAGCTAGAAACATCCACAGGTTGAAATGCAAGAAGCTCATTCAAGAGACTTTTTTTTTTTTTTTTTTTGAAAGACAGTTTTGAAATGAAGTAAACTGATTGCAGGGCCACTGTCACAGCTACTGTCATGAATAATACAAGGGCATTTACACAACTCCCCCTTTTTCTTACTGAGAATAAAATATATAATTGTGTAAGTATGTTGGGACTGGCTGTGCTTTGCAGTGGTAGCTAGAAAGGTGTTGAGAACACACCAGTGTTTTGGCTACTGCTGAGCACATTAGTACTGTAACATTCCTTCCCCAATTGAGGGCAAGATTCTGGGAGGGGACACAACCAGGCCAGCTG
Source organism: Margarornis squamiger (assembly GCA_035222235.1). Classification (NCBI taxonomy): domain Eukaryota; kingdom Metazoa; phylum Chordata; class Aves; order Passeriformes; family Furnariidae; genus Margarornis; species Margarornis squamiger. The sequence continues at coordinate 4,405,535 of JAWWTY010000082.1, forward strand.
ACCCAAACTGGTAAAAGGGATATTCCATACCATATGACATCAGATATAAAAGCTAAGGAAAGGAGCAGCAGGAAGAGGAGGGCATTCATTGTTTACAATATTTGCCTGCTGAACAACCACTACACGTTTTGAAAGCCCTGCCAGACATTGCTCGCTAACGGGAAGTAGAGAATAAACCTTGTTATTTTCCTCTTTGCTTGTGCAAACTTTCACTTCTGCTTTAGTAAACTGCCTTATCTCAACCTATGAGTTGTTTTCCATCTTATTCTCTCTACCCTGTCTGGCTGGGAAGGGGAGTGATAGAGCAGCTTGGTGGGCACCTGACATCCAGCCAAGGCTAACCCACTACAGTAAGATGTGGATTGAACGTAGAAATGCTTCACATTTTGAACTACATACTCTCTAAAAAGGTAATTAAGAGAGCAGCTTGATTGGACTAATGAACAGAATGTCAGCATCACTGTAAGTCAAAATATGTGCATCCCAAAGCCCTGAATGTAACTGGATGAAGCCAGCCAGACTTTTTCCACATTACACTAAGAAAAGCAGTGGGTAGGAATTCACAAATTGAGACAGTCCTGATCCTCTGAACATATTGCCCTTATCAAGAACAAAACAGAAGTGTGTCAGGCAGCTTCTCTCTCCCCACCTTACTGTAATTTATTATCTGAACCTGCCAATAACACAATCCATTTCAATAAATGAAACTATGCTTTAAAACAAGATATTTGTAATGCTGAAGAATTAGGCATAAATTGTCACACAAAGCAAAAACTACTTCCCCAAAGCTGTTTTTCAAAACTGGTAGAAGACAGCATCAGAAGTGTTGTTTGATATATTAATAATGCCACATGCCATCTGTGGCAGACAAGTACTTTTGCATTTAGACAAGGTTCATTGCTGCCAGCACACAGAAGTCAAACACTTAACAGAGATTCTTTAGAAAAGCCTGGAAAATTTGGGGTTTTTTTCCCTGTTGCACAATTTATGAGAACTTCCCCTCACTGTGCCATAACATTACACCAGATGTATCTCTGCTAAACGTGCCATCTGCTTACACTGAACCAGAGACCACTTAGGTTTAGTGTTACCAAAGCAGCTTTTTGAGAAAGTAGAAGTTTATTAACAACTTTAGCCTCATCCCAAGAAAGCCCAACAGTCAGAATTCACTAGAAAGTTTACTAGAGAGTACCATTACACCCATGCCTTTAAGAGTCTTTAAAAGTCCACATATAACAATATCTATATATATTTAAAAGTGAATTTGAATTGCCTGAGTAACAGCTGTCTGGCAAACAGGACACAATGGTGTTTCCTTTTCACAGATTTTGTTGGCACACTCCAGGCAGAAGAGATTGTGGCCACAGGGGACCAGGGCCGCAATGACTTCACTCTCAAAGCAGATCATAGTCATGCTTGTGTCTCGACTCGGGAGGTGAGCTGGATGTGGAGTCACCATTGGAAGATGAATAGCTGTTGGTACCATTAGAGAATGCGGGGATGTAGATGGGAAGGCCTGCTTGGGGGCCAGTGCTAGGTGGCTCGCTCCTCACTCTCCTAGCCAGCGGGTGATCTAGGCTTTCTGGAAGTGTGGGTGACAGGCAAGGAGTAGATGACTGGCTCCCTCGGCATTGAGGCTTGTCATTACTAGCAGGGTCACTACCAAAGCCAGAGAAAGGGTTTACAGGTTCAAAAGGAGTCCAAATTATTTGGGAAGGCGTTGGTAAGGAGTCATACACAGGAGAGTCAACTGCAAGGTCTTCTGCGCCCACTGAAGGCAGTGTTTCTCCAAACCAAAAGTTGCCTGTGCTGAATGGACTCGTTGGGCTGAAGTCAGCCAATCTATTGCTTCCAAAACAGGAATCTGTGGAGCCACTTCCCAAGGAGCTGGAGCTGTCATTCCTATAATTAGAAATCATTCTGGTGTGGCTAGGAGGGACAGGATTAGAAGCAAGCCATGCAGACCTGAGAGTGCCTCCTTCAAAGCTCACATTTGTCCTGTTGTAGTGGAAATCGTTCTCTTCATTCAGCTTGATGTAGCTCCCAGTACGCATGGCTATATGCATCTCTATCTCCTCACGTGCACGGTCAACATTTTCAGGCATTCCCGTGACTTCAAAGACTGGTTCCATGTCCCTGCTTGGGGTGACTATGTAGGTATGGGTCTGCTGCTGAATTCTTTTGATTGTAGCTCCTTTTGATCCAACCACCAGCCCAACTACATGGTAAGGCACCCTGACTTGGACTGTCGTCTGACCTGGCAGGTTAGGGGTGCATGGCAGGCCTCCCAGGGCAGGACCGTTCTTGTTGCATGATGCTCTGATCATAGAGAAGTGTTCAGCAGCTGAGAGAATTTCTCTTTTGGCCATGGCTACATCCTCTTTTCGTCCAGTGACAACAAAGATGGGTTCTTCTCCACGAACAGGGGTCTTAATGTAAGTATTTGTCTTGGCCCTTAGTGCTTTTATTTTGCAACCTGTTTAAAGGAAACATATGCAAGTTTAGCAAGACATACAAGTTTAGAAAGCCACAAGAAAACAATCTATTTTAAGCTGTTTGACAGTTTCGAGAAACTGTAGGGTGAAACCAGAAGCGGCTGTTTTTATCTCTGCAAGCCACATTAGAGAAAGCAGTAACAACTTCTACCTATTATTTCCAAACAGACCTCTGACACTTATACCTACAAACTATTTTAGCAATGTTTTTTGGGCTGGTTTAGCCAAGTAACTCCTCAATTGCTATTAGATGGTGAATAAACATGAATGGCTTTTCCCTCTGTCAGCCACCTTCACGATTATCCCATACATACTGATAGGTTTAAATTTTTTCCATGGATTGGGTATCCTTCAGTTATTTCTAAGATCCTGCAAAAGGAGTAAAGGCTCACACGCAATTCTGCTGATATATTAGCCTTTCACCAACAAACATGAGCTAAAAGCAAAATAAACATTTACAAGGGAGATAAATGTCTGTATTGCAACATGTGTAGGATATAGATAAAACTGATTAACTGAGAACTCTTCATTTGTTCCCTGTTATCAATAAGTGTTATTTAAAACTTTCCTCTTCCCTGCGGGATGAAGGAGCCATTCCTCAAACTGTCAAGTAGGAGCTCAAGCAGTTTGCTGCACACAAATAAGGCTTACTATGTAATAGTATGTGCCTACGTGGAATTTCTCTTGATCATTAACTGAGTGAATACAGTCTGAAATAGAAACAAAAAGTTAATGAAACATTTGTCTTATTTTTGGGGATGGAGTTATAAAGTTTGCTACAACACAGTGACAACAGGCTCTTTCCTAAGATGCTCAAGGCATTTTGAAAGGCATGGTGCATATAGAAGCCCCTGTGTGGGTATTCAAAATAGTCTCTCAAAATTTCATTTACTCCATTCCACTCAAGTATATATCCTTACTTCCTAAAAATTAGAGGCAGCATTTAAAAAAACACTAGAGTCATCTAGACATACACATAGAAATAGCAATACAATTCTTTATTATATACCACAGTTCAGAGCCTAATTAATTCCAGATTCCAAATAGCCTTACCAATTCTTACAGTTTACATTTTAGACAAAATTTTCCCAATGTTTTAGAAATTCAAATCAAGTTAGAAGTATGCACCTTCAGCTCCATTTCCTGCAAACTCCCAGAGATTGCTTTACCAGAATCACATTTTCAAACCACTCCCATATGAAAAAAAGCCTTCTTGCCTTTATTCCTCAGTCTGCAGAAAGGCACAGACCAAGGTGGGTAGAGCTTTGCTTTTAAGGTACGAGTCACATACCTAGAAAGCAGAGGCCAAACACTGCCTCAATTCCCTGCAGCAACAGAACAAGACTTTTAAACATCAGAAAGTTGGCTTCAATGGAAAGCTGACTCCCCAGACCATCAAGATCAACTCTCAATCTTTATCTGAAAAGTTAGAAAGAAGGGAAGAAAGTCACCACATACAAAACCCTATATTTCTGAACAAGTCAGTCAATACCCACTGGATTTTGTCTGCAAGGAGTGATAGAAATCCCCACAACTATCATGTCAAAACATAAGGTCAGTAGCCCATTTATACACCACTCCAGCTGAATGACCTTTCTGTTTGCTTTTACTCAGCTGCTCTGGTTTCCCACCCTCCTCCATTAGTTACTACAGAGGTGTATTGGGTCTGGCTGAGATGGAGTTCATTTCCCCACAGCAGCCCTCACAGTGCTGTGCTTTGCATTGGTAGCTAGAAAGGTGTCGATAACACACCAGTGTTTTGGCTACTGCTGAGCACAGCATCAGTACTGTAACATTCCTTACCCATTTGAGGGCAAGATTCTGGGAGGGGACACAAGTAGGCCAGCTGACCCAAACTGATAAAAGGGATATTCCATACCATATGGCATCAGTTCAGATATAAAAGCTAAGGAAAGGAGCAGAAAGGGAGGCATTCATTGTTTCCAATGGCTGCCTGCTAAGAAACCATTACATGTGCTGAAGCCCTGCTTCCTGGGAAGTGGCCGGACATCGCTGCTGGTGGGAAGTAGAGAATAAACGTTGTTATTTTCCACTTTGCTTTTGCATGCCTTATCCCAATCCACGAGTCATTTTCCATCTTATTTTCTCCCCTTTATGGTTGGAAAGGGGAGGTGATAGAGTAGCTGGATGAGCACTTGGCATCTAGCCAAGGTCAACCCACCACATGAGGCAATGCTGCAAATCACAGCTGTTCCCGTCCCCTCTCCAACAATTCTGCAGCCACAATGACACAAGTTCTGCCAGCTATGAAGTCATATGGCCAAAGGATAAATCAAGGAGTTTCTGTGTCTAAGCTCAGGAGACTGGGAAAGACAAGAGGGGAAGAAAAAATACATCACTCACACTTTTGCAATAAATAAGATTTATTCTCCAAGTCTCCAAGATTTTGAAGTATATATATAGAAAAAAAATGTAAAAGGGGACTTCTGGACTGGAAATGTCATTTAATCAAACATTTTCAAGTGATTTTAGTTTGGTGTGATAATAGAAGTCTATTCAATATCAGTTACCATCCTTGGTTTAGCAGCATAAGCATTCCTAAGCAGCACATTCAGCCATAAGTACATACACAGTGTCTCAGTTTAGAAGAGAACTAGTACCTCTATTTGGACCAGAAGAGGGGGCCTTCTCCCAAACAACCACCACGACCTTTGAAATTAAGAAACTTTAATCAGAAAATGTATAGGGAAGGATAACAGTTCTCAACTACAAACACATATATATATATATCACCAAAAACAGAAGAGAACAAACAGCAACACTGTAACCAAAACCCTCAAAATTAATAAAGTCCTCTCTCTCTCTCTGCTCCTCCGATGCAGTTCTATTTATGGACAGCAGGGGGCGATGCCGTGCCCCGGGAGGCCGCGGCCACAGAAGTCACACCCAAGGTCCGACGAAGCCAATTCTGAAAAATCACATGGGAAGATGGCAGTGACAAGGGACAGGACGGAACCCCTCCCGTGGGCACGCAGAGACGCCCTCACTTCGTCCCCTGCTTGAAGAAAGGCGCTGGGGGTCGTGGGTGGTGATTTTAACAACTCCTCTTAACACACAGTTAAAGCAAAACCCTTTGGGTTTGCTTTTGTTTAGGCAAAGATTTAGTACTTACCTGCCCAGGCACCTGACAAGGAGCTGAGCCTGAGCCAAGCCCTGTAGGCAGTGTTCACCCTGTGCTGGCTGATTTTTTTACCCTTAAGAGGATTATTTGATTGAACATTTTAACCACACTATGAACGTTATACTCCCCAAGAAACTTAATGGTAGCTCTAAAGGAATAGTTTACCTCATA
>JAWWTY010000082.1:4443129-4455215 GCA_035222235.1 Margarornis squamiger
TTCAAACATGAATGCAAAATATCCGGGAGTGTCTTAAAAATTTGTAGTGAATCTCCATTCGTGTGAACATGCTGATGTTGAGGTGCTGCTTTCTTCACACTTTTGTTTATCTGTATCTTTTTTATTTAGATGCCTTTTGATTGAACTCTCTTATGCTTGTTTAGCAGTATTTTTTTGGTTGGATGGTTCTTGTTTGTTTGTTTGCTTTTTTGTGTGTGTGTGCGCGCATGTGTGTAAAGCAGAGTAAATATCTATTTGGTTCTTAGAGGTCCCTGGCTATGGAAACATTTTCTCACTGTTGATGGGAAAATTATTGGCTGTTGTTCTTGTGCTCTGGCAATCTAAGATACAGCTTTCTTTTAGAAGTAACTTTACTTGATAAGTAATGTAGAATGAAGAATGAGTACTTTGTTCTATTTAGGGAAAGAAGCAGGAAGTGGTTTTGAAATTTGGTATTTTAAGAAGGGTTTTGAGTATGTATAGTCCTCTTGTTTTCTCATCTTCTCAAATGTACACACATGCCCCAAATGTTAATTTAAAACATTGTCTTCCATAGACCTTTCTCAGTTGAAGAGATTGATATCTGTGGTGGTTTGACCTTGGCTGGATGTCAGGTGCTCACCAAAGCCCTTCTATCACTCCCCTATGCAACTGGACAGCGTAGAGAAAATATAACAAAAGGCTCATGAGTTGAGATAGGGACAGGGAGCGATCACTCACTGATTACCATCACAGGCAAAACAGACTTGAGTTGGGGATATTAATTGAATTTATTAATAACAAAGTCAGAGCAGGATAATGAGAAGTAAAACAAATCTTAAAAACACCTTCTTCCCACTCCTCCCTCCTTCCCAGTCTCTACCCCCTCCCCTCCAGCGGTGCAGTGAGACAGGGAATGGGAGTTATGGTCAGTTCATCACAGATTGTGTCATTTCTGCTACTGCTCAGGGAGAGGAATCCTTCCCTTGCTCCAGTATGGAGTCCTTCCCATGGGAGGCAGTTCCCCACAAACTGCTACAATGTGAGTCCCTTTCCATGGGGTGCACTCCTTCAAGAACAGCCTGCTCCAGTGTGAGTCCCCCACGGCATCACAAGTCCATCAGGAAACCTCCTCTAGTGTGGGCTCCTCTCTCCAGGGGTCTGTAGGTCCCTGTCAGGAGCCTGCTTCAGCACAGGCTTCCCATGGGGTCACAGCCTTCTTTTGGGCATCCATCTGCTCTGGCGTGGGTCTCCTCCACTTGCTGCAGGTGGATCTCTGCACCCCTGTTGACCTCCATGGGGTGCAGGGGGACAGCCTGCCTCACCATGGTCTTCACCATGAGCTGCAGGGGAATCTCAGCTTTGGTGCCTGGAGCACCTCCTCCCCCTCCTTCTCCACTGACCTTGGTGTCTGCAGAGTTGTTCCTCTCACATATTCTCACCTCTCTCTTCTCTGAGTGCAATTACATGGGCACAATAACTTTTTTTCTTGAACATGTTACCCCAGAGGTGTTACTACCATCTCTGATTGGCCCAGCCTTGGCCTTTGGCAGGTCTGTCTTGGAGCCAGTTGGCATTGGCTCTGCCGGACATGAGGGAAGCTTTTAGCAGCTTCTCACAGAAGCCACCTCTGTAGCCCCTCCCTGCCCACCACTACCAAAACCTGGCCATGCATACCCAATAAAATATACCTGTTATCACCTAGGTTGCTGTTCCCAATATCAGTGCCATCTTATTTATGTTGAGCCTCTGCCTCTCAGCTTTCATTCAGACCCTTGCTAATCATATTTTGTGTGAAAAGGGAATTTTTGTCATCAGTCTATAGGTGATAAATTATTTCAAGATATTTCATTAATTTCCCTTGTAATGGCTGATCTTCTGTATCCACATAGATAACCTGTGTTCACTGAAGTGTTGTCCAATACCTGGCATGGTTATGTTGGGAATCTTTCCTCTGTACATAATATGATTTGTTTTTTATAGTTTGGAAATTTTTTTAAAAATCAGTCTTCAATAAAGCACTGCAATATTTCAAACTTCAAAAATGAGCCAGTCTGTGGTGATGGTGGCACAGACCAACTGACTCAAGTGACAAGGCAGCAAATCCCTTTTATTAACGGTTGCACACAATCTTATATAGCCCCGATGGGGGTGGTTACAGAGGTATGGTATGTGCGTGAACCCAGCCAATCATTTTAAAGCCCCTTCCTTGGATATGTGTGATCAGGCACGGTTTGCACGGGCTTAGGCGCGTCTTTCAACTTTTGGTTATGAAGACCCGTTATTACTGTATTCACCCAACTGCTACAACAGTCCATCAAAAGAAGCATAGCCATCAGTTCAAGGGAGGTAATTCTGCCTCTCTGCTCTGCTCTGGTGAGACCTCACCTGGAGTACTGCATCCAGCTCTGGAGCCCTCAGCACAGGAAAGACATGGACCTGTTCGAGGGGGTCCAGAGGAGGGCCACAAAGATGATCAGAGGGCTGGAACACCTCTCCTATGAAGACAAGCTGAGAGAGTTGGGGTTGTTCAGCCTGGAGAAGAGAAGGCTCCAGGGAGACCTTATAGTAGCCTCTCAGTACCTGAAGGGGGCCTACAAGAAAGATAGGGACAAACTTTTTAGCAGGGCCTGCTACGATAGGACAAGGGGTAATGATTTTAAACTAAGAGAAGGTAAGATTTATACTAGATATAAGTAAGAAATTTTTTACAATGAGAGTAGTGAAACACTGGAACAGGTTTCCCAGAGAGCTGGTAGATGCTTCATTGTTGCATTAAGGGTGTAGAAATTTAGCAGAAAATAAACCCCCTTGTGTTCCAGCTGGTCCTCAGAGAACAGAGGGGCTGGGTGCGGCTAGGCTTAATTCCTGATTAGAACCAATTCAGCGCTATGTCTGGTTGAGTTCAATAAGAACTTTTGCAAGCACAGATTCTTAAATAATGCAATTTACCAATTCAGTACTATAGGTCTGATCACGTTCAATAAGGACTTTGCATGATCCAGATTTACAAATAGTACAGTTTATTGAAGCAACAGGAAAGCAAGTTCAGGATTGCCAGTGATAAATGCACTAACTACAGAGTGTTAATATGTGTTGCAACAAAAGGTATAGTAACAGAGATCTAATAGTGCTATATATATATATATGTGTAAATGAATATCCCTGGGTTTGCTCCAAAACAGTTGTAGGCAGAAAGTTCTTTAGCCCTTCCCAATGGGATAGAGCAATCACGTCGTAGGCGGGGTTTTGGTGACTTTGGTCATATGTGTATTAGATGTCATCTTTTAATTTGCATTCTCAGGGGTGTGAAAGTTAATATGCAAATAAAGCTTAATGAGGGTCTCATTTACTTTTGGTCAGAATTTATAGTTGACAAAAAAGTTAGAATAAACACTTTGGTCCTCCTCCACGTACTAAGGCAGCAGTAAAGGCTGTCTGATCTTTGCCAGATAGTCTTTGCATGCATCCTTATCTCTTAATGGACCAGATTTACAACAAGGCTTGTTTTGCACAGTGAAGGGAAGTGAGGTGAATAACTGGTACAGAGATGCAGGTGCTCTTCTGTGCTTCACTGAGACAACGTCATACCTTGAGACGTTCTCTTCACTCCAGACATCCTTCAGTTGTGAGGCCCTGCTCAAGCCAGGTGCAAGATAAGCAAGGGGACCAGCTTACGTTTTTCTCAAGCAGCCTCATTAATTCTTAACTGACTTAAAACAACACTGTACATTTCTGACCATTTACCATGCTCATCCCTGGAAACATTCAGGGTCAGGTTGGACGGGGGTCTGAGCAACTTTACCTGGTTGAAGATGTCCCTGCTCACTGCAGGGGATTGGACTAAATGACATTTAAAGGTCCCTTCCAACCCAAATTATACTATGATCACTATGAACTCATCTGGACTGTTGTCTGACCCTGGTTACTGTAGGTACTGTGTGTTTAAGGGCCCTGAGAGCAGCCCCTCCTGGTGGAGGTTTGGGGGCCTGGGCTCAGGGCCAACTTAGATATAGCGCAGCTGAGGGCAGCCCCCCTCTCTCTTCTCTCTAGTGATGTTGGGGAGAGTACTGTGAGGTAGCTCTGCTGGGAGGCCTCAGCCAGACCCCACCCCACCCTTGAAAGCTGCTTTTAAGCTGAGCCTAGCAGCTGGCCTCACCTGAGCTACAACTACACTACAGCCATGCCTGTACCAGACCATAGACCTCACTGATGCAAACCCTGATCTGGGGACAGGCTTCCTAGCTTGACGTCTGACCTTCCTCATCACCACAGACTTGCCTGGCAATTATGACTCTTGGTTGAGTCTACCTACCATCCCCAGGCCTGCCCTGCTTGCCTCACTCAGGTACTGTGGGACTGGGCCCTTGCTGGCAAGGTCATTGCTTCTGCTGGCTTTTTTATCATGCTCAGCTCCTGGCTCCTCTTCTCTTAGGGAGCAGCCAGCCCTCACTGCAACCTGAGAGTGGGGCTGCACACGCTGTAAGTGAAGCCACTGCCCTGGCCTGTCTTGCTGTCACCCTTGTCTCCCAGCTTGTCCTCCTTCACAAAGGAGTCACTCTTACCATTCTCTGAAAATTTCAAAGCCTTTCTCAGTTAACAAATGAGAAGGAGCAGAACTGCTCATATATATAAGCTATTGTGTAATGGCATGATGACATGAATGGGCATTCTTTATTGTTGCTAAAGCCCTGCCTTCTTTAAAAGTATCATTTAGACTACCCACTCCTCAAGTGGGGTCAATTTTAACCTTTAAGAGACTGCCTTAGGTACTGAAACACTTGTCAGGGAGCAGCAAGAACAGGACTGCCCCCTCAAGGAAGGCAAGCTAGAAGCTGAGGGCAGCCTCAACACAGGCCAAGCAGTAACCTCACCAACAGTGCATAGTCCCACATCACTAGAGGCAGTGTGGTGAGAGCAACAGGTCCTATCAGGAATCCAGGGAATCAGAGCTGCAGGCTGTGGGACTGGGGGAGGGGGGCGGCCTAGGTAATTTCTCATTCTTAGAGTAGGTAGTGACTATGTTGCCCATCCAATTTCTCCACTGTATCCAGGAGGATCATAGCTCAGGATTTGTCCATGCTGCCCTCCCTTCTTGCACATACCTTTCCATCAATTTCCCTACTCTGCTGACTTCAGATCAGGATCCTGCCAACTATGTCAGATGTTAGGCACTGATTAGCAAAATGCCATCATGACTAGAACAAGCCCCGATATGGCAATATCAGGATGCTTGACCCATCCTGTCAGTGTTCCCCTGATAGTTAGGGAAAGCAGCCCCCTTCACTCCCATTCCCCTGACCACAGAAGGTTTGATTTGCATAGCATGATCAGAGCAACAGGCCTTGTTTAATATCTTGATTTAGGCTGCAGTGATCCATCACAGGTCTATCTGGCAGGTGCCTCTAGACAGCCCTGATCCTATGATTTGCATAAATGACTCCTTTTCCCATGTCTTCATCCTTGTTTTCACTGCCCTCATACTTCTGTTGCAGGAAAAAAACTGGTGAATCCATGTAGTTTAAATCAAATCAGGATGCAAACGGTTTATTGATTTATTAATGACATAATTAGCCATCAATCAGGGATCTATACATTCAGGATCAACATCAGGAATTCAACAGATAAAGCACAATGCTATACACTTAAAAAATATTAATAAACAATTTCAAAATTTTAAATACCCTTCTATAACCCCAAGAAGTTCTAATCCCCTCCCCCCACATTCACACAGGTATATGCACACCCTTTCTTGGGAGTATGGGTCCTGAGTCTACCAGAGCAGTAGTTTAGATGGCGTGCCCACCTGGGAGGGTGGTGATCCTGGGCTCACAATACTCCTCACCTTGTGCAGATGCCCCTGACCACACTCCCTTCACAGTGGTTAGGGTAGAGGATGGCTTTTCTCACCACAATAGAAACATAACCTTTCCTTCCACCTACGTTTTCACGCTTGAGGTGAGGTTGGGTTTTGCCTATCTCTATGGGCTCCTCCTCTGGGGATAGCAGGGGAGGTGGAGCAAAATGTAGAGGTGTGCTCTCTCTGGTGTGCTCAGGCACTTCTCCAGAGTGATAGTCAGGTCCGACAGCTGCCCCAGACTCTGGGGTGGGTCAGCCCTGGCCAGCTCATCCTTGAAAGCCTCAGTCAGTCCTGATCTGTAACAGGCCATAAGGGCTTGATTCCTCCCACCCAGTTTCCATGGGCAACTATATGAATAATTGAATTGAATTATATAGTTAGTGCCTGCCTGACTCCCTTGCCAGAGCTCCAACAAGGAAGCTTCAACTCCATGATTGCAGCCTCCCCCAAAACTGTTCCAGAGCAATGAATAAATAATCAGGGTCCTGGAGCACTTCATATAGGGGGTGACACAGTCTAGGGCGATCCCTGAGAGCTGGGATATTATTAATGCTGTGTGGCTAATTTCTGTTGGATAAGCAGTACAGATTAACTGTATCTCACTAATAAATCCCCAAACCCTCACCTGATGCCCATTGAAAGTTTTGGGGAGGTGGGGGGCAGGGACAGGCTGTGACCTGCCTCTGCATGCTGATTACAGCTTCTTGTAGGGTTTGGAGGTCAGCCTGGAGCTGTGGGGGTACCATGGGGACAAGCCCCTGTCCAGCCTGAGAGGCAGACTCCATGACACTCAGCTCAGGGCTCAACAAGTCCAGAGCTAACTGTCAAGGAGCAGCAAGAGGAGAACTGCTCCATGAGGGAAGGTGAGCTGAGAACCAAGGTGTGACCAATTGATGAACCCCTAGAACCCCTACAATGGAAGAAGGCTCAGAGAAGATAGACAAGGGTGATGTGCTCATGAAGCTCAGAAAAGAATGTAGGAAGTGACTACACCTATTGTAAAGGAAGCTGAGCTTAACACAAAGGGGACTGTTTTAGATAAACAGCTGTATTAGTTGAGTAAGTCAACTGGTTATGTAAATGGCCTTCCCTAAAATAATCACTAGAGAGTATTATCTTCCTAAGCTAGACAGACCAACATGGGAGATGTGTATATGTGGCTCAGACCAACACAGAACATAAAAACTAGACAACCAGCAAGGTGAACTTTGAAGAGAGCAACAGGCCTGATCCGGCTTCAACCCATGTATTCCTTCCTGACAGTTGGGGATGGTCAGTGTTGTGATGGTGAGCATATAGATATTGGTAACAGGAATCATGTTTGCATTGTGATCCAACTATATGTTGCGATTGCTATAGTGTGTTTGTGTTGTGATTTCAGTATGTTGCTGTATCACTCTGCTAAATCAAAAATCCCATGTAACTTCAAATACCTACAAATAAGTAAATCTGATATTAAATATTAAACCCTCTTCATATGGAATAACTAAAAGAACCTGGCCAGAGAGTATTGAATTCTGACACAAGGGCAACCACGGCATAGTCAGGGGCAGTGACCTAACCAATAAGGGCACAACACCATAGTATCTGAACAGAGGGAGCAGAGCAGGGGTGGTGATAGCAAGCAGGTTCCATCAACAGTCCAACAATCATCATGATGCCTAAAATGGAAGAAAAGAACTTTCCAGACAATATTAGTATAGATAAAATAGCGAGCAGGTCCTTTAATTAAAAGTGCTTTTAGGTGCAATGAATATGTAAGTGCACAATACAGTATAAGGTTCTTACAAATTTATAACACTAATTAATTATCATATCTAGTGGATACACTGAACCTGAGAATTGTCTGCCCCCAGAACCTCCCTCAGGTCTGCCCCTTGGCATGCCTCCCTGGAATTGAGTTGGAGGTCTCAAGACCCCCTACTTCCTCACCATCATCACCCTCACATCACATGTCTTCTTTGGAGCTTCTCCAAGGTTTCTGGGTCTTCTGCTTTGACTAAAATGATATCTTATTATGTCCTTCTATGTATGTGTCCCAAACAAGATGTCCTTGCTAACATCTTTTCCTTGAAAAGAAGATTAAACAAAATTTCAAGAATTTCAAGAATTTTATATAAAACATGAGAAAGGGGGTTTAGTAACTGCTAACTGCTATTTGAAAGTGTTAGAAACTATACGGCTATATTAAAAATCTATATGCTACAAATCTTAAGGACCTTAAGGCATCAATCAGACACAGGTGAGGTAGCAAGTCAGGTCTGAAGTCAAGCTGGGATGTCCTATCAACATGTCAGGAATGACAAGGGACAGGACTGGAGAAAAGTATAGCAGCAACATAGCTCAGGCAAGGACATGTAGTCTGGGCCTGAACCTAAATGGAGCTCCTGGACAAGTGAGCAGAAGGTATGTGAATGGGAGTCCCAGGTAAGGTTGGTCAGGGCAATGAAGGCCTGTTATTGCATTCAGTGCTTTGACAGTTATCTGTCATGTCCAGCATGTCATAGCCAGTAGTTTTCCACATCTTGTTCAGTTAGATTAACCTCAGGCTAGGGACTAGTCAGTGGTATAGTCATTTGCCTGCAGTCCTAACACTGAGCTAGCCATCTTGGAGAGATATGGGCTGCTCCACAGGGTGAGCCATCTAATCTACCTTATATAATCATCTTGTGTCATGCATCACCCTCTAGGAGTGCTGTTGACTTGGAAAAGGAGCTTGGGTTGACTAGATGTCCCACATTTTATTGCATAAATAGAACAGATGAATCCTACCCTGTACACCCACTGAATTTCAACTGAAATCACTGAATCTCCAACTGTAATGTGAAGATAACAGACAGTAAGATATTGACATGCTCACTCTTTCCATGCACAGCACCAAGCACAACAAAACAGAAAAAACAACCAAACACATTTTCATCAGAAAAGCTTTTTTTCCTGTCTCTTTGAATGCAAAGTCCATTGTTTTTCCACAGCATATTTTTGATGACTATATAAATTGAGTAGAATTATGATAGAACAAGTCAGAATTAAAAAGAATCCTTGAAAAAGCTCAAAGCTTTTGAGTTCCATGGGTTTCAAAATGGAAGGGGGTTTTATTTTATAAATGAAAGTGATTACAAAATTAATTGCAAAAATTGCTTTTTATGTTTTTCCTCTCTTCCAGTCTCCCTTTTTCCCTTTCCCCATTTATTCCACCAATTGAAAACATAATAACAGCCATACTGGGTCAGACCTAACGCCCACCTAGTATCCTTTGACTGATAGTGACCAGAAGTGGATGTCGAAAGAAGGGGATAAGAACAGAACAAGCATATATGACACTTTCTCAAGGGCTCTCCCAGCCTCTGACCATTTGCAACATCTGAGTTTATTTTCCATTCTTCTTTTGTCACTCAGTGATGATTCCAAAACTGAGGAAGGCTTTTAAGAGTGCCACATTGGAAAAAGGAAACAAACATCACTTGAGAAACTATTTTCGTTGTCTGCCCCCTCTCCCCCAAAAAAGAAAAAAGAGAGTGAGAGGGGAGAAAAAAAGAAACCTCCCCAAAGATTGCCTGCTCTGTTGCATTTTGTGGCAACTTGGATGCCTGCAGTGGGGTATGAGGGGAAAAAGGAAAACATGGGAGTCTACCTTGACTTCAGCAAAGCCTTGGCCACCATCTTCCATAGTATACTTCTGGAAAAGCTGGCAGTCCACGGCTTGGACAAGTGTACTCTCTGCTGGGTTAAAAACTGGCTGGATGGCCGGGCCCAGAGTAGTGGTGAACGTGCTGCATCCAGTTGGTGGCCGGGCACTACTGGTGTTCCCCAGGGGTCAGTGTTGGGCCCAGTCCTGTTTAATATCTTTATTGATGATCTGGATAAGGGGATCAAGTCCACCATTAGCAAATTTGCAGATGACACCAAGTTGGGGGGGAGTGTTGATCTGCTGGAGGGTAGGAGGACTCTGCAGAGGGACCTGGATAGGCTGGATAGATGGGCCAAATCCAACAGGATGAGGTTTAACAAGGCCAAGTGCTGGGTCCTGCACTTTGGCCACAACAACCCCCTGCAGCACTACAGGCTGGGGACAGAGTGGCTGGAGAATGGCCAGGCAGAAAGGGACTTGGGGATTCTGATTGACAGGAAACTGAACATGAGCCAGCAGTGTGCCCAGGTGGCCAAGAAGGCTTATATCAGGAACAGTGTGGCCAGCAGGACCAGGGAAGTAATTCTTCCTCTGTACTCGGTACTGGTGAGGCCGCACCTTGAGTACTGTATCCAGTTCTGGGCCCCTCAATTTAGGAAGGATATTGAGGTGCTGGAGTGGGTCCAGAGAAGGGCAATGAGGCTGGTGAAGGGACTGGAGCACAAGTCCTATGAGGAGCGGCTGAGGGAGCTGGGGTTGTTTAGCCTGGAGAAGAGGAGGCTGAGGGGAGACCTTATTGCTCTCTACAACTACCTGAAAGTAAGTTGTAGTGAGGTGGGGGTTGGTCTCTTTTCCCAGCACCAAGCAGTAGAACAAGAGGGCACAGTCTTAAGCTGCGCCAAGGGAGGTTTAGGTTAGACATTAGAAAGAAGTTCTTTGCAGAGAGAGTGATAGGGCATTGGAGTGAGCTGCCCAGGGAGGTGGTCGAGTCACTGTCCCTGGAGGTATTTAAAAAGAGACTGGATGTGGCACTTAGTGCCATGGTCTAGTAGGCAGGGTGGTGTTAGGTCAAAGGTTGGACTCGATCTCAGAGGTCTTTTCCAACCGAGTTGATTCTATGATTCTATAAAAAGGGCTAGTCGTGTAGTTAGCTGGTCAGGATGTTTGTCTGGCTATGCTCTGTGCCTGATCAGCACAGTCTGTCCTATCCAATTCCCTTCTAACTCTTTCCTGGGTGAGGGACTCCCTATTCTGTGTGCATGGGTGCATATGGTGGTGTGAGTGCAGTAGTTGGAGTCAGACCATGGGTTGGAGGGCATGTGTGTCAGTGGTGCCAGTGACTGGAATGAGTGCAGGCATGTGAATGTGTGATCGCTAGCAATCAAGCCCGACTAGCCTGTGAATAGGTGAAGTTGCCTGGGAACAAGAGGGTGAGTGGGTCACTAAGGGCCATCTCTGGATGTGAAGTAAGGTAACATGCAGGTACCCCCTGGAATGCCAGGCAGTGAAGGAGTTCAGAAGTCGAGAACACTAGGCCTACAAGGGAAAACCTTTACAGTGCTAGCAGCAAAAGAGCACTGGGACTGAGAAAGATACATCTCCTGTTCCTTCAAGGCTTTTATCTTCTCTGGCCTCCCTCCCCCCCCAGGCTCTCTCTCCGCCTGCCAGCCTGTAACATCTGTTTATCTCTCATCATATCAGAAAGAGAGCCTGCAGCTTTCTCTGGAATGCAGGGGGAGAAAGCATCAAAACTGTTTCTTGAGAAAGATGTTTCTTTTAGACAGGAAAGCTTTCCTAAGCAAATAACTCTGTCTCCTCATAGTGAATTCTTCTGGCAAGAGGATATTTACCCCTACACTGGGTGTGAGAGCACCTCTGTATCTCTTAAGGGCAAGAGCACAGGAGGGGAACCTGGCCAGCTGTGTGTGTATGACCATCTGTACCAGCAACTGGAGTAGGGTTGCAACCTTGGGGACTTGTATGTCCAGATGCTAGGGAGACTGGAGTCCAAGGAGCCAGCTACTGGGCAGTCTGAGTGTCTGAGCCAAGGTACTGGAGGGATCCACCTTGTGCATATGTATATATATTCTCATTAGTGGGCTTCCATCCTGTCCAGCCAGAGAGGGGAGCAGAATGAGGCCAATGGTGCTGTCTATGTTTGTGTGAGTGCTTTTAGTGTCTGTCTGTGATCTGTGTGAACAAACATGTATACATGTATATATGTAGTATATATGTGTATTTTTGTGTGTGTGTCTGCTGGGAATATATCTTGTTCTTGGATGAAAATGTAATACAGACATTCTACAACTCAAGGTTTCTACCCTGTTCTTGGTTAAATGAGCAGCCTTCTCCCAGGCAGTGTGTCTTTATTCTTGGAGCAGCTTTGTTGATAGAGCACCTGCATGAACCCAAATGGATATCGATGCCTCATTTGCCATGGACAGAGAAAGGTCTCTTGAATAACAGCCATAGTTAGGAATCTGGCCTGCTACTGATGGAATACCTGCTCTGTTACGCGGAGGCAGGCGCTGAAGCAGTCCAGACGACTCAACATGAGTTAACAGCAAAGCTTCATTTATTTCCACAGCACTCATACTATTATACTATTTCCAAAGG
>JAWWTY010000082.1:4467702-4480339 GCA_035222235.1 Margarornis squamiger
GAGGCGGCGAGCGCGGCTCCAGGTAGCGGATATAACGGTGCGGGGCCAGCCGCGCTCCCCGCCAGCCGCGCCGCGGGGAATTACTTTGGCGCCCGCCCGCCCGCCCCCGCTCCCCCCTGCGCGCCCGGGACGGCCGTGCCCGGCCCCCGGCCCGGCCCCGCCGCCAGCCCGGCGCTGCCCCGCGGGGCACTGACCGTTGTTGCGGCGCGGGTTCGGCTGCTTCCTGCGCTTACACCTGGGGCCATCCGCCATGATCCGCTCGCTGGTGTCTAAATGCTCCAGTCACCTCCTCCCCCGCCCGGCCCCCTCCCTCCCGCCCCTCTCCTCCCCCCGGACCTGGTTTACGACACTGGGTGTTTTTACTTTTACATCACCTTCCTACACCTAGTGCTCGCCCGGAACCTTGTTGCCACGGGAGACGGGCGCTTTACGGCAGCGCGTTTGAACGGCGGCGGGGGAAAAGTTGCGCCCGCAGGTACCGGGAGGGACACGGGGGACAGCGGGGACAGGGGGGGACAGCGGGGACATGAGGGGTGGCAGGGGGGACAGAGTGGACAGGGGGGACACACGGGGGCTGGCGGGGGGGACACGGGAGGTGTGGCGAGGGGGACATGGGGCCGGGGGCGGGAGGGAAAGGGAGGGGGAAGAGGGGACAGGGGGGGGTGGCAGAGGGGACAGGGGGGGTGGCAGAGGGGACAGGGGGGTGGCAGAAGGGGAGGGGAAGTGGCAGGGAGTGGCAGGGGCGATAGGGGGTGGCAGAGGTGGGGACAGAGGGTGGCAGAGGGGACAGGAGGTGGCAGGGGGGAAGGGGTGTCAGAGGGGGTGGCAGGGGGTGGCAGAGGAGGGGACAGGGGGTGACAGGGGGGACACGGAGGAGTGGCAGAAGGGAAAGGGGGATGGCAGAGTGGACAGGGGGTGGCAGAGGGGACAGAGGGGAAGGGGGGACATGAGTGGATGAGGTGGCCGGGGTTGGCAGAGGGGACAGTGGGGACAGGGGGTGGGAAAGGGGACAGAGGGGGACAGGGAAGGGAGTGGCAGGAGTGTGACAGGGACAGGAAGGGGTGAGGGAGGCAGAGGGGACAGGGTGGCAGGGGAGGGGTCCCCAGAGGGGACAGGGAAACCTCCGGGGAGGGGACAAGGGACAGGGGCGTCCCTGGGAGGGGACAAGGGGGACCCCGAGGAGGTGACAAGGAGGGCACAAGTGCCACGGGGTCCCTGCCACGGCACTGTGTCCCCGTCCCCAGCTGTCCCCGTCGCTGCTGGACCCGCTGGTGGCCGTGGTGACCTTCCTGCACGACCTGGGGACCATCCTGGGGGCCACCCTGGGGGACGTGACACTGGCCGAGCCACTCCGGTCCCTGCGCAAGGCACTGGTGGCCTTTGTGGGTGACACCGTGGGTGCCCTGCAGCACCCCCAGGCCTTCCCCCTGAGGGCCATCCTGGACACCCTCGGGGCCACCTCTGGGACCAGCCCGGCCACCGTGGCCACCTCTGGCACTGACCAGGCCACCGTGGCCACCTCCGGCACTGACCAGGCCACCGTGGCCACCTCTGGCACTGACCAGGCCACCGTGGCCACCTCAGGCATCGACTGGGCCGGTGTGGCCACCATGGCCGAGGAGTGGCGGGCCAAGGTGGCCGAGGTGGGTGCCACGTGGGCCGGGCTGGCACACCGGGCCGCGGAGCTGCGTGACGCCTGCGGGGCCGTGGCCAGTGGCGTGGAGGGCTTGGTGGCCACGGCCAAGGGCGCGGAGGAGCAGCTGGTGGCCGGGCTGGGCCAGTGGCTGAGGGCGCAGGGCGACCTCCAGGCCACGGCACGGTGGGTGCCGGTGACGCTGGGCAAGGACGAGTTGGACAAGGTGGTGGCCGAGGTGGTGGCCAAAGGGGTGGCCGAGGTGGTGACCAAAGGAGTGGCCGAGGGGGTGACCAAAGGGGTGGCCGAGGGGGTGACCAAAGGGGTGGCCGAGGGGGTGGCCAAGCACAACGCCCACATGGCCGGGGCCAAGGCCAGGCTCGTGGCAGCCTCCGAGGCCACCAAGGCGTTGGCCGAGGCCACCAACGCGGCGCGGGCGGCCACCAGGATGGCACAGCGGGCCGAGGTGGCCCAGAAGCTCCTGGGGCGCTTGGTGGCTGCGTGTGACGGCGTCACCCGGCTCTACGGGCGCATCCTGCGCGGCGCCGAGCGCGCCGGGGCCGTGGTGGCCATGCTGGCCGCGGGTGGCCGTGGGGTGACCACCAGTGATGATATCCCCGAGGCACTGGTGGCCCAGAGGGTGTGGGAGGCCACGACCAGGCTGGCCACGCGTCACCTGCACGGGATCCTTGGGGACATCCGTGTGTGCCTGGCCGGCACCGGGGACAGCGGTGGCCCCACGGTGGCCCCGCGGATCCAGGTGGCAGCGAGGGACATCCCGGGGCTGATGACGTCATCACGACCGCGGTGACGTCATCGGGACGGTGGTGACGTCATCGGGGAGCAGTGACGTCACGGTGCCCCCCGAGCTGTCCCCGGGTTTGGATCCCTCCAGGTTCTCCTCCCAAAACTGCGGAGTTTTCCCGGCATTGCACCAGAAGGGATGGCATTCCCAAAATTCCCAAGGGGAATTGCTGGATGAGGTCGACCCCCCCACCCCGAGTCACCTCCCCCGGGAACACAAAATTCCAGCCCCCAAGTCCAGAACGATCGGCACGGGAAGTGGGAAGAGACAACTGGAAAATTGGGTTTATTCGGTGGGAAAACGGGAAATCCGGGACCCATCAGTGGTCCCGCTTGGATCGTTGGGATCGTTGGGATGCGGGAAAGGCCTTGGGAGAAACCCCTGGGGGGAATAAAGACGGGAAGAACGACGGGAATCTCCTGGCTCTGAGTGGGAATTGGCGCTGGGAAGGAGCGGGTGGGACAATCCCGGGATCTGGGGGGGGACAGTTTTGGGATCCGGGGGGGACAGTTTTGGGATCGGGGGGGGACAGTTTTGGGATCGGGGGTCCCTCAGGGTTGGGGGTCCTTTGTCTGGGTCGGGAGGTCCCCATTTGGGTCGGGGGTCCCCGTTTGGGTCGGGGGTCCCTGTTTGGGTCGGGGGTCCTTATCTGGGTTGGGGGTCCTTATCTGGTGTTGGGGTCCCTGTCTTAGCTCAGGGTCCCTTTTTGGGGTCAGGGGTCCCTGTCTGGGGTGGGGGGTCCCTCTCAGGGTTGGGGGTCTCTTGTCTGGGTCGGGGGTTCCTCTGTGGGGTCAGGGATTTGGCATCATTTGAGGTCCTTTGGGATTTGGGCTCCTTTGGGCTCCTTTGGGATTTGGGCTTCTTTGGGATCCTTTGGGGTCCTTTGGGATCCTTTGGGCTCCTTTGGGCTCCTTTGGGATTTGGGCTCCTTTGGGATTTGGAATCCTTTGGGCTCCTTTGGGATTTGGAATCCTTTGGGCTCCTTT
Organism: Margarornis squamiger; assembly: GCA_035222235.1. Classification (NCBI taxonomy): domain Eukaryota; kingdom Metazoa; phylum Chordata; class Aves; order Passeriformes; family Furnariidae; genus Margarornis; species Margarornis squamiger. The sequence goes on from JAWWTY010000082.1 coordinate 4,471,127, forward strand.
GGGATTTGGGCTCCTTTGGGATCCAGTCCCAGCCTCAGCAGCGGGGAGGACCTCGGGAGACCCCCCTGGCTCCTGTTCCCCAACAAATCCCCCCAAAAAGAGGGAATGTGCTGGAAAATGCCCAGCCCTTCAGGCCTTCAGGCAGGGTTGGATCCTGATCTCCAGGGGTCCCTTCTCTGCCCTCGGGGGGTCCCCGTTTGGGTCGGGGTATCAATACCCCTTCTGGTGTATCAATATTGTCCCAGTGATTACCAATACTCTTCCTGTGATTATCAATATTGTTCCTGTGATTATCAAACCTCCCATTGCCCCCATTCTGGTGTATCAATACCCCTTCTGGTGTATCAATACCCCTTCTGGTTTATCAGTGCCCCTTCTGGTGTATCAATATCCCTTCTGGTTTATCAGTGCCCCTTCTGGTGTATCAATATCCCTTCTGGTGTATCAATGCCCCTTCTGGTGTATCAGTATTGTCCCAGTGATTATTAATTCCCCATTGTCCCTCTTCTGGTTTATCAATACCCCTTCTGGTGTATCAATATCCCTTCTGGTGTATCAATATTGATCCTGTGAGCATCAGACCCCCCACTGCCCCCCCTCTGGTGTATCAATATTTCTCCTTCCCAGGCCGAGGGTGTCTTGGGCCCAGGAATCTTCCACAATTGCCCCTTTCTGCTTTCCTGCCACGAAAAGCCGAGTCGATCCATTCCCTGCAGGGCCCTTTGCAATTGGGTGGCAAAGGTGGCAGCAGCAATGAAACGATTGCTAACCTGAACAGGAAACACATGCCGGGATTTGTCTGTGTTTGCTTCGGGTGCTGAGACCCAAATCCATTTAACCACCCACCAGCGCCAGGAACAGCTTCTCCACGGACACCCCCTTGTCGTGGGGGAGAAGCTTGCGTGCCCTTATGAGGTTGTGAGCTGTGCTGGAGGTGGTACGTGCCTCCTGTAGGGTCTCCCGTGCTCGTCAGGTCTCAGCTGAGGGGTCAGACAAGGTGTGTCCGTGGGCAGGATGGGCTCGCTCGCCCCCCAGCAACCATCCTAGGAGAGGGACAACTCTAACTCCAAACCTGGGCAGGATGGGCTCACTCACCCCCCAGCAACCGTCCTAGGAGAAGGACAACTCTAACTCCAAACCTGGGGCAGGATGGGCTCACTCACCCCCCGGCAACCATCCCAGGAGAGGGACAACTCTAACTCCAAACCCTGGGCAGGATGGGCTCACTCACTAACCCCCAGCAACCATCCTAGGAGAGGGACAACTCTAACTCCAAACCCGGGCAGACGGAGCTCGCTCAGCCCTGTAAGGCCACCCATCTAAGAGAAGGACACTCTAACCAAACCTACGTCCTGAGGACTTCGCTGGCACCGTCCAAGCTCACCTGGCCCTGGCAGATGAACCTCAGGAGTAAAAGGGTGGGGCCAGTTCTGCACACGCTGCACCTCACCTAAAAACCCATTGTGCAGGTTCTGGGGATCCTCCCACACTCACAGAGCCCTGTTGGGACAGGTGAGGGACGAAGGGGCAGGTGATAAATCGGTGCACTGGAAGCCACAGCCCCAGCCCTGCATGCAGATGGTTCAGGGCATTGGTCGCTCCAGACTGACCCGGAGATGACAGTGTGGGGTCGGCAGCATCCTGAATGCCCAAGCAGCCTTTTCCAGGGAGAGCACTGCTTGCTCCACATGGAGAAGGGCCTAGAAAAGGTGGCCTAACCAAAGCTCATCTCCACCCTTCACCTGGTTGGCTAACCATGGCCAACGGGCATCTTCCCTGAGGTCAAACAAAAACAAACCCAAAAGGACAAAGGCACACACCTGCCCCCAAAGGTGTGTCCAAATTAGCAGTTGCATGGTGGAACATCACAACCATGCCCGAGGCTGAGGATGGTGGGCACCCTGAGCATCGCTCTGCTCTAATTGCCCACGCCCTGCCACGACTCAACATCGACGTTGCAGCTCTCAGTGAAGTTCTTCTCCACGAGGTCGGCTGGAACTTTAAGAGGCAACCCCTGGGAAAGTTCACTCCGACTTTGTGGTGGAAATGGAACAAAATGATCGGTTGCTTATAAATCTTTTAAATGAATTTGGTGCCGAGCCATCTCCTCCAGGAATGGAATGGGCACGTGGTAACTGGTGTAATATTCAAGCACTGATTGATTGAATTGCTCCCCTGCAGAAGGGGGCAAAAGTCAAAAAACGAAAAAGGAAGTCCATCATCTGTTCTGTGTCGGGTGCAGCCCTAATAACAGCAATTCGCTATAAAGAACAGCAGCAAAAAAGTAACTTCGAGGCTGTTACCTCACTGCAAGATGTAATTAAATCTTTGCAGACACAACTGGAGGAAAAAGAAGCCACCATAAAATTCCTCCAGGAGGAAATAAAGCAGGAACAGGTTACTGCCCATACGCTGCATGATGAATTGTATACGAGACTAATGAGAGAAGGGGCAAAAGAGACGGGGCAAGAGTTACCTAAAGAAACATACCCTCTCTCTGACTTAAAGCCTTTGTGTAACCAAATAGAAAAGCTCTCGGTGTCACTCCGTCCCCTGCTTAAAACAGAATGCACGTACGAGGGGACAGATGATGACACACCTCAAATAACAACAAAAGAAACTCCTTATACAGCAGCTGAATTAGCTAAATTAAACAAGGAATACAGCAGAACCCCTAAAGAATCTGAAACTGGGTATGTATGGAGAGTTTCCCTTACTGGGGGTGACCAAATTCAGTTCCCAGGAAAAGAAGCCGAAGGGTTTTGGGGAGCTGGGGGTTTTTCTGACCCCCGGAGGTAACAGAGCTCCCTGGTCTCTCACTCACTGGGCTGGTGGACTCAACCCTTTAGAACGCGGAGACCTCCTGGCTCTCATGGGAAATGTTAATCAAGTTGTAGAGAGGGTGCAAAGAGCTGCTTGCCTGCAGATGATGCACGACGGAGAGTTAACACCAAGGCGTGAATCGCCTGTGATGCTCCCTGCAGACCAGAGAGAATGATTCCTCTTATCAGAGCGCTCCCTGGGCTACAAAGCCCATTGGCATACAGATAAAAGGAAAAATAGAAAGCCTTCCAAAAGAAGAGAGAGTTGCTGCCTCCTTAAAAGCTGCTTTGACCCCCAACTGAAACCGAAGAGAAAGTAATACCTGGACTTGGGGGGAAGTGGCACAAGAATTAATTAATTATGGAAGAAAATAAGGTCCAATACCTTCAATTACAACAGATTCTAAATCAGTTCTGTGCAGAGGATGCAGGACAATCTTTCCTCCAGCAGGGCTCCAGAAGGTAACGTTCTCCCCGGGACAGGATTGTAATAAGTATGGATATGATTCGTGCCAGGAGGGAAACAAATGGTTTTATTGCACCCCCATAAAACAATAAAACCAACTGTTGTAAGGTCATCAGTTTCCCTGAGCCTTTACCTGGGAATACCTAAATTAAGACAGGGAATCTGTCACATCCCTAAATCCTAAAATTCCCCTTGTCACCCCTTTCTCAAGGAATACCTGAATTAGGGTGGGAAGTTGTCAAGACACCAAATTGTAATGCAGCCATTAACCAGCTGTGAAAATAATGACTTAATTGTAACCACATAAGGAGAAGTATGTAAAAATTCCTATGTATACCATGTAATGAATATGTATAAAGTGGGTGGATAAAAGGCAGACCCACATTGTACCTGACACACAAGTCGGTGGGGCAAAGACTCCCCCCTCGTGTCCAGGCCTGCATTGCTCTTACCATACAATAAACCTTTCTATAAAAAATAAATTCATTTGGGTGAGGCTCTGTTTCTCACAGGAGGGACACATTAACACCAGGAGACACACAGGAAAAAGAAACACCCTGTGCCTTGCAGGCTTACAAAAAGGGATCCCAAAACCTCTAATGGGTGGCCAACCCACAGATAAATTAGAAACTTTAATTCAAGGATGGCCAGCAAAGGAGAGATCCCTGAAAGCTGCCCCTGCTACAGCCCCACGCCTGGAGGGATCTCAGAAAGGGGAGGTGACAGAAACTCCTCTCTCCGTTCCCAGCAGGTAAGCTGGGGGACAAAGGTTGGCTTTACATCAGAGGGCTTACCACAAATTCTAAAGGGCATTTGTTAATAACCTGCTCTGTTGGTCCCTGCAAAACCCCTGCGACTTTTCTAGTAGGGACTGGGGCTCAAGTGTCTGCTCTGAGGACTGAAAAGTAAAGGATTATTTGTTGCAGGTGCTTCTGGAAACCCACAACCCCAGACAACAGCAAAGGTAGGACGCTGGTTACCAGGGGAGGAGAAAGCAATAGAAACCCTAATGATTTTGGGTGAGTTTCCTGCAAACTGACCGGGGCTAGACCTCCTGAAGGGAAGGTCTTGGAGGGATAAGGAAGGAAACATATGGGCTTTTGGAAAAGAAATCCCACATCTGTGTTTGCTGAGTCCGGCCCCTGCTCTTCCTCCCTCCCTAGTAACCAGTGTCAAACCTCACCCCTTGCCCTTAGGAGCCAGAGGAGGAATCACTCCAGTTATAGGAGATTTAAAAGACAAAGGAATAATAATTGCAGCACATTCTCCTTACAATTCGCCTATCTGGCCTGTTCTCTGCAAGAACCAGATCAGGAGGCTTTGCTTTCACATGGGAGGGCCAGCAATGCACTTTTACCCTCCTCCCCCAAGGTTTTAAACACTCACCCACTCCAGCACACCATGCACTGGCACAAGAACTGCCACTCATTCCCCCTGCACCAGGAGTAAAAGTATATCAATATCCTGATGACATTCTGGTAGCAGGAAATGAAATCACACCTGTGCAGACAACCCAAACAGACATTATTAAACACCTTGAGTCTCTGGACTTGCATATCCCACCTGATAAACTGCAACTCCCTTCACAGGAAGTAAAATTCCTGGGGATTCGGTGGAAAGGAGGTGTGGTCTGTATTCCCCCAGATACACTCACCTGCCTAGAACAGCTTAAAACCCCCGAAACCAAAAAGGATTTGCAGCATGCCTTAGGGCTGCTGAGTTTTTGGGGAAAGCACATCCCTGCCTTTTCAATAATTGCACGACCTTTATAGGACTTGTTGCGAAAAAAGGCAAAGTGGGATTGGACTCCCCTTCATGATGAAGCTCTACAGCTCCTGATGTTTGAGGCCAACACACACCACCCCTTAGGCCCTATTCACTCTACTCACCCAACACAAACTGAGTGGGGATTTCCAAACTCTGGCCTGTCCATACACTCATGGCAGAAAGGACCAGACGGTCCCACCAGACCTATAGGGTTTTAGTCACAGCTTCAAAGATGCTGAAAAGCGATATTCTACCTGGGAAAAGGGCTTATTTGTGGGGAGTCCTGCTTTTCGTGAAGCAGAAAAAATTGTTCATCAGCAGCCTCTGGTTTTAAGAGGGCCCTTTAATGTCATCAAACCTGTTTTGGCAGGGACCCCACCCCTCATGGGGTGGCCCACTGTTGGGGAATGGTATGCCCAAATTGAACATTACTGCACCATTTTACAGGTAACAGAAGGAGCTCTCAAAAATCTCCCCCTACAGGACGAAGTAACTTTAAACAGCACAACTGACCCTCTGCCTTCTGCAATTCAAACTGCCCCCCCTACTCAGAGCAGTTGCAAAGTGTGTGTGTTTCAGTGATGCCTCTGCTAAAGGAGAAAACAAAGCTTGGCAGTTTCGTGCTGCAGCTTTCCAGGCACACACCGGAGGAAAAACAATAACAGAAGGAGAAGGCAGTGCACGGGTAGGAGAATTAGTGGCAGTTTGGAGTGTATTCCCTCATGAAACTGAAACCTCTGACTCAGTATATATTTGTACTGATTCTTCTGCTGCGTTCAGAGGCTGCACTGAGTGGCTGCCCCTCTGGGACAAGAATGACTGGGAGGTGAACGGAATCCCTGTCTGGCAGAAGGAGAAATGGCAAGAAATTCTTGCCATAGCAAAGAAAAAGAACTTTTTTGTAGGATGGGTATCTGCTCACCAAGGAAATGAAACTCCAGGCAGCCCCTGGAATAACAGAGTAGATGAGCTGGCCAGATTGGCCCCTCTAAGTGTGAAAACTCCTGCAGAGAACTGGGACAACTGTTTGAATGGCTGCATTTGAAGAGGCAGCACCCAGGGGCACAAGACCTGTACAAAGAAGCAGAAAGCAGAGGGATGTGCCCTACCTGCAGATCCTCATGTGGACAGTGCAGAATCCGACTTGAACGTCACCCTTTTGCATACCAGAGACAAAAAAGGGCTGTGGGATCCCTGGCAAATAGACCACATTGGACCTTTTAGGAAGTCTGGGGGAAAACAGTATGTGTTAGCAGGAGTGGAAGTTGGATCAGGGTTAGTGCAAGCAGAAGGTTTCCCTCGAGCAGCCAGCACAAATACTCTAGAAGCTCTTAAAATGTGGTTCAGTTTTTTCCCCAAGCCTGTATGTGCCCAGTCAGACAAGGGGTCACACTCCACAGCTGCCACCGTCCAGGAGTGGGCCAAAGAAGAAGGAATCCAGTGGATATTTCACACACCCTCCTATCCACAAGCAAATGGCATAGTGGAAAGAACAAATGGCCTGCTTAAATGACTTTTCAAACCTCAGAAATCCAGTTGGGCTGGACAGCTACGGGACACTGTGAAAATGGTGAGTGACTGATGGGGAGTGAATGGCTGTCCCAGACTCTCAGCTTTTCATCCACAGCCTCCCTCTCTGATGCCAGCAACACCAAAGCCTGAGGGAACCCAAGAACCCTCTCACCTTCCTGGACAGCCTGTATTAGTGGAACTGCCTCCAGCAGGGGCTGTACCAATGGTGCTCACTGCTCCCTTAAATACACACACCCGGAGAGCAAAAGATGCTCACAACAAAGAACACAAAATCAGCTCACCACGGATTGTTCCTACATTTCAACAATAGCCCAGCTGAGGCCGGACAAAGCTTCCCTTTTTCCTTACAGGTGACTAGCCTGAGAAAAGGTGCTCCTGAACTTCTGATGGGAAGTGTTTGGCTTGGCCTATGTTCCTCCATCCTGACACTGGGACTGTTGGTAGTAGCAGTTGTTGCACGTTGGGTATATTTGTATGGTTACGTACCAGAATCCACCACTGCAGGGGAGATACGTGGGAACCTCGCCTGGGAACTAGTCAGAGGGTCTGCAAAAATATGGGATCAAACTGCTCAAGGCATGTGTGCAGCATTACCTGAGCCTGCTGAACAAGGACTGAGAGTTTTTATGATACCATTGAATTTATCTTTTATTTCTAACACGACTGGTGTCTCAGCCCCATTACCTTTACCTGAACAGTGGACAAACAAGACCAAGGGAGCCCAAATACTCTGGAAAGGTATTCCTATAGTGCATGGCCTCTACCAAACCTATACCCCACCTCCTGATATAACTCAGGACTGGATGTCACACTGCAAATACTGTAAAACTACGGGTCCAAAGGTAAATGTAACCATCTTGTCTCAAATCGAATCCCCTCACCCATCCATTAGCACAAGTGAATTTAAACCTGGAATAATAACCTTTGAGGAATATAATGCCAGACAACCCTGCCTTATCTACTCATGGGATCCACTCTTTGACCCATTACACATGCCAGATGTGTATGAAAGTAAATATGCCACAGTTTTTAGTCCTTCCTGGTGTGTACAACTTCCTAATATAACTAATATAACTCAACTCAATTGGAAAAACTTGATGTGGGCATGGTCCGTAAAAGCATTTTTGGAATCCAAATTTACAGAACCCAAATTTACTGTGCCTCAAGTAGAAGACAGTCCTTTATTCAATTGCTCAAAGGTTATAACCTGTAAAGAAGGACCGGGAGATCCCCCAGAAACATGGGTTTTGCTTAGAGTTAGAACATTAATAAGAGACATGTGTACTTGTTGGGGATACCCCTCTAAAGGCTGGGAAAATCAAGACGAATCCTGTAACTCAACATACAAATATCTTCTTAATCCCTGCGGAGTTCCCTATACTCGTTATCCAGCCCACGGTACCTCAATAAACACTAAACCAAAAATCACCATCCTTGATCATACAGACAGTACTGATTGTAAAAACATACAGCCCCTCTGGGAATGGCTTGGGGATGCTCTGATGGAAAGGGTTATTCCCATTTGTCATTAGAGCAACATGCTGGACTTAGGTGTGCACCTGGAGTCCCCTCTCTTTGCCCCAGAGGTGTCTTTGCTTTCACTAAAGTGTCTAAAGAACGTCACCATCGCAGTGTTATTCTCTCTTCAAAAGCAACACAAAGACCAGAATTAAAGGAATTTAATTAAAGGGCAATTAAAGGAATTGATTTTCCAGATTATTATACCACAGGACAAAAAGCATCCCTGTTTCTTGAGAATTTCTTTGCCCCTTATGTCACCTTGAAAAGACATCAATTTATGTCAGAAAATATTACCTGGCAATTAAGTGTTTTAAGCAGTTGGACACAGCATGCATTTGGAGAGTTAAACACTCAAGTCCAGCAAGCTACTAAAATGGCATTGCAAAATAGATTAGCCTTAGGTATGTTACTGTTAACAAGGTGTATGTGGAATGTTAAACTTACCAGAAACTGAACGCTGTGTAACCATTTACAATGCTTCAACCTCCGCTGAGGAGGCACGAGAAACAACGAGAGAAATAAGTAATCACACCCAAAATTTGCTTTATGAGATGCAAACGCAAGAAGTGTTTGCTGGACCGTGGATTGGTGACATCCTGGGGTCCCCAGGACTAACAGGGTGGGGAAAACGGATGGCACAAAGTGGAATAGCAATTGTTGTTGGAATTCTCTTCCTGGTTAAATGCATGATAATAAATAAATGCATGGCTTGCTTGTTTCTTTCTCTCCCTCTGTTCGCTGTATTTGTATTACCACCACTGGAGAAAACGATGTAGATGTGCCGAGATGGTGTCAGAGTATCGGGGTGGAACGTTGTGTACAGATTACACACACAAAAGGTGATAAATATTCCTCCATCATCTACCACAAGGTCTCTGTTAAAAACCATCCTGTTGTAATGAACTGTGTCAGCGAAGCCCTACAAAAAAACATCCTGCTTCTGAAGATTCTCACAAAACAAAACCTCTCAGTCCTACAAACAAACATCCTGCCAGAAAATCCTGTCATTGTATAGGATATCTTATCATTTTGAACATCTGAACAAGGCTACGTGCCAAAGAACCACGCACAATCCTCTTTGAATGCTAGAAAAACTGAAGACAA
>JAWWTY010000084.1:0-15868 GCA_035222235.1 Margarornis squamiger
CGGCCCCTCCCTCGGCAGCCCCTCGGCGGCACCGGCGGGTTCGGCCGCTCGCCCGCGCGCGCCCCCGCCCCGCCCCGGCCCGGCCCGGCCCCGGCACCATGAGCGGTAAGGAGGGGGCCCGGGGCCGGGCGCCGCGCGGGGCTGCCGGGCACACGCAGCGGCGGGGCCGCCCGCTCGGAGGGGCCAGAGGCGGCCCCGCCCCGCCGGGCCGGGCCGGGCCCCGCCGGGCCGGGCCTTCGCACGAGCCGCGCCGGGGGGACCTGCCGGGGGAGGGACCCGGGGGAGGGGGAAAAGCCTCGGGGGAGGGACCGGCGGCCGCGCCGGGCAGCGATGGAGCGGAGGAGGGGGCGGCGTGGGGGGTGATGGGGAGGCCGCGGGGCCCGGGGGGGGGTCCCGGGGGATCGGGAGCGGGGAGGGGGGTGGGTTAGGGTTGGGGAGGGGGCTGGAGGGGCGTCTGTGAGCGCAGGTACCGGGGGGTTCCCCCCCCCCGTTCCCGGAGAAGGCGCCCCGCGTGGGCGGATGCGGAGCCGGGGCGGGGGGGCCCGAGCGGGGGGGGCCGTGGGAAGGTGCGAGCGTTCCGGGGGGGTCCCGGGGGGGGTCCCGGGGGGCGTTCAGGGGGTCCGACCCCCTCACCCCACCCCGAACCAGCGTGGGGGCTGCAGAGACCCCCGGGGAGGGGGCGGCGCAGGGACCCCCGGAGCGGGAGGGGGGGCTGGAGCAGGATGAGGAGGCTCCTGGGCAGTGGGAGAGGAAGGGTTTGGAGGGAGAAGGGACCCCCGTGCAAGGGGGGGGGTCACGGGGAGCACGGATGGGGCAGTTCCAGCCGGGGGATCCCGCGGTGGGGAATCCCGGGGTGGATCCGCGGGGGCCGGGGCAGGAGGGAAGGGAAAAGGGGAGGCCCGGGGAGGACCTCGACGGGAGCCAGGGAGTGTCTGGAGCGGGTGGGGAGGAGCTGGGGCCTGGAGCAGGGCCGGGTCCTCCCCCCCTGTCCCGCTGCCAGCTCCCCTTTGGCAGCGCCCGCCGCCTCCCAAACCCCTCCGCTGCCGTGCCTGGAGCACATGGTGCCCCCCAGAGCCGGGCTGCCACGTGCCCCCGGGCCGCCTGCCCCCCGCGCCCCTTCCTCCTGCCCCAGAATGGCTTTAACTGCTGCTCCCCTCCCGCGCAGACCAGGAGAGCACCGAGGAGATGTCGGCTGTGAAGCCCGACAAGGGCGAAGGCGACGCCAGCAGCACCAGCAGCGCCGGCGGTGGGGAGGCCCAGGTGAGTGCGGGCAGGATCGGCCCCTGCTCGCCCTGCGGAACTCGTGGCAAAGTCCAGGGCCGGGCTGAGGTGTTTGCTGGGCCCAGCCGAGCGTGGCGCCGGGGGAGGAAGAGGAGGAGGGTGAGCGCTGCCAAGCCGGCGCCCCCTGGGGCTTCCCCTCCTGCCCGGCTCTCTTCGCAAACACGCAGTTCCCCTGCGCCCAGGAACACCACAGCCCCTGCTGGCCCTTCTCCAGGTCGGAGTGCCCGGGGAAGGACCGTCCTGCCCGGGAGTTTGTGCTGCTACGGGGAGATTTCCCAGCTGCGGGGTGGAGGAGCCGACTCCTCTTGCCGTTCCCAGGCAGACTCCCTCCCCTTTCCTCCCTCCCAGAGGGCTTTTCCCTGTGGGTTCAGGCTGTCCCGGCCTGACAGCCCTGTGCCTGGCAGTTGTATTTTTCCGGCTATGGGTGGGTTCACTCAGGAAGGAGTGTTTATCTTTTCTGAGTACGCTCCTCCCTGCTGTTTCTTTTTAAGTTTTTTTTTTTGTTTCCCTTTTTTTTTTTGTCTTGTAACTTTGGGCCTGCCCCTCGTGCCGCCTCCCGCCTCTGTTTAACTCCTCCTCTCCTTCCCAGGAGTCACAGCCTTCCCCGCTGGCCCTGCTGGCAGCCACCTGCAGCCGGATCGAGTCTCCCAATGAGAACTCCAACAGCTCCCAGGGCCAGCAAGGCGGGAGTGGGGAGCTGGACCTGAACGCGGCTGCTGCACAGATCGCCCAGTCGGCCAACGGCTGGCAGATCATCTCTGCTGGCTCCAGCACACCCACGGGCTCCAAGGAGCCGGGCAGCAACGGCAGCAATGGCAATGGTGATGCCTCCAAGAGCCGTCCCGTGAGCACAGGGCCATACGTGGTCACCTCAGCCTCGGGGCTGCAGAACCAGCAGGTGCTGACAGGCCTGCCAGGGGTTATCCCGAACATCCAGTACCAGGTGATTCCCCAGTTCCAGACCATTGACGGGCAGCAGCTGCAGTTTACTACCACCCCTGCCCAGGTCAACGTGCAGCAGGATGCCTCGGGGCAGCTCCAGATCATCCCCGGCTCCAACCAGCAGATCATCACGAGCCGTGCGGGCAGCAGCAACCTCATCGCCATGCCCAACCTGCTGCAGCAGGCAGTGCCCATCCAGGGCGTGGGCCTGGCCAACAACAGCCTCTCTGGGCAGACCCAGTATGTGGCCAATGTGCCCGTGGCCCTGAATGGCAACATCACCTTGCTGCCAGTCAACAGTGTGGCCGCCACCCTGGCGCCCACGTCCCAGACAGGCACCCTGAGCAGTTCGGGCTCCCCGGACAGCAGCTCCCAGCCAGCCACCTCGGGTGCCACCAGCAGCTCTGCCAGCACGCCCTCATCCCAGGCCAGCTCTGGCGCCTTCTTCACCAATGCCAACAGCTACTCCACCACCACCACCACCAGTAATGTGGGGGTCATGAATTTCTCCACCAGTGCGACGGTGGGAACCAATGTGCAGGCACAGACACCCCAGAGGGCCAGCAGTGTCCCAAGCTCGGACTCTCTGCAGACCCCGGTGTCCGGGGTGGCTCTGCAGCCAGGGCAGCAGAAGGAGGGGGATCAGAGTCAGCAGTCACAACAGCAGCAGCAGCAACAGCAGCAGCAGATCCTGATCCAGCCACAGCTGGTCCAAGGAGGGCAGACAATCCAGGCCCTCCAGACCACCCCGCTCTCTAGCCAGACCTTTACTACTCAAGCCATCTCCCAGGACACCCTGCAGAACCTGCAGCTCCAAGCTGTCCCCAACTCCAGCCCCATCATCATCCGCACGCCCACGGTGGGTCCCAACGGGCAGGTGAGCTGGCAGACCATCCAGCTCCAGAACCTGCAGGTGCAGAACCCCCAGGCCCAGACAATCACCTTGGCCCCCATGCAGGGAGTGTCGCTGGGGCAGACGAGCAGCACCAGCACCACGCTGACCCCCATCGCCTCCCTGCCCAGCGGCACCGTCACCGTCAACGCCGCCCAGCTCTCCTCCGTGCCGGGCCTCCAGACTATTAACCTCAGTGCCTTGGGAGCGTCCGGGATCCAGGTGCACCAGCTGCAGGGGCTGCCCCTGGCCATTGCCAACACCCCCGGTGAGTGCTTTGGGCTCGGTTCCTGTTTTGTAGCCAGGCAGAGGAAGTCAAAGGCGAAGCACCGTCACCCGGCCGAGCGCAGCCAGAGCTGTGCTGGGGGTGGTTGGTGCCAAACGGAGTTGGCAACTGGTCTGGCGCTTGTGCTGGCCCTCAGGAGGGAGTATGAAAGCTCTGTTGATCACCAGAAGACAGTAAAACCCTTTTTGGGGAGTTTCTGGGCTAATTAATTAGCTCTTGGGTGGCTCAGTGAGTGAAATGAAAGCGAGGAGATGGCTGTGAGGGGAAGGGTGGGGGACAAGAGGGACATGCAGTTCTGTGAGGCCACTGTCCTGCCCTGATGACCATCCAGGGGGTCTCAGATCAGGGCTGGGGGGAGGACCTGAGTCCAACTCAGCATCTCGGCTGAGCCTGCAGAAGGAATCATGGCCATAGAAAGCTCAGTATTGACTGAAAACCCTGTCAAAACAAACACAGTCACAAAGTCGGGGGGGAATTTCCTTGCAGGGGTGGAAGAAAGGGCTCGTTAAGTGTCTGGGTGCTGCTGCAGGACACTGTGACCTCATTGTGACTCAGACGGTCCCATGGGCACAGGGCACCCTGGTCAGATAGCCCTGGATCTGTCCCACCATCTCTCACAGCCCGGGAAGGGGGGGACATGTGGGCGTGGGGAATGAGCTGGAGGCTGCTTGGCTTCTCTCGGAGGGGCTGTGCCTGGAGTACGAGAGGCTATGAGCTCCCTCCTCGGAAGGAATCAGTTCTGGGAAGGCTCTCTGCTTGCTTTTCCACTGTTTTCCTTGGGTTTTTTTTTTTTGTTCTGGCTCTGGCTAAAAGGGCTATTGCTGGATTTAGTCACAGTTGAGAGGCAGCAGAAAATGTTGCTCAATCCAACCCGTGCTCCCCTCTCGCGAGAGGCGGTGGCCGCTCTCCCGGGGTTGTTTTGCAGCATTATTTTGGGCTGTTGCTACAGCAGCTTGGCTCACAGGCATCCACGGGTTACTACAGCCCCAGCCACCGTGGGGATTAGCCTGATCCTTGGATTTCCCTGAGCAGAGACACCCACGGGGGCTCGGGCACGCATGGTTTTCCACACGGAGAGGGTGTTACATGCATGGCCCCTTTGATCCATGGAGATGCAGGGCAGTGGGGAGTCCCTGCGTGGTCCCCCCTCCCCAATCCCCGTGCCTGGGGCTGCTCATGCCAAGGCCGAGCTTGTTCCTTGTTTTGAAGGCGCTGGAGAAACGCATGGGCGAGTCCCAGTTCCTGTATTCGTGCCTGGCTCTGCCCTCGGAGGTGGGACAGGGAGGAACAGGGAGGAACGTTCTAGAGACCACCCATCTCACACGCTCACGCTGGGGAGCCACCGCCTCCTCCTCCTTCTCCTCCTCCCCCTCCTCCTCCTGAGCTCAGCTCTTGATCTGCGGTGACGAATTCCCTGCCTGGCTCTGCCCCAGCCCCGAGGACATGACGCTCACGCTCCGCCGTGACATTTGAAAAGCTGGGGCAGGGTTCCAAGCGTTTTTGGGGAGACCCAGCTCAGTGGAATGGTCCAGGAGGCTCCTGGAATAACATGGCAAAAGCTGTGGCCAGGACAAGCTTCCTGGCGCTGATCCAGTGACAGGATTTACATGGTTTGACTCTGGGAAGGAGAAGTTTTTCTCCACCCGGGTCTGTCAGACGTGGCGAGGGTCCCTTTGTCCCCCAGCCCTCTCCAGGGTGTATTGAGCCCCTCACCCCAGACCTGGGACTGGGTCCATTGCACCAGGGGCTGTGAGCGTGGGTCCTTCCCAATCCAGGCTCTCTGATGGCAATTTGAGAGAGCTTTTTGTTACCAGTGCTGCCTGTTGTCCAAATCTCTTAAGTGTTTTCCATGCGGGCCTTCGTGGTGGCTGCAAGTTCACCCCACGTGTGCTGGAACTTTCTGCGGGAAGCAAAGAGTTGGGAGGGATTTTTGTAGCAGAAAATGCTCCTTTTCTGACGGGGGAGGTGAATGGAAAATGAACCCCAGGCTTGCTGGGGAGGGGAAACTGTAGCTGGTCTTCCCAGCCCTTGGATCCTGTTGCAGGGTAGTGGGAGAAAAGGGGGGTGCATGGCAGGGGCTGTGGTGGTCCCAGCTACCCACCGGGTTGGCAGTGCCACATCTGCCCCTTTCTGCAAACCTGCCAGAGCTCGGCTCAGTGTCCTTGGGGTCTGGAGTCTCTCCATGTCCTCTCTCCTGACCCCACTCCATGGATGGGGGGGCTGTGGCTTCCAGCCCCTCAGGAGGGCAGGGGCAGCTGCTGATGACATTTCTGCTTTTAACTTTCCTTTTGGCAAAGGCAAAATTCCCCCCGGGAGAAAATGACACCTGAAAAGGTCCTTAGAACTTCGAGTTTTTGCTCCTGGGTGTGAGGCAGAGCAGATGCAGATGTAACTCAGTGTCTGTGTTAATGAGGTGGCTCGGAGGCTGCTTCCTCCTCTTCCTCCTCCTCCTCCTCCTCCTCCTTCTCCTCCTCCTCAGGAAGGTCTGTGCCTGTCAGGGACTGGTATGTGGGCAAACAGGCCCTACAGCCGGCTCTGCTCTGAGGGAAGGCGCCCGCAGAGCCGGGGAGGGGATTTCCTGGGCTGGCAATGCCCCAAAACCCGCCCCAGCGTTGGTGCCAGTGCTCCCCACGTGGGCTGGCACCAGGCCTGGCCCCGGTGAGGAACAGGGGCTGTGGGTTCTCTGGGGGTCTGCTGGGCACAGGTGGGGGCTGCAACACCGGGACCCCTTAATGGGGCTTTGAGCCAGGCAAGCAGTGTCACCCCAGTGTCACCCCAGGCCCACTCGGGAAGGGGACATCCTGCATGAGGTCGGGGATGGCAGGGAGTTTGTGACACTGGGGTTTCTCTTCCCCTTTTACTGTAAGGAGGAGGAGAGGGACTGCTCTTAGCTTTGTGTCCCTATGATGCTGGTGGCTCTGCCCCCACAGCTCCATCCCTGCCCCTGGCAGAGCCCTACCTGGCTGAGGTATGTGCTGGGTAAACAGGCGTCTGCTGTGATTTTCCATGCCCAGCTCTGGAGTTAAACCCCCTTGTTTTGGGAGCACTGAAGATTGTTTGATTCTTGGGGTGTGTGGAACTGGTGGGTGCCCAAAGCACTGGTGGGTCTAGGGGGTGCAGCAGCCCCCGAGATGTGCCCCTGCCCAGGGCTGTCTGAGCAAGATGAGCTCCCTTCCAGGGCTCTGGATGGAGATTGTGGGGGAACTGAGCAGTTGGACATCAGGACTGTCCTGAAAGGAAAAAAACCTTTGTGGGGGAAGTAATCCTTGGAAATGTGCTCACCAAACACATCCTGGCTCTCTGCTGCCACTTTGTCCTTCCAGGGCTCTTCCCAGTGTTGGGGCACTGGCACAAAGACCTGATTGTCTCCTGTTTTCTGTTTTTAAGGGCAGCTTTGTAGCAGGGCCTTGATGAGACAACTACATGGCATCGAGTGTGGAGGGGAGGGGAAAACGGGAATCAAGCCCTGACAGGATCTCTCCGTGACGTGCCGCTGTTGTTTGTTTCATTGTGCCCATGACATCACGTCAGAAAATAATCATATTGTGAAACTTCCTCCTCTAAATTCCAGCTGTGCTGGACTTTACATCCCCTCCAGATTCCTTGGCTGACCTCTCTCTGTGTCATTTAGAGAAGGACTGAAGCAAATCCCAAGGGATCCCAGGGTTTGCTTGGGAAAAGGGAACGATCCCAACAGAGCCCATGTTAATGCAGTGCAGCTTTGTCTCGGGGAGGTTGTGCTCCACACAGAATCCCTGTGTGTCTGGGGGTTTCATGGGGCAGCCCTGATCCTCTTCCTCCTCCCTTTCTCCTCCTCCTGCTGCAGGCCAGGGCTGGGCTCAGGGCTGGGAGCGGGTTGGCAGCCGTGCCGGTTGGACGGGTCGGGTGCTGCGCACCCACCCCATGACTGTTCCCGGGAGAGGTCCCTCGCCCGGCTCCGGACCGTCTGCCGGGCCCTGATCTGCCTCTTCCTTTTATCTGTGCCGGCCCCAGCCCTGCCGGAGCCTTGTCCTTATCACCCTGTGCAGGAGCTGCGTCCTGGCTCCCAGGGCTGGGGGAGTTTCCATGTGGCTCCTTTCCAGAGCGTCGGCTCCCACCTTGGCAATGCTCGCACCGTTCAGCCGACTCCCCATCCCATCTCATCCCATCCCATCCCCAGATGCCTGGGTTAGATGCCGTGAGTGATACAGGCACAGATTCCTCCTCTGTGGAGGGATGGGATTAAAAATTCGGGATCTGTGGCTCGGAAAAGCACCCGCCCTTGTCTGCAGTGGGTGAGAGGCATCCGGAGGTTCAGGTGTGGTGGAAGATGCCTTCTGGGGCTCCCCTACTTGGGAATTGCCCTTCCCTGTCTCAGCCAGGCATTTTCCTCCTTCATTTCATACTCCTCACTCAGGGACTTCTCTCTTTACCTCACCTGGTGGTTTGGGGTGGTTTTGGGGGACCTGCCTGTGTTATGGGGTGAGGTTGCTCTGGGTGCTTTTGCCCCAGTGATGGCTGTGGCAGGACTAGAGGCTTCATCCCAGCTTTGTGACAATCCAGATGGGAATTAAGAGGGCAAAGGAGCTCTGTCTGTCAGTCTGCAGCACAACAAAGGTATTTGGTAAGCCCAGGGGAATTCAGGGATGTCAGGAAGTGGACAAGGTGATTCCCCGGCTCAGCCACTTCACTCTTGACCCATCAGCTCCACCCCTATTTATTCCTTCTCTGAAGGAAGTGTCATTTACTGTGAGGAACAGAAACCTCTGGCAATTACAGGAGTTGTCCAGCAGGCCATTGGCTTCTCAAGTTGTTAAATGCCAAATTAAAGCACAATTACTCAAAGAGCTGCAGACTCCTGACCTGCCCCATCCTTGTGCAGCCTGGCCCTGCATTTCCTGAGTGAGGAATTGCTGAGCCAGACCCTGGCTAAACTACATGAAGGAGCTCCTAGTGCAGATTAACTCATTTTGCAAATCAGTGAGGAAATAGATGAGTGAAAAATCAAGGGGGTGTCATTCCAAACCCACTTTGGCCCTTTTCTCTGTGTGGAGCAGCTCTGGTGTGTCCTCAGGAAAGCAGTGAGCAGACACCCCAAAAACTGGGGAGGAAATGGGGAGAATTTGAGTTGTGAGCTAGAAAATGTGGATTTTGGAGGTTTTTTTCATGACTGGTGTCCACTGTGAGGGAATATTATTGGGGGGCCCCAGGGCTACGTGTCCCTGGGTTTTGCTTCTCTTTCTTTTTGCCTTTAAGTTCTTTTGCCTGTTCTGGTTGTGCCTGGAAGCCACGTCGTGCGTGGTGACAACTCCCCCACCTTGTCCTCTCCTGCCTCTGCCAGTGGTGCAGAGTTTGCACAAGAAGCCCTGGTTTGTTGGTTTTGGGTTTTATTTCCAGCTCTTCCCTAAAAATGAACATCGGGTTTGTTTCCCCTCTCCCAAGGTCGGCTGGGGTGGATGTGAAAGCTCCTCTCTTTCCTCTCCACTGGGCATTTCTCACCTCCTGTTAGTTTGCTAAATAAAGCGACCAAACCGAAGCTTTTTCCTCTGAGCAGCAGGTAGGAGACAAGGAATGCCTTGTCTGGAGAGAATCCCCAAGCCAGGACTCAGGGCTTTGGGGTTTTTAGTGGGAGACCAGCAAACTGCCCCGTTTCTGGGAGGTCTCAGAGGTCTGTCATTCCATGGTGGCAGAGCAGAGCCAGATTCAAGGGTCGGGATCAACTCCCATCTCCTGCCTTCCCAAAGTCCCTCTTTCCTCCCCAGGCTTTTCCAAAGATTAAACCCCCTTCCTTGTTCTATTAATATATTTTTTCAGGGTTTTGCTGACCTGAGCATGGAATAGGGGCCTGGGAGCCTCCAGAGAAGCTTTAGTCTTAGCAGTGATGTGTATTAGTGGGGATAATAGCCATGAATTATCTGGCTGGTTCCTTTCTGCCGAGCTTTCCCTCCAACCTGCCATATTCTGGAGATCTGGGCTGGTGAGGGATGATCCGTGTACGTCAGGGATCTGCCTTCCTTTACCATCCTGTATTTATACCTTGATGAGATGCAGCCATAGATTACCAGCAGGAGGATTTGGGTTTGTTCCCCTGTGCCTGACGAGCCAACAGGCTGAAAAACGCCGCGTGGGCTTTTGCATGTTTGAGGATTGAAGCCATTCCAAGGCGTCAGGGCTGGATCCTCGCCTTCCCCGGTGTATTTTTGGGAGAGAACGTGTGTTTTCTCCTTCCTTTTTACAGCAGCTCTTCCCAGTCGGCAGGGAAATCTCTAATCCGTGGCTGTAACAAGCTGTTGGCGTTGGCTTAGAAAGCTTAAAAACTCCTCCCTGGCTCCCTCCATGCTGGGATTTGACTGTAAACACGTCCCAGGAGCTGGAGCGGGGGACTGGAAAGGTTCTGTCCTAAATTTGCTGAACTTTGTAAGGAGCAGGGGAATGTGGCTGCCGAGATACAGGAGGGCTCAGCCAAGATTTCCGAGTGAGGTTTGAAATGGTGTCACCTTTAGAGGGACAATTTTGTCCTCCCAGTGGTGGCATCAGCCAACCAGGCCTGGCCTGGGACCATATTCCTGTGCATCCTGGGGCTGTGGGGTGAGGGCTGGAGCCACAGCCCAGGGCTGACCTGCTCTGAGGTGTTAGTCACAGATTGGGGTTCAGCTGAGTGTTTCCCTGCTCCTTGAGCGACCAGAGGGGACTGAAGGGGACGATCTGCAGGGATATATGGATTTTACACGTGCTTTGACACAGCATGCTGGAGCACAAACACGTGATGACATCCTGGATGACATCCCAGCTGCTCTGTGTGCCCTGTCCGCCTGTGCCTTGTGACGTGGGCAGAGCCAAGTCAGGCTCTGCTCCCTGGGTTGCAGCCCTGCTCCTGTTTGGTGCTTTCATCTCTGATTGTCTCGGTCCTCGACAGCAAAGGGCTTGCCCAGCACTGCCTTTTCCCAGGAAATCTGGATCCCTGTGGACTCGGGGGCAGAGCAGCCAACCCTAGTGCCAAACCTCCCTGTTTACCTCTGCTTGGGAGAGCAGAGCTCCTGTTTCTTATTTTCTCCCAGGTAACAAGTGACAGGACCAGAGGAAATGGCCTCAAGCTGTGCCCGGAAGGTTTAGCTTGGATATCAGGGAAAATTTCTTCACTGAAGTGTGGTTGGGCCTTGGAACAGGGCAGTGGTCGAGGCACTGTGTCTGGGGGCATTCAGAAGTGTGGATGTGACACTTGGGGACATGTGGTGGTGCTGGGTTAATGGTTGGACTTGATGATCTTAAAGGGCTTTTCCTAAATGATTCCATGATTCTATGCTCACAGGGTAGGATCCATCCCTCGTGGTTTTTGTCCTTCCCTGAGCCCTGGGGATCCATCTCTGGTGGCTCTTGGCCTTCCCTGAGTTCCAGGGATCCATCCCTGGTGGCTCTGGTGCTCCCCTGAGCCCCTGGGTGTGGGTCCCTGCCTGGCTTCTCCGTGGAGCTCTGTCCAGGCACCACTGACTCCTGCTGGCACCGTCACCTCTGGGGACCAGGAGGGTTGTCCTTGCCAGGAACACTCTTCCTCATTCCCCACTGCTGTCCCTGGGTTGTGAAACTCCCTTGTGGCCTCTGGAAGAGCCCAGCCTGCAGCTCAGGGATTATTTGGGCCAGTGTGAGGCTGAAATTTATCCTTTTCCAACCTCTGTGGTGGGTGTTTGGTGTGCTGCTCCTGCAGTGTGTTTTATCTCAAATCTGCTGTGTTCAGATGACTGAATGTCCTTCTCATGAGGAAATTAGTAGGAAAAAAGGTGAATTTGGGGCTGGAATCTGAACCCATGGCCAGGCAAGGACACAGTTGCCTGTGCGGAAGTGGATCTGCTCTAAATCTGCCATTAGATCTATTGGCATCTGTTAATTGCAGCCGAAAAGAGATTAGTCAGCCTGTCATCCCTGCTCTTCAGCAGGAACATAATCGAGGAGTGGAGCTGGAAGGGAAATATCCCCCATGTGGGGCTGGGATTGGGGAAGTGGCAAAGCAATAAACCAGCATTGAACACAGAGAGGCTTCAACCCCCTCCACGTCCCCAGAGGGGTGGGATCTGTTCCTCTGGGAGCTTGTCAGCACTGTCCTGCACTTCCCCAGCTCTTGAGGTTGGCAATTGCTCCTCAAAAGAGGGAGGGATCATCTCCAACAGTAGTGCCAGATGATTTGTCAACTTTATGTGTCTTTATCTCGCTTCGTAACAGTGATAATTACCCAGCAAGCACTGCTGACAGCATCGTCACTGATGGATGCTGCTCTTCCATCCTACTTTATTTATCCCTGCTTTTCTTTGGGGTGGAGGGCTGGCAGGAGGGTTCCCATCTGTTCTGTGGATGGGTGCTTGCATCAGGTGTAAGTGGGAGGCATGTTTGGAAAGGCAAAACTGCCTCTTTGAACCCAAAACACCCCCAGGGTTGAAGGGATCTGGGTGATGCCAATAGTGTGGGATTTGAAGAATCCCAGGTTTCCCTCAGCAGTGTTGGATGTTGCTTTATTCCCAACATGAATGTGGCCCTGGCTGGAATGTTGCTGTTTTCTGTGCTGGAATAGCTACAGTAATTGGCAGGGCAGGTGGCTGGAGGGCGACAGGGGACTGTGTCTCAGGAGAGATGCAGCTCCCACCTCTCTCCTGGACACAAATCAGGGGCCTGGACCAAAACTGGGGGGATATGGGCAAACTGGGAACCCTCCACTGTGCTGGGGGCTGGGGAGGGCAGGAAGAACCCAGGGCTTTAGGGGAATGTCAGGAGCCAGAGGAGAGCTGAGGGAGTAGGGTGGGATTAATAATTCCTACAACTTGGTCAAGATGAGACCCTCTTGGCTTTGTGGAAAGGCCCGGGAAAGCCTCTCAATTCCGGATGAGGAACGTGCCATAACTCTCATGGAACCTCCCCTTCTCTTGCAGGTGATCACGGAGCTCAGCTGGGTCTGCACGGCGCGAGCGGGGACGGGCTGGGGGACGAGAGCGCAGCTGTGGAGGAGGGAGAGACCAGTCCCGACCGGCAGCCCCAGCAGGGACGGAAAACACGGAGGGAAGCCTGTACCTGTCCCTACTGCAAAGAAGGAGAGGGCAGGTGAGGCTGCTCTGCCACAGATCCCACACCCCCAATGGAATTATTTAGGTTGGAAAGGGCCCCTAAGGTCATCGAGTCCAGCCATTTCCCCAGTGCTGCCAAGGCCACCACTAACACATGTCCCCAAGTGCCATATCCACATGGGCACACACCAGCTCATGTCCAGCACTCCCAGGTCCTTTTCCGGCTTTCCAGCCTGTTCCTGGAGTGTTCCGTGGGGCTGTTGTGACCTAGGGGCAGGACCTGGCAAGTGGCCTGGTTGAACCTAACATCATGGGCCTCGTCCTGTGATCCCATGGCTCCAGCCAGTCCTGATCCCTCTGCATAGCTTTCCTGCCCCTAGCAGATCCACATCCCCACTCCCAGTTCAGTGTCACCTGCACACTCAGAGCGCTCGGATCCAGCTCGGTGAGAGCAGGACAGAGCAGAACTTGCTTCTCCCTCTAAGGGTGGGTCTAACTCCTCCCCTCGGATTTCTTTGCAGGAGCCCTGGGGATCCAGGTAAGAAGAAGCAGCACATCTGCCACATCCCGGGCTGCGGGAAGGTGTACGGGAAGACCTCGCACCTGCGGGCACACCTGCGGTGGCACACGGGGGAGAGGCCCTTCATCTGCACCTGGATGCTCTGCGGGAAGCGCTTCACCCGCTCCGACGAGCTGCAGCGGCACAAGCGCACGCACACAGGTAGGGCCGGGGGGCTGCAGGGCTCCTGGCACCCCCAGGGAGCCACAGAATCTCCCACCACGGGCCACTCTGGCTCCTGGCCCTGCACAGCACAGCCCCAGCGATCCCCGCCCCCATCCCGAAATCCCAACCCCTGGGAGCGTTGTGCAAAGCCTGAAGGGAGCTCAGCAGGTTAGAGCTTGGTGCTGAAAGCACCGAGGTTGTGGGTTCAATCTCTGTATGGGCCATTCACTCAAGACTTGGACTGGATGGCCCTTGCGGGGCCCTTCCAACTCGATATTCTGTGAAATTACATCTGTGAACCACTCCTTTAGCTCTTGGGGCCGAGACCGTGTCCCCTGGGAGCCTGTCCAGGGCCCCACCAGTCTCAGGGGGAGGACCCTTTTCCCAAAATCCCACCTATCTCCCCCTGGGTTCCCTCACCGCCCTCTCCCTTCCTTTCCCAGGGGAGAAGAAATTTGCCTGCTCGGAGTGCCCCAAACGCTTCATGCGCAGCGACCACCTCTCCAAGCACATCAAGACCCACCAGAACAAGAAGGGAGGTGCCACCAACGTGGCCATGAACGTCTCGGCCGTCCCCATGGACACGGTGGCCTCAGCCGAGGGCAACGGGGGGGCCACACCCTCGACCCTCATTGCCACCAACATGGTGGCCATGGAGGCCATTTGCCCCGAGGGCATCGCCCGCCTGGCCAGCAGCGGCATCAACGTCATGCAGGTGGCCGACCTTCAGTCCATCAACATCAGCGGCAACGGGTTCTGAGCACGGAGCCGCCGGGACGGCCGGAGCGCGGCACCGCCACGAGGGGCCTCGGCACCCCAACACTAACCCAGCTCCTCCCACCAACCAGGATCGCTGCCACCTCCGCTCCGGGGCCACCGACCACACGCGAAGGCCAGAGCTATATATATATATATTTTTTAATTTCGGCTTGACCTTATTATTATTTTTTTTTGTCCCCTCCCTTCCTTCCCTCCTTGCCCGAGGTCCGTCGCCCTCGCAGCCGCCGTCGGCGCCTTCATGCCTTGGTAAAAGTACATGATCCTTTTAGCAAAAAAAGCAAAAAAAAACCCAACAGAAATACCGACAAAACAACACAAAAAAAATAACAAAAGCCAAAAAAAAAAAAAAAAAAAAAGAGAAAAGATTCTATATTATTATTATATATATAAAAATATAAAATGTGTTCGTTTGAGAGAGGAGAGAGATGTTGCTGCGACCATGGCGTGGTCCCTTTGATGCCTTATCCTGGAGCAGGTCGTCCCTCTGGGGCGGTTCGGACGGTGCCCGAGCTCTCCTTCCCTTCTTATATTCCATTTTACATCATAATCCCTAAAAATCCCCCGGCCCCCCCTCCTGGGATGTTGGACACTTTTCTTTGAGGTGATTCTGTAATTCCTTTGTCATTCTTTTGGGGGAGATTCCGCTGTATTTTTCACCCTTGTACTCCCACTGCCCTCCCCTGCCGGCACTGGACCTTGGTGAGGTTTTTTTGGATCTTTGTTTTTTCTAGCTGTTTTCTTGGCAAGGATCCCTGTTCCGTGGGAGTGGAGCACTGGGATCCCTGTCCCATGGGATTGGAGCACATGGAGTCTCTCTGGTGGGAGGTCGTGGGCAGAGGAGCTGAGGCCTGGCCAGGAACCACTCTGGGAGCAGCTGGAGCCTCCTCGGGTGAAACTTTGATTTTTTTACAGCCAACATTGGTCTTAATAATAATAATAATTGGGAAAAAGGAGCCTCGGCAGAGCTCATTCAGCCCAGAGTGAGGGGGAAGCACTGCAGGGACATAGGATGGCACTCAAGGGTTTTGTTGTGGCACTGCTGGAGGTGGCTTCTTTAAAAAAAGGATGTTGGAAATGGGGTACAGTTCAGGAAAAACAGTTTTGTTTTTTCCAATACTGGCTCTTCCCGCCATGGGAGGGTCGGGACTGCTCGATCCTTTCCGTTCTTCCTCCCACACCCTCCTCTTCCTGCCCCAGATGATATCCGTGCTCCCTCTGCTGGGAACAGGCCAGGGGGGCTGATCCCATTCCAGACAGGGTGGGATGGGGGCTGTGGATCCCAACCTCCCCCCCAGAGGCTGCAGGGAGCTGCTGGGGGAAATCTCAGATATTTTCAAAGCAGGAAGTCAGACTGAGCTGGAGGAGGAAGCAAAGAGTAGAGTGGGGGTCCTAGGAATGGCCCCAGGATGTGGAATTATCCTGGCTCCAGGGATGAGGAAAGCGCTGAGCTCACAGGAAGGTGTCCCAGAGTGGTGGAGGGGCCTGGGGACATCCCCATTCGTAGTGTTGGGGTCGGTGTGTGACCCCCCCTTGCTCTTGGGGGTGCAGAAGGAAAGGACCCCCAGGAGCCATGAATCCCACCTGCCCGGGATGTCCTCCCCCCTCAGGGCTTCTGCTGGAGCATTTTCTACAAATAGTTTGTTTTTCCCTGCCTGGGGATATCCCACAATCTCCACGGGATGTGGAGAGTGACCACCCCACTGCTATACTCCTGGGACACCCCCCACTGGAGATATCCCCACTCCTGGGGACACCCCCCACTGGAGATATCCCCACTCCTGGGGACACCCCACACTGGAGATATCCCCACTCCTGGGGACACCCCACACTGGAGATATCCCCACTCCTGGGGACACCCCACACTGGAGATATCCCCACTCCTGGGGACACCCCACACTGGAGATATCCCCACTCCTGGGGACACCCCACACTGGAGA
>JAWWTY010000088.1:0-24406 GCA_035222235.1 Margarornis squamiger
GTGAAGATATTAAAATAACACCGGTCCCGTTATTAACCCTGAGGGACATCACTTGTCACTGGTATCCATCAGGACTCTGAGTCAGTGACCAATACCTTTTGGATGCAACCATCCAACCAATTCCTCATTCACGAAATAATGTGCCCTTTAAACCCATCTCATTCCAATTGAAAAAAAGGATGTCAAATGCTTTACAGAAGTCCAGATAAATGACACCTGTAGCCCTTCACTTGTCCACTGGCATAGTCCCTTCATCACAAAATGCCACTGGGTTGTTCTGGCAGGACTTGCCCTTGGTGAAGCTGTGCTCACTGTCTTGGATCACTTCATTGTTCTCCACGTGCATTAGAAGAGCTTCTGAAAGGATCCATTCCATGATTTTCCCAGGCACAGAGGGGAAGCTGACAGGTCAGTAACTCCCAGGGTCCTCCTTTCTGCCCTTTTTAAAGGTGGGTGCAATGTTTTCCCTTTTCCAGTCACCTGGAATCTCACCTGACTGCTCTGACTTTTCCACATCATGCAGAGTGGCTTGGAAACTCCATCAGATCATTCCCTCAGGACTCTGGGATGTGTCCCATTGGGTCCCACAGGCTCATGTACATCAGGTTCCTCAAGTGATCTTATCCTAGTTTCGGCTTCTTCTAGGCCAAGAAGTGCTTTATAGTTGTTAGTACTTTACAGTTTGAGATATTTGCCTTTTTCTGCTACTCTTTTTATTCCTTTTGCTGTTACGCATAATAATTCTCCCTTGCATCTCACCTGTTAATTTGGTTACTATTTGCCTCCCATTCAGGACAGGACTTAAAATTGTATTGATTTCTGAAATTCAACAAACTGGCTTAGTTTCCTGAGTATTGTGAATTGGAAATATGACATCAGATTTCAAGTATTTGTATTCAGCATGACCTCCTCCCACTCTCTGTATTATCTTCTATCTAAGTAACACATTTATAATTTTATCCAGACTCTGTGGTTAAACTCTCCTGGTTGAAGCCCCTCAGCAGGGCCAGAGTATGTGAACTCTGGCAGCTGGAGCAGGAAGGCTTCATCAATAGGGTCCACTGCATTGGGCAGACTGTAGCAGACACCAACCACGAGGTTCCCTTCGTTGCCTCGGTCTCTGATCCTTACACAGAGACTTTTAACCTGCTTGTGGCTAATTGTGGTGTGTTGCAGGAGCTACAAAGGAGTAAACCAGAAATTCTACCAAAATCTCAGATTTTTCACAACAAATAAAAGGTGGCTGTTTTTTAATTCTTTTTTTAATTCTGTATTATGACTGATAGAGCTCGTGATACCACCATTTTAAAAGTCTCAAATTAAGCACAATTTGTACACTGATCAAGAAAATAGTGAGAAGAAAAAGTACAGCACTAAGTTAATAAAACATAGGAGTCAAGTTAAAATCTGTGTTACATGTCACTTTGAGTAGATAATACAAACAAAGCACTAATAATAAAGCTCATGTTACCCAAAGATATATGGGCTCCTGAGTGGGTAGAGGCACAGAGCTGGCAGCAAGGGAGGCTCAATGATCATCAGTAGAGAAGGCAGCTCAAATGATCTGCCAGTCCAAAGACATACCTAGCAGCAGATGCAACATTCTGTCATTAGCACAGCAGTGCAACTTCAAAAGTTTGATGAGGAAAATAATAAAATTTTGTCTAATTTATTGCAGTTTGAGACAAAATAAATTCCCAGCCATGGTCCAGAACTGCCAAAAACAAGGAGTGTTCTAATCTACACCAGCAACACACAGTTAAGGTCATAGTAAATCAGCAACACAAAATTCAGTGAAAAATGCTCCTGGTTGACCAGAGAATTCCAGGCATCTGCACAGGATGCTTAGAGCACAGCTCGGGCAGTCAAATAGGAAGTGAATCTCACGAATGCAGGGATCATATAGGTTATAAAATCAGATGTGTTTGCATTTAGATTACACCAGGGAGTCTTCCTGGCACAGAGATAGCTCCATGAATGGAGGCAGAGCTAAAAGTAGAGGGAAGGAGAGGTGTTGTAATGGATAAGTGGTTAACCCCAACTTTAAATCTTGTTCCAAGAAAGATATCATTATTATTAAGTACACAAAAGAGTGATACTTAGAAAATCCGGAGTTCTAAACTTGTGGCTGTCATTGGCTCTCTTCTTTTTGAGAGTCATTTTATCTACACTTTAATGTCAGTTTTTCCTTGGATACACACTAATGTCATTTAACCTGCAGTTCTTTACAAGCAGGTCAAATGATTTTGTTACAGCACTTTTAGATCTGACGAAAAATGAAAGAGGTGAGTACAGAAAGGGACAGAACTACCTTTTGTTGCAGCTATTTAGCAAGACTACCATCTAGTTTGTTCATCTGTGCCACCTGAAGAGATGAATATTCACCTGTCATTTCAAACTCAAAATGAGCAGGTGTATGGAAAATTGACATAAATCAAGAAGAAGTCTGAGGAAGACTGTAGAGGGATTTATTTATTAACTTATTAAACCAGCATTTAGCATAGCAGTAACCAATCTATAATCAATAGGGACCTGGCATTTATTTTAATCCATTTCTTTGGGGCACAGAGTAGGATTAATTTAGAATCACCATTTCAATGATTTAATGTGCAGTTTTCAAACTGAGCCACCTGGATGGATCCTGAGACATCTCATTCATAAATGCATTAATTTCTAAAGCTTAAGAACAAATGTCAGGATACTACTACTAGCCTACAGGCTGTTCAAGTCAATATACAATTCCACTTTAAATATTTAAGTTTACCACACTGTATAAAAATTGTTTATTAATAAAATGCAAGTTAATGTATAAATAAATTGCAAACATATGAAACGTTTGCCTTTTACATTTTGTATTTTTAAGAAAGCCAAAATTAAAATTACAAAATTTATTTGTGTGTGCTACAATATCTGCTTTTAGAGAGTCTTCAGAAATATGAGCTACATGTGAAAATTGTAAATTGATATTTCTTGTGACCCTATTAAATTAGTTTAATAAAGCCAGATCAACAGTACCACAGTTATAAAAATTGTAATTACAGACTCACTGGGTGCAATGGGAATAGATTTGAAAGTAGTTGCCTGAAGCTTTGAGCTCTATTAGTGAACTCAAATGCCACCTACTGTCCAAACTGGCAGGAAGGTTTCATTTGGCTTGCACAAAGAGCATCGTCGTCCTTCCGTATCACACAGAGATCCAGAAGAATATTCAAAAATTCTTCAGACAGTAACCCCTTAAAGTGAAAAGTATTAGATTCCACTTCTAGTCAACATCGACCAAACTCCACATTCAACACAGTGACTCTCAGAAAGGGGACGTTGTGAAGGAAAGCAGGAAACATATTTCACTGCTGTAACAACAGTTTTGAGGATAACTAATTACACAGAGCCCTCATTTCTAGGCACCACAAAAGCAAACAACTGTGGAAAGCCTATACAATACAGCACTGTAGGGTTGTTTTCACAAGTTTCTCAGATGACAGATACACCTTACATCACTTCTATAGACCAGTTTTTCACAAATGTCTTTTTACAGGCTCTGTTAGTACTTTACAGTTGTGTGTTTCACTACAATGGCCTAAAACATAATTCAAGCTGTTTATGCCAGCTTTCTGCCAGGCCTTACACACCTGTGTGACACAAAGCACAAGTGCTTGCCTGCATTTCTACCAGCCCATCCGTGCCTCTAAAACCTTCCAATGCTGCCATCTCATGGAAGAATTCTGACACATGCTGGGAAGAACTTGCTGTACAGTCCTGAGGATCAGCTCTCTGTAGAGTCAATGGGTCTCTCGTTTCTATGGACAGGAGAAAAAGCCTTACTCTTCCTACTAGCTATAAGATTTAAGTTATACTAACTTGAATTAATTAACACATTTTATCATGTTGTAAAAGATTTTAAAATTTATCAGTCCTGAAGAAGGGTGTATTAGTTTTTAGAAGAAGAATGCCATCTGTACTCTGAAGAGTTAGAAACAGGATTGAAGAGGCCTGTACTGCTATTTTAGGTTCATTTCTGACTTGACTAGCTGTTGATATTCATTTCAGCTACAAAGACCATGACTGCTTTAACCAGCAGTGAGCAGGAGATGATTTGCCTAGACTTGTAAATAAGGAGGAGGTATTTAAGTAACAAAGGAACATCCATGACATTGCCATCTCGAAATTCACTCTGTTTCTCCTTTAATAGGCTATCATTATATGGATGCAGAGTTATTCCAGTGCCTCAGATATATCATCTGCACCAAGGGTTTCTTCTGCTGTACTCCAGAAGGTCAAGGAGGAAGGGACTATAGAGACTCTTGTGGGCATGTTATTTTGAAACTTTTAATTCGTGTTTAACACATCCTTGCAACTTTCCTGTAGTGAAATCATGTCTCAACATTTCCGTAGGTAATTCATTCAGGAATGGAGACATTCAAAGCTCACAATGGGCAATCAGTCTCAAAAATGTGAGAAGTTACCTGTTTTAGCCAGCCTAATAAAATTGGAAAAGAAAAATCTAATTTTGTTTTAAGTCTAGTTTTCTTTCCAAATCCTTCAGAGACAAAGACTTTTCTAAGATAGGATCTCAAGGTCCTTAAAGTTCTTTTCCTTTCCTGTAGGAATAATATAGAAAAATAATGGAGAATGTTTTTGGCCAGAAGCTGGGAAAAGTTGTAAGGCTGCCCTAAAAAGAAGCACAACGCATATGGGTACTGTTTGTGAGATAGAACTGAACAAAGAAAGATTTGGACTTCTGAACCTTCTTTCAGGATGACCTCACATACAGAAATTCCACAGCTTTTCATTAGAGGGACAGGTAGAGGCTAGGGTTAAAAAAGAAAAAAAAAATACAGAAAAAAACCCACAACACTCCTTATGACTATTTGGCTGAGCAAGACAAAATGTCATCCTTTTAAGATGTCACAGTAGATGAGAGTGTCCTGACACATGCTCCAAAACAAAGATTCTAGAGATATGTACAAACAAATGAAACTCAGAGTAAAAGGCAAAGCAATTAGTATTTTGGGATGTTTGGCAAGTTTAGTACTTTTGTGCTAAATACTCTGGATTTACATTACATTGTTAAATTCAAATTCTGTGTCTGTTTATTCAGTGAAGAGAATTTTGAGTCATTTTCTGTCACGATGAACTGTCAACTTATGGAAGTCAATTTGTATCTTAATCTGAAAAATTCCATTCTGTTTCATTTAATCTTCTGAATACACTCTATAGCAAATCAAGATCTACCTCTTTATAAGCAGGAATGATTTTGATGCCTAGCACTATTCATTATTTCACTTTTTAAAGCATTGAAACAAGAATAAGCAGGATGATGATGGTGCTCCTGTTGGACATGTTTTGTTGTGTATTATCTACAAACACAAAACAGCTTGGGAAAAAGACGTTTGTAAACTAAGGTGGTGGTATATATGTCATGTTAGTTTTCCCTTTCCCATTTTTGTGGTTCAAATTTCAGGTTCTCCTAAGCTATTGTGTGGATTTGTACGTAAAGTAGCTGTGGTGTTCCTTTACTGTGGTTAGGAACAGCATCACTGGCAAAGCAACAGCCTGAAGAGGGTAGAGAGGAACCTGATGGAAAACAAGCGTGTTAGAAGTACAGAGGATTCTATAGAAAAAATCAGGGTGATTAAGAATGTGGGTAAGGGTCCATCTTGTCCAGCTCTCTCTGACAACAGGAAAAAACAGATGTTATTTGGGCATATGTCTACCTTTCCCCACTTTATATTCAATAGAGATCGCTGCCTGTGATTTTTTTAAATCCCTTCTGAAGCTTCTGGTGTTGAGAGTCTCTATAGTCTACAGCAGTGAAAGTTCACTGCCAGTTTTGTAGGGAAAAAAAAAAAAAAGTTTGTTTTCTATGTTTTAAATGCTTTTCTTACTAGCCATTTCCTACCAGTTCAGCAAGGACCTCTTATTCTGCGACTTGACAAAAATAATACTTTGTGTATTTGCCTTATCCACCATTTTCATGATTTTGTAAGCCTTGGTTACATTACACCTCATGTCTCTTTCCTTGCAGGACATTTGCTCCATCCTGTAAATGATAGTACAATAATATCACTGGAAAGAGGCAGAAATGAGGTAAAACATGTCATCTCATGGCTTTAAAATTCACAGTTTCATATTTCTTAGGAAGACAAGAAGGGGAAAGATTATGTTTAGGAGAGACTGAAGAGACTTTCAGAAAGTCTAGTTGTCTTGAATTTATAACTACAGTATCTGCATTTTTTTTACTCTGGATAATTATGGGAAAAATATTACCCATGTGGCTCAAGTCAAAAACTATTCAGAGTTATTAGACTTGTCCAGTTAATTACTTGGGCATTATAAACACCAATAATGCTTGCAATGTAGTTCCCTATTTCTTAAACAGCAGTTGTTAATAGAATCTAGGCCTCATTTCCTGAGTGAATGGAGAATGTATATGTGTGGTCAATGACTAACAATATTACAGACACACCTGGAATTATTACACTGTGCACAAGTACTGTAGTTTTAGTTGCTCTGAATTGACAACATATGCCTTTTTTTATTCTGAGCTATAGTGCCTTTATTGTTTCTCTCAAAAACTTTATTTTTACCTTCCTTGAGATGGTTTTAGTCCCTTAATTATGGAGAAATCATAATTCAGCTTCACAACTGAAGATTAGAAACAACAGAGAGACATTAATTTTCTTTTCTGTAATGTTCAGCAGAAAACGAAGCATCTTGGTTATTTTATTAACATTTTAAATATTGCTAGGAATTATTACACCACTCCATATAAGCACATCAAGCTTAAATAGTTTAAAAATCCACTATGATATTTACTGAATGATTTATAATCTATCTTCAGTATGTTACACAATTATTTCATCATCTTCTCTGATTTCTATTAACTGTGAAAATCTCATCTGTCGGAATAAACTTCTTTTGTCGCATGTCTGTAATCAATGACTAGAGTGAAACCCACCTCAAATTTGATTTTACTGTTCAACCTTCTTCTGCTGTGTACTACCATCAACAGTTAAGCGGCAAGTGTAGATTGATACTGGTTTTTCAGGCAAAACTTTCAACTGGGCTACCTTTCATTTCCCACAAAATTATTTGCTTGGTATTGAACTCATTCCTACCCACACAGCAGGAAAACCTAGCACTGTTATTCTCTCTCTGAAGAAAACATGGCCAAGTTCCCAAGTCTGTTCTCACACCTTTATTTAAAAGGGACAGCTTGTCATGAGCAGCTCACCATCTGAGACTTCAATTTGTAACATTCTTATAAGCCTTTCCCAGGTTCCTGGTACAACAATTAATTTTCTCCTTTTTCAGAAAAAAAAAAGGTGTAGTTCCAGCCAGGAGGTAAATGGCATCACGATCTCTTTCTTACTGACACCTTCACTCGTGGACAGGCAGTTTCCAAAGAGAAGGTAATCAGTTTCCTAAGAAGCCCAGGCTTAAGCTTTTCTCTCTCACCCAAAGAATTGTTTGAATTCAAGGTAGTTTATTAGACTTTAACACATGCATGTTACAAAGGAGTCCAAATAAAAGAACAATTTACCTTCATAACACACACAAATTCCCATAATGATTAAAGCAAAACCTGAACAACTACCAAGGTAATGACCATACCCTTTTACCCTTCAAACAGTCATTTCTTGGAACTGATACATGGGTTTGGACAATTAATAGTAGATTAAGGAACTGGATTTACTTGACATATATCTAAAGGAAATTAGATATATGCAATGAATTCAAGCAATTAATTTAGTCCTCCTCACTCTTCTTTTGTTTGTGTAAACTCTTTATGTTCCTGTATAATAGAACAAAAAATATATTGGGGGTGTCTAATCATTAGTGGTTGAAAATAAAATTTATTTGTGAAAAATTCAGTATGCTTAAAATGCTCTTTTATTAAATTCTGAGTAGGTTGAAGAGAACAAAAACCCTAACAGCCCATTTTCTCTCGATCTTCACTGAAAATGGAAATGGAGTTTTACATTTCATGCCTTGACTTGAAAAAAGAAAAAAATAAATAAATAAATAGAAATTTTTAAAAATCTTGACAGATTCTAAAGAATAGACCTCTCCTGGTCAGACAACAGCAATTGTGCCTCTGCAATTTGTTATAATCACTTTAAGCAAAGCTGCATCACCTAGGAGAAATAAATGGTTTAAACCACACCAACAGAGCTTGAGATTTGACAAGCTGTCCCACAGCTGAACATTTGGCAACAATGGTCATTATCTTGTTTCTTTGACAGTGTTACTGTTCTCTCTTTAGACATGTTCTCTTGCTGTATTCCTTGATTTTTCACTCTCACGTGGCTTTTCTCCTCTTGGGAAAAAAAAAAAAAAAAAAAAAAGACAAATTAATTTGCTGATTTGATTTAAGGCAGTTAGAATAGGTGTATCTGGATCTGATATTTTTTTTTTTTTAATTCTTTCCCATACTACACCTAATTCTCCTTCTCTTTTGATTATTTTTATTATTTTGAGTATTCACAAGTAGTTCAATGCAAAAGGAATAGGTGTTAAAAATTAAAAAATAAAACCCACCGAACAAAAACAACAACAAAAAAACACCAAAAACAAAAACAAAGACAAAAAAACCCACAGCCAAACTAGAAGAAAAACTCCAAACAAAAAAGAAAAGCCACACACACACACAAAACCTAAACCCCACACCAACAGCTGTCAATCTTACAGCACCTTTTCCTTATACGAAATTGGACAGAAATAGATTTTTTTAAAATTCTGCTCAGGAAAATGTTGAAAAAGACGCCTTTTAGTTTAAGATCATGCAGTACTGACACTTTATGTCAGCCGAGTCCCGCCCTGATAGCCACGAGTAGCAGACGGAGCCGCTGCAATGCATTGGTTAAACATCCTGGAAAGATTTTCCCCTTTCGGATCTGAACGGGCAAGCCAATTCGCCACCGCGATGTTGATGCCTTTTTTCACTAGAGGGAGCCAAAATGCTTAAATACGTAGTTTTTAAGTACCAATATTTCCAAGTTTTCAGTCCAGTCCTATGTTAGCAGTTACTGTGGTAAAGATGAATGTGCCACTGCAGGAATAATATTTTTATTATTAATTATATCAATATATTATTGCAGGACAAAAAGTAGAAGAATTAAAAATATACTGGCTTACTCTTGCTGATATAAGTTTCATGTATTCTGGCAGCAGAACTTGGATATAGCAATGAGTTATGCTTTTGCATCTTAGCACTAGTAAGGGAGTTAATTTACATTTAGTTATCTCATGTACTAATTCATGCTCAGAACACGGCTGTCTCAACACTGCTGTTTTCAGTGAGAGAATAATCCAAAACACATGTTAACTTTAGAGTGCAATGCTAGTACTTGTTATTGGACAGGCACTTTTGAGGATCAATTTCACAAGGAAAAGCAGGGATAGGGATTATATGGCAGCATGAGGGACAGTACAACAAAGAGCTACAGTAAGTCTTTCATCACTCAACATTAGCAGTCCTTCTCACAGAACAATTTTGGGCCGGACCTCGAAGCTGGTGGGGAGTTTTAGATCAGGATTAGCCCTGCTACAGTGTTAGTGCAGCTTGGACTCATGAGATGGACATTTTGCAGTAACCCAAAGCCAGCGTTCTCTGGGCAAGCACACAGGAAACTACACAGCCAAGCCTGGCTTAACCATGTACAAAAATTACAGCTGGAGAACATAGTGCTAATTTTGAGTGTAACAAGGAGAGTGCTCAAATGGGATGAACAACTTGTAGTCCCCATTATTCTGACTGTGTGAGAAAGGTCAGTCTTTTTTCATAAGTGTCTATGATGATCCCAGTTATCATGCAAGACTAAACTGGATCTCTCTTTGGTAAAAGACTTCATATAGAGAATGAAAGAACTGGATTTGGGAACTTAGGAGTTTGGAGTTTGGGTTGGTTTTTTTGGTTTTTTTCCCTCTTTTTCCTTTCCCCTTAATACCTTCTGAATACTGAGGCCATTAGGTTACTGAAAATAAAATTTACTTTTTCTTAGCTATAAATCCTCTACATCCCTCTAAACATTTTTCATACAGGACAGTTTGGTTTTCATTTGTTACCTAGATCGCTGTTCTCTTTGGGTTCACATTAGGTTTTGGCTGTTTACTATAACTTATCTAGGACTAACAACTGCTCACACCAACCCTAATGTATACACCACCATGCACTGCTGTTTCTTTAGGTTATTTACTATATGAAAGAGACGTAAGGGGCAAAATGCTGTTGTTGTTTGAACCAGATATTCATTAAGGTCCCTTCCAACCCAAACCATTCCAGGATTCTACGAATGTATGACATCAGAAAAATAAATAATCAATTAATTAAATAAATAAATAAATAAATAGAGTCTGAGCACTGGTTAATCTTGAAAGCAACATGTCCCTCTTGGGTTCTAATAAAGAAGGAAATTATCATGCCTTCTTCCAAGGGAAATGTCAATGCCTACATCAAAATATTTTTTAGCTGCTCCTTACCTTTTTTTTGGTCAGTCAATTTCACATTTTTATTTGCCTAGACAAGGTTCATCTTTCATTGAATTTCATTGTTCTGGAAGGGAAAAACATGCATGAGAGTAGAGAAAGTAATTACTCTTATCACAAAAAGTAACTCTCACAGATTTCCTAATGTAGCAGAAGGACAGCAAAGTCATAACTAAGGTAATGTAAAATATGTCACACAGTTCCTCAAAGATTGAAATCAGATTTTGATACCTATATTGTCCCTCATTTCTGCTTTGGACTTAAAGTCACGTGCTTGCAAAGTTTGATAAGATTTTAGGCTGGTTTCAAGAAATTGTGTAAATAAGTTGGATGCAAAAATGTAATTCTCTAGAGATGACTGGAATTAAGGGCAGGTGACATTTGTTTAAAGTGTTTTAAAACATCACCCAAGTCTAACTATAGGACAAAAAAATAAATACATAACACTGGATTTAGAATCTAAAATCACATCAATTTTCAGACCTGGACAGTGTCAGACTGTGAATCCACATTCAGTGTCTGCATATTAACTACCAGTGAAGCTTCAGCTCCCTGAACTTAATGACTTGCCACATCTATTCCAGCCCTTCTACTGCATTAGTGATGTTAAGAGCACTTTACAGTGGTCTCTGTTGATGTCCAGAATACCTCTGCAAGGCACAACAGCAGAAGCCTTGTCTCCTCCACCCTCACCTCTGCAGTGCCCCAGTCTCAGTGCAAACACAAAGCAGCTGGGGGTGCTTTTTAAGGAAGCTCTCTCAGAAAACCCCACAGGAACTGTAACCTACTTTGCATAACAGAAATGTGCTTGAAAGCACTTTTGAGATCTAATAACGCTCTCAGGAGAAAAGAGGAAGTAACAATGAAGCAGTGAAGACCGTCTAATAAAAAGTTTCACCATAGTGATAGAGTTGTGCATTACAGTCTGAAAAAATCACTTGGAAGTAAATGTATACTTGTACTATCTCTGGCTGGGATAAATTTCCTCACAGCAGCCCATATGGTGCTGTGCTGTGCATTTGTGACCAAAGCAGTGTTGACAAGACACAGGTGTCCTGGTTACTGAACAGTAATTACAAAGAAGATTTTTTTTCCTATTTTTTATTCTATTAAAAAAAAAAGGTTGACTAACAACTTCAGTATGGGTAAATCCAGCAGCAGTTTTATAGGCCATTATACTTCAGTTGTAGCAGCAAAGAATTCAAAGTTAAACTTTTGACTGAAATTTGGTTTGCTATAGAGATTTTGGGAACACCTTGGCTCTAAGATTTTCCCACATGATCTATCAGTATCGGAGCATATGTTTCACCATAAATAAAGCCTTTGACTATGGCTGTTTTTAAGTTTATAATGGAAAAAATACTGTGACGTATTTTACATTCTAGTGGAATGATTGATAACTGCTTCTAAGTTTAATGTCTCAGTTCCCACACAAGAAAAATCCATGTGTGAATCTCGCTTCTGAATCAGAGACCAAAGAACTAAACCAATATTTTAAGTGTCAATAGAGGAGCCAAACAATGGATTCACTGTCTTTTCTGATAACTCTTACCTCTTCTCTCCTTAAACTTTTTTGCCCCTCAGACAGCTGATTCCCAAGATGACACTCCTAAAAAAAGGAGAAACTGCGTCTTACTCAGTTTCATTTCTGCTGAAGATATGCTTTGTAAATAAACAGGAGAACCAGTACTGGTATCATCATTTGTAAGCAACATTCCACAGTGCTCCTTTCTGCATAATGGGGTTCTTCAAAATCCTAGATCCTTTACCGATGTGAAAGTATTAGTGTGCATTCTAGGAAGCAACACATATCTTTGTTACAATCCAGGCTTCTCTATCAAAGGTAGAGACACACATCCTGCCACTCTCATTTACAAGCTGTACATGGACCCCTAAGCCTTTTTAGAAGTGTTGATTTTCAAAACAATTTTAAAAATACAAACAAATAAACCTCTCAAAACAACAGCACTGGAACAGCAAATATTTCTTACCTACTAGAGCAATGACTTTAAGACATATTTATTTATTTATACATAACCATTTAGGGCGAGCTCATTCACTTCCTTGGTTTGCTTTATACAAATGAGTGTCTTATTTTTTCAGCAGGAGAATTCATGTTTTGGAATCATGAGCTTCAAGCAACTTTTTTCAAGTTTGGCTTGTCTCATGACTGTGGCATTCTCAGAAAAAAAAAAAATGTTTTGAAATAGATGCTGTTTTAAAAATCCATGTGAGAAATTCTCAATCACATGATTTTCATGATTTTGAAGGTATATCTCTTTTGTCCACCATACGGTATCTCATCAAGGATAATCCATCTCTATTTGTGTAAACAGGAAAATTTTGCTTAACTGCCAGATTTGTCTCACACAGCTGTGTGATCTCAAGCAATTCACAATCACCTTCATATTTATCTACCTGCCTTCATAAATGCAACTCTGGAATTTTTTCATAGTAACAGAGTGCACCAAAGCAAGGCATGTACATACATTCTCTTTCTATCTTGGAGCAAGGAACACAGCATAAGATATAAAGAGATATATGTATACAGAGCATAAGCAAATAGCTTTCTCACTTTGACTATGCATGTGCTTCCTTAATGTCAGCATGCATATCAAAGTGCTTGGTAAACTATATGAAATCAAAATAAACTGAAGGTAGCCCTCATGCCTATTCTACACTACCATGATACTTAATGCTGTGAAAATATTTTCCTACCTGGTATTCATAGCAAAAGCAAAGTTAAAAGTACTATTAGACTTACATTTCCTGGATTTTAAGACAGAAATTGCCATTTTATCCTGATCTAAAACATTTTTTTTCTTTTCTAAAACTCAGCTAAAACTCAGTACTTTGTCTATTCCAAATTCAATAATCGAATTTACTTTTTTCTTTAAATTATGACATTGAAAAAGAGAGAAGAGAGAGCAGAGTATCTATATTTTAAGACTGTCTTTATAGAAAGATGTGATGGGAATTCTTGTATATTAAAGTACATCCAGTTAACAACAACAACAACAAAAATTAGAGCAGCACTTTGTATGACCAGCTGAATTGAGTTGTGTCATTTAATGTGAACATTTTTATTACATTTGCAATAGTATTGAGAATCATCAGGATCCCACAGACTGATCAGGAGGACTAGCTAACTAAGCATTAAAGGTTTATTTTAAATTAAGACACCCAATATGGTTCATATAATTTGGTCATATTACCGTATTCCCCACGTTTTCAATGGAAAAAAAAAAACCCATCAGTTAGACCAATAGTAAAGTTTTTAGGTTTGGGATTTTTTCCTTTCTTAAATGGATACTCCAAAAAGATGTATTTTTGCAGTAGGAGTTATTATTATTATTATTATTATTATTATTATTATTAATATTTCTGCATGTATTTTCAACTAAAAGATCAGATTAAGACTGTCCATATATACCCTGGACACTTTCTTAATTTTAAGTTGTCCATTTCTTTAAATGACTATAGACCATTTAAAGACAGTCACACTTTGAAATGATATAACCCTGCTGCTTTACCCAGTATGCAGAGGAATGCTGGGTATCCATATCACTGAATGTCCTCAATTTAGAAACACAGAATGGCCAAATGCACTCCTGCCATGAACAGGAAAGTACTAATTGACTGTGATGCTTTTCTTTAACAAACAATATTATTTCACCTTCCTGTTTCGTAATAATTTGCTCAGTTTGAAGAAATTTCACTGACTTACACCAGTGCTTTTACTTCCACTCTGCACCTGAAGAGCCACACTGCAAAAAACTAGAGATGTCCTGTAATTCTGCATGCCTAATTTGAAAAGTCCAGAATCTGAACTGCCACTGTCCCAACACACAAGTTTACTTACGTTGTTGTCCTGAGTATCATGCTAGAAGCAAGCACATGTCTAACCTTAGAGACAGATATATCCCAGCTCCTTACTGCCATCCCTCTAAGGAGATTGATTTGAATTTCAAACACTGAAGTCTTTTTCAGGTTCGAAACAGGTTGAACACTTTTTCCAGTTCCCTCCAGATCTTGTATGGATTGAAGAAGGACAGGAAGTTCTGTTAGCTGTGAAGGGGCCAGCTGTTCCCAGACTCCTGTGATGGAAAGGCAGGCAAGGCACAGCTTGTGTTCACTGCCAGCTCCATACCTCCTGCTTTCTGCTGCTACAAGCCTTTTTGTATTTTACACATATATATGCAGGGATATAAGAACACAACTTCCTGCAGTGCAACACAGTGTTCTTATTTCCACTCATAAGATCCCTCAGAGTCTTGCCACACAGCTAGCAATTTACTTGGACTTCCTCAGGAAACGGAGAAGCATCTCAGCAAATGACTTTGTCAGAGCGATCAAAAGGAAGAGAAAATTGCTAAATCTCTTTTGCATAACTTTGGTGCATGCATAATTCATGGCCCTGCATGGCACAAAGATGAGTCCTGAGTTGTGTCTCCCAAGCTGTGAAGGGGAGACAGCTAAGAAGGACTATCCAATCCCAGCACAAGTATTACACACTCCCTGAAAGGCTCAGAAATGCCACTGTTACCTGGATACATAACCAGCTACTGTCAGCCACCAGAAAACAACTTCTTACTCTAAGTATTACAGAGTTCCAGTTCTCAAAGAGGTTGGGGAGCTCAATTCAGTACAAAATGAAACTTTGTGGAAATACTGGAGCTCTTAAAAGTGTAAAAATGACTTGGTATGTTACTGTGTTGGGTCTACAGGGCAATATTTTGGTCACTGGGGTGGACCACAAGGACAGCCTCTGTAAGGAGCAGCCAAGGCTGCTCTGGGTGGTTCCAGCTGGCTCCAGTGGACACAGGGCACAACTGAGCCCTGAAGACAATGTGGTGGCACCTCTTGGAAAATTTATTTGAGAAATGGTAAAAAATCTTGCACAACAGTTGAGAGAGAGGAGGGAGAAAAATGTGAAACAGCTCTGCAGACACAAAGGTCACTGAAGGAGGGGATGAGGTGCTCCAGGCAGAGGACTCTATTGCAATTAATTTTTCCCAAGGCTAGTCTGTTTCTTCTGTGATGGTACTTAGTAAGTGTTCTCTCTGTGTTTATCTTGACCCATGATTTCTTATCTAAATTGCTGCCCATCCCTGCTGATGTTGAGGAGTGAGAGAGCAGCTCCGTGGGTATCTAGCACGCAGTTGAGGTCAACTCACCGTGTGTAGTGGAATTTGTCACTATGAAGAAACAGGAAAGTCAGATAAAAGGATTCAGTTAAATTGACAGACAAGTTATAGGGACAACAATGACTTGCTCACTTATAACTACAGACAGTATAAGAAGCAAATGATTAAAAGAGAAAATTTTAAAATTCACATTACCATTTCTCCTTACTCATGCCACCTTCTAAACAAGCCCATGAGGCTTACCAATTTGCCTCTAGAGTTCACACTTAGCCTGAACTCACAGAACTTTGTTTTTTATGCTCCTATCCTCACATATAGCTTCATATTTTACAGCACATGATATAAAATCTCTCTTCCTATTTTCTTGCCTCATAAGACTGGACAATGGAGTCTTAAATGGTAGTCTGGACACAGTGGTATTGCTCCTTTGAGCAATTTCTTTGAGGTTTAGGGTTGACTTAGCTCTTTTTCACCACAGTTAACAGATTCCTGTCTCTGAGGGTTTCTTCCTACTAAAGTGAGTTCTCAGCTCTACTTCCAATCTTCTGACAGAAGAATTAAAGCTTGGTATCAATAATTTCTGATAGAACTTCTATCCCATCTTGTTGGTAAGACCTGAAGACAGAGATCTACATTATAATACAGTAATGAATTGTCTCACACAAGGCCTCAAAAATGTGAGAAGGTCCCATTGCCATTCTCTCATAGACATTAGCAGTAAATTGATTACATAACTAGTGTCCTGAGAAAACAGCCACAGAGACATTGTTATGGCTTTAGTGTCTTTCTGTAAAATCCCTGCAGTTAACATATTTTAGTCTTTTTATTCCTGCTGCTATTGTATCATTTTAATTCTCATTTATTGTGCCTCCCAGGGATATTTTGAGGATTAGATTCTTAATGACAGTTTAAACGCTTTGAAAAATTGAATATATTTTGCATTTTTGTGACTTTTCTCAGCTTCAAAATCACTGCTTTTGACCATTCTCTACATCAGAGAGCCAATTGTTACTGCTGCACAGAGCAATATAGTGCAGGCCTTCTCAATACACTTCTGCATGGTTTGTGTGTTTTATGGTTAAGTATAGAAGCTCTTTTAGACAGAGCTCCTGTTTATCCTCCTTTTAGTAACCAGAATAAACACTCACATATGATTCCTTCAATTTCTTTGGTCTGTTTTTCCCTTCAGCAGTAGGGTTAAGTAACAAACCTTAGCTTTGAGCTGACTTCTACACACTCTAACAGGTCTTCTTGGAGACAGTCTATACTAAAGACTCAAACACTGGAAACACTCAGCTATTTTTTATAAACTTACACTTAAAAGTACTGAAGGACTAAAAGACTACTTATTAGTATAACTTACACATTATGCTACCACAAGTGAGAGGGGAAAAAACAATCTCATACAACTTGGACCAAGACAACACATGATTTCTTTTGCTTTAGTGAGAGAATTGCATTGCTCCAGTACACAAGTGGCACAATGTTCAAGGTTATGGCCACATATAATTATTATGTCAGCATAAAATATATTAGTCTACTAAAACTGACACCTAAGAGTGGTGTTCCTGGAGCAGAGAGGATGCTCCAAACATCTGCATTTGTAAATGCTTGTAGTGTAAGCTGTGCCAGGTTGGAATACAAGTAGGGGGAGCTTGTGACTGAAATAGCTGTGCAAACAACTCCAGGTGTAAATTTAGTGGTTTATGTAGCAGCATATAATTATGTCACTTAATGCTTCTTAACTTCCAAGTGAGTTACAGAATCTAAGGCTGCAGTGACAGTCTAACAAAGAATGGGCATTTCATGCATAAGGCCTTGCAACAGTGCTTATCAAATGAAAAACAGGTTTGCTGTAAAACATGGGCACAGAGGAGTGCCTACAGCACAGAAAACAGCTTATGGAGGGAATTCATTAAGCAAAGGTGTGTATTCCACGACAGCTGCCCCATACAATACCTTTGGCTGTGGCACCCCACCTGCCATGTGTATCTGGCCAAGCAGCTGGATTTTGGAGAGCTGATCAGGCAGGAGACCACCAGAAGTACATGATATGCCAGCAAGCAAACAAGGGAAGCAAGAAAGGTGCCAGGGGAACAAGATCTGTATGGTAATACTGTTGCAAACCCTGAAAAAAGGCAATCTGCCC
Organism: Margarornis squamiger; assembly: GCA_035222235.1. Classification (NCBI taxonomy): domain Eukaryota; kingdom Metazoa; phylum Chordata; class Aves; order Passeriformes; family Furnariidae; genus Margarornis; species Margarornis squamiger. The sequence continues at coordinate 17,785 of JAWWTY010000088.1, forward strand.
TAGAAATGGTATAACAGCTCTCTGAAACATAGGTCTGATGTCTTCAGTCTACATGGAGGAGCCGACACATTTTGGCTGTTGAAGGGATGTTTTAAGTAACTTTACACATAGATTTTTAGGACTATTTTGCAAGTAGACATTAGAGAGTGTCTTTAACAGGCTGGTTACTTTCTTTCCCACACATTCCCACACCCTTCTACTAGAGCTTCCTAATGAAAATAACAGATATGGTTACATTGACTCTATTTTTTTCTTCATTGCCATCTTCTTCTGCAGGAGCTTTTGAAATCAGCTAGCAAGTTCAACGGAACTGGAGCTTTGAAAGTATCAGCTCGAATGGTTACAAAGAAAGGCCTAAATGAATGCCTCTGGTATCCACTGGTATCCGCAATAGACACAACATCATACCCCTACCTTTCATGCCTAAACTCTGCTCTTACAAGAAAACCCCCAAGACTCAATTTGTGAGTTTTATCAGGCAGCATTCCTTTTATTACGACATTGGATGCACAAGAATCTAACTTCTTCAAAAGTGTACAATGCAGAGTTAGAAACTCCTCTTGATTTTGTTTAGTTACCTAATGAACAATTCAATGCATTATCTAATACTGTTACACCTGCCTCCAAAGCTGTCCATCCCACAGTACCATGTTCTCCTCACCACTGACGTGCCTTCTGAATCTGAGTTGGAGGTCTCCACTACCCTTTTCCTTCATCTTGTCTTCCCCTTGCTTATCATCTCTGTTCTTCCTGGAACAATTTCAAGGTTTCTGAGTTGGTTATATCAAGCAATGTGCCTCTTATGTCTTCTTTTCTGAGTACATCTTCTACAGACAAAATGTTCTTTACCTTGCTACAATCTTTTTCCATTGGAATTCTTGACAATAAATACTAAACAACATTTCAGGGATCTATTACAAAGGTACTTAGCTAAAGTGCTACTAAAAGTGCTAAAAGAGTTATATAAAATCTATATAACCTAGATGGTAAGGCATCACCTTTCACTTCCTTCACCCAGCACAGCAGAGCTAGTAGGCATGAAAGGGAACTTGAGGATTTGAAGAGAGAGAAATATTAGGAAACAAAGATTGAGACGGTGTTATACAGAACACAAATGTGCAGAAATAAAGATCTTACCTAGGTGTTCCTGGAACATTTATTTGTTTTCCTTCTTTCAAGTACTTTTAGACTGTCAGATACCAGCATGAACCTGCAACAAAAGTAGCTGGTCTCATTCTGTAAACAAGGAATCATCATGTTTTCTTTTCTAAAAAATAGCCAGCTCTGTTTTACATTCAAAGCCTAAATGATTCTAAAACCAAAGCACTCTTTTGAAACAAGATACAGATTCTTGAAATGGTTGGCAATAACCAAAAAAAGATGTATCCAGTCTTGTACACCGCATCTGTGTATACTTTTCGAGTTAATTGAAACACTAAACAGAGATTGCAAGAAAGCACAACCTGCCCTAAGGGGAAAATAGTGATGAGTGGAAATACAGGTTGAAGATGCTGGTGTTGCTCAGCAGTGGCTTATCACCCTTCTTGGAAATGCTCTGGTGTCCAGGACCAGGAAACAATACCGTTAATTATTGGTACAGCTACAGATGAGATATTGCCAATCTGCTTACAGCGATGGTTATCACATGCAAGCCAAGTAGCCTCAGTAAGGCTTGAAGACTATAAAATTCTGGAACCAGTTTTATTTTGCTGACTTTTGGTCCTATCCCCTTCCTTTCTTCAGTTTCTCTTGGCCCCTTTGATCTTGGCCAAAGCATAGATCACTAATAACTTACTTGTTACTTTCTGGTTTGTGAGCTAATTTTTCACTAAAATTAGAATTCCAGGAGCAAATTTAGAATATTTAACAAAATCCATTAATTATGAATATAACTACTTCAAAAAGTGAGACCTTTTGAAAACAAATTACATCAGAACCTCAAAGAGAAGGTTAATATACCAGAAAGATATTAGTTCACATATAAAAAGCTTCACTAATATTACCTACCTGTCTAAAATCAGGCTTTACAGTCTTTAGCTCCAGCCTTAAGTAGTGCATGAAAAAACTTGCTAGTTGAAGTACAGGCTACTTTAAACATACATTTTTACAGGGACTTGTTTCACCTGGGCATTTACAGTAATTATTTTGACTTTTATAAATTTTCTTTAAGTTACCTTGTGGACTAATTGAATACACATATATGATAGGCAGCTATAGGATACAACTTCATAGAGGTAGTTGTTAGAACAGTTACTGATTCCTACCATCAGCAACAAAGAAAGCTTTACTCGATTCCCAAGTTAAAGTAGTAAGAAGTCTATCTTTGGTGTGTCTGGTCTCTTTGTTTTAGCATGTCCTAATTTTATCCCCTCTTTGCAGGTTTCCCCCATCCCCCAAAAAACCCAATAAAACCAAACAACCACACACCAAAGCAAACAACCACAACAAAACAGTAACAAAAACAAACAACCCACAAACCTAAAATGATTAAGGTGCTCATATGGACATGGACTAAGCCTACAACTTTCAATAATTACAGCAACAGCAAACCAATCTGAGGCTGTTGAAAACGTAAGTGGGAAGAATTGAAAGCATAAGCCAAACAAATATTTTCTCAGCAAACCAAGGCCATCCATAATATTAATAACACACCGAGACCATCCATAATCCATTCATATTAGAAAACATCTTTCTCTTCCAGACTCACCAAAACTATAGGAAACTAAAGACTGGCAGTATCACCAAATAATGAAGATAACAAAGGCAACTAAGAGAAAACAGTCTGCTTCTTTCATTATCATAATCCAAACCACAACTAAATGAATGAAGAATCTAGAATTGACTGTATGACAAGCACTTCTCAGTAGAAGAGTTCCTTATGTGTTTTTAAAATCCTCTCATAGACTTACAATATGATCATTCTCACTTGAAATAAAAAGGCTATAAAAATGGTATGATAACAAGAAAACAAACATATTCCAAACTGTCATCTGACAACTCCTCATACAAAGACTACTTGTGGCTTGAAGGATTGTTACTGTAACATCCTTTCTTGACTCTAAATACTACAATGATCATTTTTATGCACAAACATGTAAGTACTTACTGTGATTAAGTAAGTCTCTGGTATATAATTTCTTTCTCCTCCTCCAGAACATAGTCTAAAGCAGTCTACTGCAAAAAAATAGTCACAGGTTTGTCTTTTCCTTGCGAATACCAAGGTTTATCACCTAAGTTGCAGAAAAAGGGTTACTTCAAACTCAGTTTACATTTTTGTTAGCTAAAAATTGAGACCAAAACATTAATGAACACCACACTTACAAAGAGGCAAAGTCCACACCCTGTAGCTCGTTTTTGGAGAATAAATGCCTCCAACCAATCAATGGCAATTTAGACAGACCAAACAAAACAATAGTTTAAAGAAAAGTGTGAACCCTTCTCAGCTGTCCTGAGGGATGCTAACTTTAAAGTCTCATTATAGCCATTTAAGTGCCGCTGTTTAAATTACTTCTTTGATCATTCAGCCAATGCACTGACCTGATGTTTCTGTCGAAATGTTCTAATTATGTACAGATAGTCTATTAAGACAAAGCAGCAATCTGCTCAAATTTTACTTGATTATACTATATATTAGGTGTGAGTAAAGCCTTGAATCATGCTCGTCCCATTACCAGTTTGTAGTTCACTTCAATTAAACTAATGCAGTTAAGAAATTTTATGCATACACTTGTACCAGTTGAAGCAGTTATTCTTTTTTAATTTTGAAATTCATTTAACTGAGGATTACATACTGACACATTTGTTAAGGAATTGCATAAATAATTTGAGAAATTTGTAATTAAATTATGAAAAAAACCTCCTATGCTTAGTTGGTCAAACTTAGCCAATTTATTTAAACAAGTCACTAGTTTACTTTTCTTCTTCTATAATTCCAGTTTCTATGCACTGCAGTTAAAAAATATACCTTCATTTTAGGTAGTGACATATGAATGACATTTAAATCTCACAAAACTTTGTATCTTACACAAAATTGTTTTGAAATAACTACTTCTGATCAGCTGTATGTGAATATAAGACCTAAGCAAATAGTAGACTTGATCTAAACTCATTTCTAACAAAGGTAGCCTGAAAGATATCCACAGGCTAAACTGATAAAAAGTTTAGACTAGCTTTTAGGTAATTCTATAAAATAAGTTAACTTTTGTCACCTTTGTTTTCTTCTAAATCTCCCTACTCTTTAGCATTGTGCAGCTTGTTGATTAGGGAGGCCCACGTGCAGAGGGAATTTTGGGAAGGGGAAAAAAATAGTAGAGAGAGTTAGGAGAGGTGAAGAAGTCAAGAAAGATGTAGTATTTAATTCATAGGATAATGACTGTTTTACTTACATAGATTGTTATTGATGGCTTTTTTAGTAGAAGAGAGAATGTAAAATTAAATGAAAATAACAGTAGGGGTAAAAAATGAATGAAAAGAAGCAAACTAGGCCATGTTTGCTGCATATGCCTACTGAAAAGAAAGAAAATCTTTGTTACTGTATTATATCTTGAGTGGTGGCCTTTGAGCTCTTCAGGACATGTTTTAGAACTAATTGAAGGGTGGCAGGACAAAAATCAAAGTATAGTGAGGGATAAGTTTAGAAAGAAGAGAAATAAAAACCAATAAACCAGCACATAAGTTAGGGTGCAGCTAAACATTAAGGATATTTCTTATATTTATCTTGCCTCACTAAAGACTGCTAGATCCAGTATTTAAGGCTTCCCTACTCCAAAAAGGAAAAAGCTACTTTGTCCCAAAGAACTTAAAAAGTTAATAGAATTTTTCTTAACCCAACCCACCAGCAAGCAGGCTGGAGGTGCACAAGGCACTGGAAGGAGGCACAGCCAGGACAGCTGATCCAAACTGACCACAGAGATAGTCCAAACCATATGGCATCATGCTCAGTGCATAGAGCTGGAGGGAGAAGGATGGGAAGACATTTGGAGCGATGGCATTTGTCTTCCCAAGTCACTGTTACATGTGATGGGGCCCTGCTCTCCTGGGAATGGCTGAACAACTGACTGCCCATGGGAAGGAGTGAGGCAAATTGTCTTGTTATTAATTTCCTTAATTTAAACCAGTTTACTTTGGTTTTGACACTCTTGAATTTAAACTTCAGTCTGTTGCTCTTGCAGTGCATTTGTCTATCACAAAACATTCCTTTAAGTTGACTTGGACAAACTTAAGTGCTTCAGTAAGGAGTGTAGTGTAATTATACCCTTTCTGTAAACTTTGAAGCAGTTTTCTTGTCTGAGCAATTCCTAATGCATTTTTTTAAAGTCTAGAGTTAAAATCTAGACTTCTCTGCTATCCACCTCAGAGATTTTGTGGCAGTTTCCCACACACTGCTTGAGAGCTGAGACAGTGTGTATGCCTCATCTGGCCTCTGCAGTGGCTCAGACAGGGAGTTGCTGTGCATGTCAGCCAACCCTACATCCTGAAAACCTCCAGAAAACCCCAGTAACTCAGCTGAAGGGTGGTGGGTATCTCAGCTGTCCACACTCCACTGAGCACTGAGGCAACCAGCGCTGCTCACCCTGGAAGAGCAACCATGAGGCAAACTATTGGCCCAAGAGATCTCCAGCTGACTGACTGTGCCTCTGATGTTGGGTTCCGGCCAAATGCAGCTCTTCAAGCTTGAGTTGATTTGACAGCTGCTGCGAACACCTTCCTCTCCTATACCCACACCATGACTGGGTTGCCTCAAGCTTCTCCTCACCGATGAGCAAACTGTGTTCTCCTGCTGATCTGACCCCTCACACCCTCGCAGGTTGTCCAAAGGTCTGTGCCAGGCAGTCAGTCAGTGATGTCCCTGCAGTTCTCCTGCAGTGGCAGAGCTTTAGGGCTGGGCAGGTGAGCCACTCCCTCTTCCCAGGTGTTGTTTGCAGCACACTCTCGTTCAGGTGCTGCTTTCCTTTGCCACCCTGGTAGCATTTGGGCAAGGAACTTAAATGACTTTTTTTTTTTCCTTGTGGTTTTGTTGTTGTTGTTGTTGTTGCTGTGGGAGTTTTGGGTTTTTTTGTGAGTGGGGTTTTTTGGGGGTTTTTTGTTTGTTTTGGTTTTATTTTTCTTTTGTGTGTGTGTGTTTTTTGGCTGGTTTTTGTTGTTGTTTGGTTGGAGTTTTGCGCTTTTTCCCCACTAAGAACTGCGATTGTTGCTAAACCAGCACTGATCCCTCTGCAAGGCACAGGAACAGGATCCAAGGATCCGAGGAGGAAGGCCAGTCCCCATCCCAGGGCACAGTCCAAGCCTTGGTGAATACGCCCTGGTGCCGCTCTTGAGCTGTGTTAAGAGAAGGGCTGGGGCCGTGTTTTGGAAAAGCAAACCCCCTGGAGCAAACCGGGCTGGGCTGCGCTGGGTCATGGCATCCTGGGCCCGCACATTGCCATGGGAGGCAGCAGGGATGGAGGGAGGGATGGGGGGATGGGGGAATGGAGGGAGGAAAGGAGGGAGGGAGGGAGGAATGGAGAGAGGAATGGAGAGAGGAATGAAGGAATGGATGGATGGATGGATGGATGGATGGATGGATGGATGGATGGATGGATGGACGGATGGATGAAGGGAGGGAGGGAGGGAGGAATGAGAG
>JAWWTY010000088.1:30892-56608 GCA_035222235.1 Margarornis squamiger
AGAGGGCCATAAAGAAAACTGTTCTGCAGACTTCATGGAAACTTCCAGTTGGGTAGAGAGAGATCTAGATTATTGCCCCAAGTAAAGAAGTGCGAGAAGAACATAATTGCCAACTGATCAGTGATCGTGTGCTGGCCATTAAGCTTGCATATAGCACTGTATAATGGATTGGGAAGAAGGGGAAGTGAGAAGTGCTCAGGCGACTCTAGGTGCAAATCACAAGGAAATCTATGAACTGCAAAACTAAAGAAACTTTAATAATTCTTGTGTATTTTTTAGCCAAGCTCCCTATTATAAACAGGAGTGTGCTAGAAAGACAGTAAACTTTCAATCTGGTGAATAATTTGTAAGTTATAGTACATAATAATTTTTGGAGATTTCTGATTCCAACAAAGTTGTTACTGTTATAGTTAGCAAACAAGTTTGAAATTTCTTCTGGTAAGGGACAAAATATTCCTTGTTACTTAAAAAACAAACAAACAAACAAAAAACTTCCAAGAAACTTACCTGGGACAAGTCAGGTGATTTTGTGTTTGAATTTTCTTACTAGTTGAAGCAAACCACCTTAAACCACCTAAAGATCTGTGGAAAAATTATGGTGTATTGAACTGTGACTGCCCATAAATACCACTGTATCAAAGTTACTTAGAAGCTGTAGCAGTTCAAAAGACTAAACCAGTTAAACATCCTAAAGCTCCCAGCAGCTTAATGAAAACTAAATATCAGGAGGGTGCATAGTACTCAAAACTTGATCTTTGCCTGTGGGGAAAGACTTTGTCCTTCATCTTAAATGTCCTGCTGAGCACATCTTAAAGCTTCAAAATGATTTTAAATGCAAAAAGCTATTTTTTCCTAGGCTTCTATCCCTTGTTAACCCCATAGCCTAATTCACATGGAGGTCTTGGAAAGCTTGTTTTCATGTTTGACATGTATTATCAGGAAACATTCTTGTAAATGAAATGTGAAAACTTTTCATTTTAAATGATGGAATCCTCTTCTGTCTAACCTAGTTCCATTATTAAAATAATAAGGAATATCTTTATATGACTTGCCCTTGGTTTTTAGTCTTTGGTTTTTTTTCTTTCATTTGTAGGTTTCCAGTACTCTAGGTGGTTTTCACTCCAGGGGGAGTTGCCTTAGCAAGCTGCAGCTACAGGCAGATAGCTAACTGTAACTTCAGAAGTGTTGCTGTAATTAGCCTTCAAATCTTGAAATGTGAATTTTACAGAATGGAAGTAAAGATCAGCAACAGAATATGTTTACTAAGCTTCTAGTGGTCCCACTCCATTCAAAATGCTAGGAAGGGAAGTGAAACAAGTGGGAAGAAAAAGCTGAGAACTGATGATGGGAATAAATTGCAAAGAAGATCAAACTCAGGAATTAGTAGGCAAAACGAAGAGACAAAGGCACATACAGTGATAATCTGAACAGTGGCATTGGTGATAGCTACAAGAAGTCTTTGAAAATTTGTGTCAGTTTACAAATTTAACATTTTACAAGTGTAGTAAAGCCATTCACTTGCCTTTGGTGTCTGGTATAAACTTCTATGGCTGTCATTCTGGAGTGACAGTCTTGATAATATAGTCTGGTGTAGGGAAGCCACCATCATTACTTTAGAAAGGTAAGCAGTGGGTCAGGGCTGCATTTGCAAAAATACACGGGCAGAGGACACAGCATCGTATTGTTTTAGTGGAAATACCACGACTTGCAAAAAGCTGTGGAAGGCCTGTAGTATTCTCAGCAGTAGGAGGGATGGAGAAGGGACTGATCATAAACCTCGGACTTTATGCTCTGCTGAGCTGTGTGATAAGGAATGGTAACTGTCCTTTACTCACTGTGTCTGGCTGTGAAGGTGATTTTTTTTCTGATGTGTAAGGGGAATGACCAGTTTGCCACACTGGTACACACGTTTCTAGGGTTGCATCTGTTCATCTGTCTCGATGACTAAAAAACTTTCCTTTAGGTATTGGTCCTGAACTTCTGTTTTGCTACAAGTGGAGAAGTGCCTGGCAACACCATTTGGACTTCCCTTGCCTATTTCAACAACCTCTGAAGCTCTGGATCAGTATTAGAACCAAGCATGATGGAAACTGTAGACTAGCATAAACGCTGTTGCCTAGTCCTGTTGCTTGGTGTTCTGCTTTCTGTCCAGTAATCACAGTGGATTCCATTCTCCAGCTACTTGTTTACCTGAAAGAACTACTCCAGTATTTTTAAGTAGCTCCAGGTAAAATATCACAGATACTGTTCATCTGGACAGCAAGTGAGTGTAGAGACATAGACTTTACAGCAGTACTCTGAGAAGCTTACTTTTAAGCAATGAATCTTTGAGTAGCGTTCTTGAAAGGAGTTCAGTTACAACCTTCAACATGAATAATTATGTTCAAGTTACATAGTAATAAGAAAGCTTAATCAGCAAGGAAGGGCAGTTATACCTGAACTGCAAGACAAGCGCCAGGTAGAACAGGGACTGCAGCAGTGAAATGTTGGTGCTAATTGAATAACAATCTGATTTCCCATCTCTGTGTTCCTGCAGAACCACATATAGAGGACTTGAGCAGACCTTCCTTTCTGTAGGCAAAAAGGCATGTGCTCAGTGCAGTGTAACTGGAAGGTGGCTTGCTGGGGTGTAGTTCTCCCAATCTTGCAGTAAGCAGAAGGCAGCTGATTATACCAAAGAATTTTACAAGTCTTCACACACGTTAAAGGTGATGTTTAAGAGAAGATAGTAATTTCAGTGTGTTTAATTCACTTTGTGGATTGAATAGTCTGTGGACCACAGAAGGTAATTAAGTAAAGACTAAAGGCTTTGTCAGCAGGCTTCAATTTGCTATATAAATTTCTTCCATAGGAAGGAAGAAAGATATATGGAAAGCCATGACCTTAGGTTCCCGCTTTCTTGAAATCTAAGTGGGAGTTAAACCAGAGATTGACCAAGCACAATTATGCTCTGGCTTATTTTCGTTAGTAGTTTAATAGATAATAAAAATCTGTGTATATAGCAAGAGAGAGCATGTTCATAAAACTATAAGTGTGTAGATAGATACTTAACTGCACAGGAATTCTCAGATCAACAAAAGCACCTGAATGGTAAAGAAAGCTGTTGGTAGAACTTACTGCAAACAGCTAGGTAATAAAGCAAGCTCTTCACTTCTGTTAGCAGTATTTTTGTCTTTAATTAACAAATTGCTCCTTTATCAGGAATGATCTCTTACAGAATTGGGCATACTAAAGCGTGGTGTCCCTATCCATGTTAAAATCATCTTTTCACTTCTTTTTGGAAGAGTTCAGGTAGAACATACATCAAATCCCAGTGTGGGTTTGTTTGGGTTTGTGGTTTTTTTTCTAGAAACTTTTCTAGCTTTAAAAAAAAAAAAATAGAACTTCTAAACTCATGATGCAACTGTCATTATACATATGGTCTTAAGTTTGGCTTTGGGACTCCTGCTCAGTTTATCCAGGTCCTGGTGTTAGCCTAACCTATCTGGATGACAAATACCTGTTCCACGTATTTTAGATGCAATTCCACCATTGTGAGAGTTTGAAGATTTTAGCTGATGTAAGCTTTCTCTCATTCTTCAAAACTTCAAGAGTGAAGTTCTGTGATACTGGCAATGTATACACCAGATATACCCAGATATGGCCCCTCAAGTGTCTTTTTTTTTTCCCCAATTAAATTCATTACTTTTTTTGCTGGTGATTGCAGGGAACTTCTGGGAAAGACTTAGTAGTGTTGCCTCTTGGTCTGGCTGCATGTTGAAGGTTGATCACACTGCATAGCAGAGTAGTAGACCCCTGGGTAACCACTGATACCTCCTTCTTGTGAAGAATTCATGAAACTTCTAGTATCCTTAAGATATATGACTTGTGTCTCTCAAAGACCTGCAGTGTGGTTCATAGAATCATGAAAGTTGGTAGGTAATCAGCACAAGACAGGAAACAACATCTGATAGATTCAACATAATACTCTTTGTGTCCTCCCGTTTTTACTGGCAGTGATAAATAATGTAAGTCTTCCTTATGCATCTAAATCAAATTAAATAGTGAAGATTTCTTGGAAAAAATAAACTACAACCCCCCACTTACATAGTATTTGTCTAAAGAAACTTGCTTATGAACTTGCAGTTTTAGGAGTTTGGTATTTAGTGTCTGTTATTTCTGTGCGTTTTGAATGGGTTCTTCAGATGCTTGCCTTCCTTCAGCTTGTTTAAAAAAAACAACCAACTAAACTAAAAAACAGAAAGTCTACTGTTATCTCAGTTTTCAAAGACCCTGTAGAAAGTAATCTCTTTCTTTTTTAGTATGCTGAACTTATTTTATTAACTTGGTACTCTCTTTCCTGCTATTCCTGAAACAAGATTAAGATAACTTCACCTAATGAATGCACTTCAAATCAGTGATGATAAACTTACCCGCTCTTGGATCCATTATTACTCTAATCCTTACGCAGCAGTCTAAACATTCAGCCAGTTCTTCTGCAGAGTGACTTGTTTAGCTTTCCATTTTAGGATTTGTATTCCTAGTGTCTAGTTCCTCCTTGTATGATCCTCTCAGGGGCACCTTGTTTCAAGGGATAAGCTAGTGAAGCTAAAGCTAAGACCGTTGAAAAGAACTAATGGCCCTGTGGCAGGATATTTGCTTTAAGCCTGTCAGCTCCCTAGTATCTTCCCCATTTTGATTGTATAGGTGTTTTTTAGGGGTAGTTTGGGGAAAAGAAAGTTCCTGTTTGTGTTAACCTGTTACCTCTTTTGGTACCTTCATTAAGCTATGTTGTTTTTCTTTCAAAGGAGTTTGCAAATAAATACTGCATTCAAGCATATGATTGTTCTGAATTTGTAGGATATATCCAGAGACAAGTTTATAAAAAAGAAGAGTGTTAAAGTGTGTTAAACTTCCATACCAAATCAGATTTGGCATGTGCTGCTATACAAATGCAACTGTCAAGGGATAGATGTAAGAGGTTTCTCAAGTATATGTCCTGGAAGGTGCTCTTTCTGAAATTTACACCTCAGTTTGTCAGCATGCGTGAAACTGTAATTTTTCATGTAGAAATTCCATCCTGAGAACTCCTCCTCATTTTCAGTATATACTGTTGCCTGCCACTGGGAGTTATTAGTGACAGCTAACTTTGTCATCATTGCTGTGGTTTGTTTGCATGGTAGAGACATCATCTCACTCCAACAGTACTGAGGAGGTCACCACTGGTGCTTTATCCATTGTATTTGTTTCTGTTTTCCTTGGCCTTATTGTGGTCTGCTGTTACTTAGTCTTTTGTACTACTGTTTTTGTTTATCTTTGGGGTTTTTCATTTTGGCTTTTTGGGTGTTCATTTTTTCTTTTTCTGTTGAATGAAGTGAATGCAATATAAGGTTTTTTATGCAGGAGCACCTTTAAACATGTAATGCTGGTTTCACATTTTTTTTCTTTCTAAATAAGTGATATATGTAATTTGCTTGGAGCTGGAGGAGGGAAGAGGGCTTATGTGATGCATGGAAGGACGACTTGGGAAAGCAGTAATTTTATTTTAAGTAATGGAGTTAAGTGCCTAGGAGAGCATAAATGGTCTTTAATGGTTAACCTTAGTAAACATTGTATTACTATATCTATTATATTAACAACATCTCTCTTTTGTAGCTTTACTTGCTTTGCTGTGTTCTTTCCATCTACACTTCCTGTTACAGTCTTGATAGAGTTTCCCATTTCTGTAGGCATTTGGCTACTTGGAATGCATTAATCTGGGAAGAAAGTAAGCAAAAGCAATCTGGACCACAAAGTAAAGTGGGTTAGAAGAGGTCAGCAGGACAAGACCAGAGACATGATGTGACAGAGTAAAACGGTGAATTTGACAAATACGGGTTTATGACAAATGTTCTAAATTACCTGAGAGCGAAGTCTTGTGTCCTGGCTATTTGCCTGATTATATTAGATAAGTGTGGCTTTTCTACCAGAAGAGTTGGGTGAAGAAAAGCAGGTTCCAGCTCTGGACTATCCTGCAGAGAGACCTTCCTGACTAAGTTTGGAAAGGGTGAGGGAGAGTCAGAAGGAAGGTCTAATTTATGCTAACTAGCTGAAAATAGTGAAGGTTTTCTTTTACTCCCTAGTTTTAATCAGGTGGGTTTTTGGAAGAAAGAGAAGGATGGATACAGTTGCACAGACAAAAGAAAAAAAAAGGCTGGTTAAGTTGTACTCAAACCATCTCTCTACCCTAAGTGTCTGCAGCAGCATGGTAAGGTATTCACCTTCCTGTTTTGTTGAAGTGTTTCCAGTGGAAGCATCTTAAGCAAAGACCCTGGCCTATATAGGAAGAGGAATTGTCAAGAAATAACACACTTTGCATCTCCTTTTCTGTGAGGGTAACTTGGAAGAGAGGGGACCTGAAGTGCTGTTCCTGAGAGAATATTTTATATAACAGCAGGAGGCAGCTAATTGTGACAGTATTCCAGTCCATCTTTGAGGAAATATGTAATGTTCCTTGTATTCTACCCCTAGAGATACGATACCAAAGTCTCAGTAATTAGTAATAGCAATTCAGGTGATTAATTTTCTGCAGGTCAGTGGTGCTGCTTTGTACCAATGGGCATTACTTGTTGCAAGGAAAGTTAGTCAAATTATGGACCCTAGTTAGACTGCATCAGCTGACAGTCAAAGCTCTCTGGCTGGAAAATAAATTGCTTACAGACTGTGCCTCAAAAAACAAAGATAAAATTAAAGAGTTCCATAGGCAGAAGTGGAAAAGAAAGAGACCAAGGGTGTTATAACTACCTCACAGCTGTTATCTCCCTGAATTTATGTTTTAATATCTTTATTGCAGAACTTAGGTTCTGTTTCTTTAATGCAAGTAAACTGTCTTGCTATCAGACAGAGGGTTTTTTTGTCTTTAATGCTGCAATGATTTTAAAAATCAAATTTTATTACAGTGAAATTCTTTCACTTATCACTTGGTTTGCAAAGGGAACTTGCACTGGTGGTTATTTGCAGAAAATATGCATGTTTTCTTCTTCTGCATCTCCTTTCCTTTTCCACTTCAAGGAAGATTAAACCATTTCTGAACTTCTGCTTGTACAAGTTGTTAAAATAACAGATTAATTGTCATCAACCTCTGAAAAAGCTTTTAGGCTTCTCTCAAGCCTATTACGATTATTTTTTTCCTTGGTGTAGCTGGCTGTTAGGGTATCCATTTCAGCAGCTAAGAAAATGTCAGCTGAGGTACTAGAAATTCTGTATGAAAGTTCTGTATTGTGCATGTCGTTTCCTACGAACTTCAGAAACTCAAACAATTGTGTTTCAAAAACTCTGTTAAACAGGCTCCCTAAATTTGCAGTGATGATGGCAGACTCTGCAGTGTGTTGGGAGTTCTGATGCTGTTGCCCATTTTCTCAGTCACATCCACAGTGCCATGCTCCCTGTAAAACGGAGGAGGTATTACACCATGTAGGAGTTTAAGGACTTGGAAAGGGACTTCTAGTATGTCACAGTGCAGTGTGGAATGTGTGTGTACTAAAACTGAAAAGTACCAGAGACCCATTTTTCAAATGAAATCTGTTTAGGTTTTGGATTTTTTCTAATTCTGTATTGATTTCCACTGGCTTATACTTCAGCTTCAGGACAGCAGTCTCAAAAAATACTGCCTCTTCAGTCCTGCTTGTTTTTTCCACTTCTTCTTAGGCACTTTAGAATGTTTAGCAAAACAAAGGCTGTTGCAAAAAGCATTATCTGTTCTCTCTATGGATGGTCCTGACACCGTAGGAGAAAGTGAGGAGGGCAGCAATAACAGTGTCAGAAAAAATTATTCTTGTGTACCCAGAGTAACAGGTGAACACATTGGTGAGGACTGAGTGTGTTCTCAAAGCATGGTACTTCATACTGTCTCCAGCATTCTTTGAATTGTGTGAAAAATTCTGTAACTGAGAGCAAGGGTAGGGGCAATTAAAGAGAAATTTTAGAGTTCTGCATTTCTTGTTCCTGCATTCCCCCTTTACTGTGAAGAGATGACTGATGTAAATGCTCTTGAATGTCTCTCTGTGTGAATGTGTGTACCTTTTCTTAAATAATTCTGTCTTTACTCTTAGGCTTAGCATCCAGCATACTAGGATTTAATTTGAATTACTGCTCCTGTGGAAGAGAGTCATAGTTAATTCTGCAAAAGGGATTACAGATTTATGTTCATTTTTAGTAGCTGAGGCTTGCTTAATATGACGGGGTTAAGGAGAAAGAAAGGCTTCTCTCCTTTATGTTTTTTATCACTTAGTGCAATGGTCTCCAAAAGTTTTGTTTGTGTACTCCTATCAATATTTAAGCACACATCTTTTATGTATGTATAGTTCATTTATAAATTATATACATGTAGTAAGACCTGTACTAATACCTACATTATAAGACATACACAAGAAATAGGAGATTTAAAAGTACAAGATAACAATTAAATAATATTTGCAAATGTTGGAGTTTTTTTGGTGAAAAAAATCCTTTTAGCACTCTTTGAAAAAATTATGGAGGATATTCTTGTTTATTAAAATCTTGGTTTAACGTTCTGTGGTACAATGGTTTGAAGGTATGGTTCTCCATTAGGTTTATTTTGGTACCTTGTTTTAATGACTGGCACAGCTGAAGAAGGTAGATAGCAAAGATACATGGCTTCAAGTGGAAGAATTGCATTGTTGACTGTGCTTACTAAATCATAGTACTGTTTCTTTCAGTCACATCAAGTAATTGTATAAAGGTTCCTCGTAAATGTGTTCTACAAATTTCCATCTACCCTGTCCATCAGTTCTTGCATATTAACCTGAAGGGATGGCAGCTTTAGTGTTTTTAACAAACGGGCTCAAAATCCACTGAAACTTTTTGAAAGATTTTTAAACAGGTTAGAAATTTTTATCTCCCAGCATTTAAAGTGTACAAGTACAATAACTTTTATAAGTGACGTGCATTGGTTTTCGTAACGAGATGACATAGTGATGGAAACTTTTCCAAACAAACAAGCAACACCCTCAGAGCCCACCAAAAACTAATATTCGTGGTTAACAGTGCTTCTCAGCAGTTGAACCTCTCATGGTATAAAAGTTTTTTGTGGTCACTCCCTGTCTCATTACAAAGTATTTTAAGTATTTTACTGTTTACTTGTCTTGCTTTCATAGAACTAAACATCAGGGACACCTGTACTCTACTGGCTCTAGATTTTTTGCTGCAATAGCTTGCCTATGATTCATGCAGTGGATGAATTTCAGTTGTGCTGCAGTATCTTATCACCCCTACTAGATTCTGTTTTTTATTCCAGTCAAAGCAACCCATCATTGCTGGGTACATTTTTACAGTTTTCCCCTAAAACTTTTAATTAAAGAAGTGGTTTAGTGCTCATAACATAATTCTAATACATTTCCTTTAGTGGCTCACAAAAAGTAGTTTTTTGTGTATTTTGCTATTGAAAGAGAATGCAGCAAATACCTGAAGCTAGGACATTATAGAAGCATCTCTACTCTGATCCAGCCATAGAGCAGACCTCCTACAGAGGATGATTTCTTCTAATATTTGTTTCTTCAAACCTTCACCAGTGTTTTCTGTGTGTCTTTAACAGTGTTTGCTGACAAAGAAATGCCCTCCTATTTGTCACTGCAGTTTTCCTTGCATTATTTTAGCCATTTTTACAGCAGCAAAAAGTAAATTCTCTGATGGCATGTGGCTTTTTTTCCCCCTTGCTTGTAGGTAAAATAACCTCAAAAAAGGCTGCTAAACATTTATCATTGATCTAGGTGAAATTTTGTAAAGTGCAAGGTTGAATATTGCATGACTTGAAACATTGCTGGGGAAATTGAAGGTTTGTCTTTGTGTTCTAAATGGTTAGTTTTTAGATGATTTGCTGATTGTAGTGACTTGTTGTTGTTTCTGTGTTTTGTTTTGGGGGGTTTTTTGTTTGTTTGTTTTTTTCATTTCCTGGGCTGTTATTGTCGCTTTGGTTTTGGGTGGGATTTCTTTGTTTTGTTTGTTTTAGATAAATTAATCTAAATAGAAGTTCCAGTATGTTCTTCCCACATCCTCATGTGTTGTCTTGCGCACCTCGTGGTTGTGTGCACTCCTCTTTGAAGACTGCCTTCATGTTCCAGTACTGTGTCTTGTCAGAGAAGTGCAGTGAGGTTGGAAGAGATGGAAGCTGTTTCTCTTTCATGAACACCTTAGAGCAAACACTGCATCTAAAAGATTGGCTCCTTAGAGCATGGTAAATCTTTTCTGTGAACCCTGGGGTTCCTCACATCAGTTAGCAGAGGTGTGGATTGTCTTCCTCACGAGGGAGGCTGGCTTTCAGGATAGTTCCTCAGTTAAGTCCTGAGGCAGGGTCACTGGGCCCTGCTCTTGTAATGGCAAGCAATGACTCATTGTTAAGGTTTGTGTAGGTCAGCACTACATGTGAAACAAAAATAAAAAGTACGGATAATGTCCCAGTGATGTTACAAAGTGCTAGTAGTGGTTGGTCTCTGTATGTTGGATTGATATGGTGTAGTAAACTGCCAGTAGCTATGGTGAATAGAACTTGAAATGGAAAAGTGCTGCTGCAGTGGGTTTTTCAGTAGGACTTTATTTTCAGTGCCCCGTTTTTTCATTACAGATATTGCATAAGAGACAGGGCTAGAAAATGCCACAAATACATTTTACTTTTCCATTTGTTGTGAGGGGAAAGGTAGCTCTTTATTCTCCTTTTTACGCAATGCTTCTTCCTTTGTCCCAAGCAAGTCTTTGCCTATTCTGGAGGATTTCTTCATTTTTAGAAAAAATATATAGGTCTGTGGTTTTACTTTATTGCTGCTACTTCCTTAGAGGTATTTTGTAAAAAAGAGATAAGGTGTGCTCCTTTATCAGAAGTTGATCACTAGTCTGGTCTGATCTTGGTCTGAAACTGCTTTACATGAGATACCTATAGAAACAAGAAAAAATCCAGCTGGTAATCAAGTCTGTTCTTTCTTTCTGCCTTGTA
Source organism: Margarornis squamiger (assembly GCA_035222235.1). NCBI lineage: Eukaryota > Metazoa > Chordata > Aves > Passeriformes > Furnariidae > Margarornis > Margarornis squamiger. Next base: position 41,856 of record JAWWTY010000088.1, read on the forward strand.
GATACAGAGCTTTAGAGATAATTAAGCAGTAACTCTTAGGCTGAAAAATTCTATTCAGTTTCTGTTTGAATAGATAGCTAGTCCTGTTACAAAATAGAAGGTTTTGGGGGTTTTGTGTTGAAACAAAAAAGTTTGCTTTAAACTGCTGTGTTACACAAAATATTATCATCAGAAGTGCTAGACAATTTTTGTTTTTCTCTTCAAATAGAAAAAGCAGAAGGACAGTCTGCACACAGACGTGTGTATATTTTAATCTTGGCATAAACATGTTCTCTTCTTTGACTGCAATGACAAGTGATAAGAAGAAAAATACTGATTTTTTTCTCTAATATAGAAAATACTTTATATGCTGAAAACTGAGCACTTGACCTCTAGCTCTTACTGTAGGATGTGTTTTTTCCCTTAGGTTCTGCATCACTGTTGGTTTCAAAGCCTTTAAATTTCTCAAGAGGAAAGTCCTTTGGTGGACTGTTGCAGCTTTTGGGGATTTATAGATGTTACATGTCATACAGTGCTGCTTGGTACTGTATTAACCATCTGCAATTTGCCTTTATTGCATATGTTTATGCAGAGCTTGCTCACTTTTTACTCCACTTCCCACTTCCTTTGCAAACAAGAGCTTTAGGTTTCAGTGCTGTCTTTGTGGAGTTGTGGATTGCCTCCAAGTCAGTGTTCTGCTGAAGCACAGGTTGAAACATTGTATGAAAAGACGTGATAAAATAAACATTGCATTGCTAATCCTCGGAGCTGGTCAGTTTCTGGTCCTGTGGCCGGTGATCGGGAAGTTCTTTACAATTCAGTAGAAATGAAATAGTATTTGTTATTCTTACCTAACTTTTTGTATGTGTTGTGGTTCTTTGAAGATGTCAAGGAGTATGTGGTGCACATGAGGAAGTGTGCAGCCAGAACCTAATGTAGTTTCATCGACATTAATTTAGATGATTAAAGTAGGCTCTGCCTAGCACAGATTAGCCTTTTGTGTTGGAACTCCTATAGTGCTTTTTAAGAGTTAATTTCAAACTCTTTTATGCATTTTTTATGTATACTGCTATAGCGTCCTAAGAGTTGATAAATGTTTCAGCAAGTCCTTGCTATTTCCTAAATTTTAAAATTACTGCTACTTGGCTTGTCTTTTCCCCTTTCCTTGTGCTGATTTAATGCTAAGGCCTTTGAATTTCAAATGACTGGGTTTTTTCGGTTCTGTGTACCAATTAGCTGTTAATCTCTGACAGAGATCTTGCATTGTCCTTCATACCTGGTATCACTAGAACAGATCTAAATCAGTTTCTTTGCATGTTACTATTTGTTCTTTCTTTTAGTTTCTTGGAATTTCATTACTTTTTCTCCCCGTCCTTTTTACTTCTACCTGCAGCTTTGTTTTTATTAGTAACATGTTGAATTAAGATTTTTACTCTCGTGAGATGTTACTCTTAGTTGCAAAGCAGCTGAGTTATATGACTCTGCCCATGTCCAAATCAGGACATTTTATTGCGAGAAACAGGAATTACGGAATTACTTTTACTTAGTCAGTCCTTCTCTTAACCCTAATTCATTACTAGACTCCAGGTTTGTTGAGAGCAAGCTTACAAGATAAGGGGTCTATGTGTTTTCTCTGAATATGGTATGATCCACATCTGTTGACATGTTGGTATTATTTGACAGAGACCTTAGATGATAGTTGATCTCTTCAGAAATAATAAGATTTGGCGTTAACTGGATTTTTTTGCATCCAACTCTACAGCAAATAGCATTATCCACTAGACTTTTATTTTCCCTCTCTCAGTCCCTTTGGTTTTGAACTTACCACTCAATTCCTGTTAAGAACAGTAAACAGCTTAAAATTTCCCCTCAACTCTTTATCCCTAGAGGTTTTCAAGAGCCATCTGGATCTGGCACTGGTTTAGTGGTTTAGAGGCTGTCGTGTTGGGTGTACAGTTGGCTGGATTGAAGTTGTACATCTCTTCCAACCTTGATAATTCTGTGATTAATCAACATAATTCTTGCTTACTTATTTACGTAAAGCAAAAATCTTGCTTTCTTTTCTTCCTTGTTCTCTCTCCACTATTGTCTCCTGTTTACACGTTAGGAAGTTGATCATGATGACTTAGTCCAGTGTTAGTTTCCCCATGCTACCTTACAAAACAAGTACCTTGCTTTGGCTGCCTCTGGCGCTGTGTGCAATTGAACCTATAGTTAGCATTGTATTGGCCTGTGTGAACTATTTCACTGCTGTGTAGAAAGCTATCTTAATTACCATCCATATGGCTTAGTGTTTTGCACGTAATTATTGTCCTCTTTGAGCAAGTCTTGTCCTGCATGAAGGTATTTGATTCCTTTCCCCTCCTGCAAGGTTTTGTAGGATTTACACTTTTTTGATGATTTTTTATCACTGGAACTTTGTCTGGCATTTATTTGTGTCTCTCTATGCTGACTTTTTTCCGTGTCTCTTAATTTATAGTTAGTGCTGCCTTCTGTAGTCCCCCTGACATTTACCTATGGCACTTTGCTGAGAAATACGGTTTTATAATGGTGTGATTTACCCCGTATTTAAGGTAGGGCAACATTTGTGTATGAAAACACCAGTACAATGAAAATCTCCTAGGAAGGTCATCATGGAGTGCCGTTAGTTTCTGGTACAGTTTAACCTCCAGTCATACTCTGTAGTGGATGACGTGCTTTATTGGCAGCTGTGGTCAGTGTCATAGCACCAGGCCTGAAGGAAGCATTTAAGGAAAGCTGGTAATTTGGGAGCAGCCTTGCCGCTTCCCGTTTTCCTCTGGACAGCTGCAGGGAAGCCCAGCAGCAGTGTGTTTTTCAACTCCCTCTTCAGAGCAAGGAGGCTTCAGCATGATCTGTCTGTTTGCCTCTCTGTCTTTCAAAGTTGCCACTTGCAGATGGCTGGTGGAGGTGCAGTCTGCAGGGGTCTGTTTATGAACAGCTTCATTTCTTCTTCACTGGCATGGTTTTGTTGGTGCCAGCAAAAGCAGAAAGAGGAGTGGTTTTGCTTTGTTTTGTAGCTTTGAAATCTTGTCAGTTAAATATGTTCTAGGACAGATGATCAGTCTCTCTCCCCTGCCCCACCTCCAGCTGACTGTACTGTCAGCCAGATGAATTGTGCTGTCAGAGATCAGCTGGGTTTTGATGCCACTTTTTAACATTTTCAATTCTGCTTCATGGTTGCTCTGGTTTTTAAGCATTTGCAGTCAATATGATAATTTGAAATCATTTTGCTATGTGGTGTTTCTTTCTCATGGTATGTTTGAACTCTGGTAGTATTAATCTACTGAGGAATCTTACTAAAGTTTTAACTCAGCTACTCTGTGAAGCTGTTCTAGAAAAACAAATGTTAAGTTTTTGAATGGTCATAAAAAGTATTTAGCTTTAATTACTACGCATTCTAAGTATGTTGCAAAATCTGTTGTAAAATTAATGTGAAATAATGTGAAAAGTGAAATAATATGGCAGCTCAGGTGTATACCAAGGAAAGTGCCTTGCCACAAGTCTTACCACCCATGACAAATTCAGAATTGTCCACATGGGAGAATTTTCTTATTATTTTAACAGAAAAACCCTATCTGTGTAGCTTTTTTTTTTTTTTTAAGGAGTACTGCTGATCTATAGAGATGGAAAACAATCTTTAGTTGAACAGGTCTTTATGAAGTAGACTTTAACTGCTAATATGAGGTTTCATGGAGCTAAACAAGGATATTGGAGGGGGTGAAGGTGGAAAGTTTGTGTGGGTAAAAAACATTTCTATCACTTTTTATTTCCCTTACTTGACTTTGCTATATTAATTTGACTGGATTTGCTTTAGCTTTCCTTTTTTTGTTTTCACAGAGTATCTGATTACAGTTTAAACTTTTATTTCCTGTTTATTTTTAACTTTATTCATCTCAACTTATTTAACCAGCTTTGTCCATTAGTGTGCTACCCATTTGTCAGGTCTAACTTAATTAATTTACAGGTGAAGCTAAGGCAGCTTTTTTGTTTTTCCTTCTAATCCTGTTAACCTTGCAGTTGTGTGATGTGCCACTGACTTGTCATTGCAGCCGATCAGATGAGGATTCCGGGTCAGCATCAGGTTCTGGGTCTGGTTCCAGCTCTGGGAGCAGCAGCGACGGGAGCAGCAGCCAGTCGGGCAGCAGTGACTCCGACTCTGGTTCAGAGTCAGGCACTCAGTCAGAGTCAGAGTCTGACACGTCTAGAGAGAAGAAACAAATTCAGTCTAAACCACCAAAAGTTGATGGATCCGAGGTAAACAAGATACACAAGTGAACTCTTTTGGGGGAGAGAAGGGGGAAATCTTAAAAAAATTTTTCCATGTGGTTACTCTCAAGAGCAGTATTCATTTAAAAAATAAAATAAGGGAATGAAATGTTCTTAATTAGATTTTAACTTGATTGAGTTAGTGAATGGATCTCCTTAGCTACCTTAAACATTGGGCAAGTTTCTCATGTGTACTTGAATTTGTGCTTTTAAAATTCTCACATTTGTAAGTATTTCGAGTTAAAAGCCTACATAAATTTCATCAGAGTGAAGCATGCCATAATTTCCTGGAATTTACAGAAGACTGGGACACACCTAATGTTACTGCTTAAGTGCTATTTTGACATTGGTTCTCTGACACTTGGTTTCCTTGTATCAGTAATTTACGTGGTTTCCTTGTATCCATAAATGGTTGTGGAAAAATTTCAAGCTTACATAGTTAGCTTTTGTATCAATAAGTCAGCTAAAAGTAGGAAAAAGTGATGTTGGGAAATCCCTTGAATGGGTGGGCCAGAATTACCTGCACTCTCCTGTGTTGTGTGGATTAATTGCAGTGTTAGACCATATTTATGAAAGGTATTATTTACCATAAGAATACTGTTAAGGATTCCCTTTATTTTTTTCATGTACTTTGGTATTACTGTGTGAAACAAAAACATAGCAGTTAAGTGGTCTGAAAGAATTTGTGTCAGTTTAAAAACGTACTTTATAAATGTTTTACCTTAACATTGCCCACACAGCTATTGTTAAACATGTTGTAGTGATTGTCCTGGCAATTAGCATATAACATTCTGTTTTGCAGAAATCTTACTACTTTAAAATCTACCTGATATTATTTTATATAATGCAGTATTTTGATTTTTTTTTTAGTTGACAAACTTAAGATCAGTCATAATAAGATGCTACTTAGGAAGAGTAAATATGTGGTAAATTGAAGACTGTCAGTATGTTTAACAAACTTGCATCTCTATTCCTGTTCAGTTTTGGAAGTCTAGTCCAAGTATACTTGCTGTGCAAAGATCAGCAGTGCTCAAGAAGCAACAACAACAACAAAAGGCCGCCTCATCAGACAGTGTTTCAGACGAGGTGATTAACATAATTCAGATTTTTAAAACATAAACGTGCCTGTCTCATTGTCTTATATGTTAAAATAAGATTAATAGAGCCAATTTATATTCTCTGAGTGTGCCTAGAAGTCTGGGTTTAGTCTGTAGAAGTTGACATTCAAATAACTGACATTTTTATAAGGAAAAATAAAAATATCTCGAGTTACTTGTTTTCAAGTGAGTTGTCCCAAAATTATAGCAGCCTCGATTTTGTGCTATTTTTAGGTCGATATTCTGTGTTGTCTCAAGCCCCACAGTACTTGACTTACATTGTATTTTTGGTTCCTTGAGCCTTGTAAAGACAGATAAAAATGCTAAAGTATTTCTTCAGTTTCTTTCTGGATAAGGTAGTTGCTGTGGTTTTCAAAAATTCTATATGGAGTAGAAAACTACATTTTTATAAATTTTGCAAGAGTTACCGCAAAAGAATTCTTGTATCTTAAGAATGAGGCCTGTATTCCAGATATTTCAAAATCTAAATCATAGGCTAAAGAAATGTTGACTTTGTGCAGTGGGAACATCTTTTAAGAACACTAGTCTGAACTGTGAAATGGAGTTTATTTGTAAACCAGTCTTTTTGTCCTTCATTACAAAGGCTATGCCATGTAGTCACAGTCATTTGGTTGGATTTCTGGTTTTGAGTGATTTAGTAGCTCATCATTTAAATCTTAATCACCTGTCATTAAAACATTAATTTACAGCTGTTAAGTAGTCTCTTCCTGAAAGATATTTTTCAGGACAAAAGTTCGCCAAATCTAAACTTTAGATGATGAGATTGGCCTTAGGAAAATCCAGCTTTAAGAGGATTCTTGTTTTTTCTTCAAGTGTAAAGAAAGAACAAACATGTTATTTTCAAAATTTTCCTAAGCTGCTGTTTTAAGGTGAAACAACATGCACGGTGGGAAAGCTCCTTCTGAGGGAAGAAGATTTTATTAGGATTTCAATAGAGCCATCATCTTGATAAAAGTGGGGCAGCTTAACCCATGACTACTTTTATAAAGGCACAATGTTAATTTGTTAAGATGGGGTTTTTTGTGGTGTTCTCCAGAGCTATGCTGGCACAGTGTATTCGTAGATGGATAAATACAAAAACAATAGCAGTCTTTATCTCATTCTATATTAACAGCTATACTGTGGGGGATGAAGAGGGTAAAACATGAATCATATGCCTCCAGTATGGAGGTAGAAGCTGATTTATCTTTCAAATGTTAGAATTGCTTAGTTATTTTTATGATAATGAATTGAGTTTGGGTTTTTTTATTCCATCACCTGCAGGACTCCTCAAGCAGTGAAGATTCAGCAGACGACTCATCCAGTGAAAACAAGAAGAAAAAACATAAAGAGTAAGATATTTTCATAAGCAATAGCACACATTTTTTATCGTTGAGACATATGCTCATAATTTTGTGCTTCATTTCCTCATCCTTGAAATGTTTACATTCCCTTTTTAATTCGTCTTGATCTTTCATTTCCAATTTAGGATTTTTTTAAATAAACTCTCAAACAAATAACTATCACATTAGTTTCTCAGCAAAAGAGTCTACACTATTGTTTGAAAACATTGATCAGTGCTTTTATTTTTAAAATACTTTATGGCAGTTTATTTCTGATCTGAAGGCCCTCTCTAAAAATTCTTGTAGAAATAGGAAACTACTTAAGTAGATTGTCTCACAGCAAATTCAAGTTAGAATCCCCTAGCTGATGCCAGATTCTTTTTGTTTGGATATTTGGGACTTTGTTTCTACTTCGGTTTCTTTCCCCCTTGGACATGTTTAAAAGTTATACTTTTGATGGTAAATAACTTTATGAACTAGCAAAGAGCCTTTACTGAAAATAAACTCCTTCTAAATGCTAGTTTATACTTTGTAATTGTGACAGTTATGGAGAGTCAGTGACCTGTGTTTTTTATGAGTGGTGTGTAGAAATTGAGCTTTTTTATCGTTCTTTGTCTGCCAATTCATAAATCACCTCAGGGTTAAGGGTTGCCAGTATACTATCTTTAGGAAATGGTAGTTGGGTGGAAAGAAAAAAAAAAACCAGACATAAAAAAAAGTACTATGCAAAATGGGTACTTCCTTAGCAAAGAGCTGTTATTCACACTCTTCCTTTAGTTGAGAATTTGATTTCATTTAATAGCATACTCCATTACAGGAAAGATATTAAAGTTTAGGAAGCTGTAACCAAACCATTTCATATAGCCAGTCCTTGAATGTTTGTGCTGTGGCTCATCTGAACAAGTTGTTATCTGGCAGGCACATCAGAGATTTCTCAATAGAAATCAGTACATATTCAAGCCTTAGAGGATGGTGCCTTCTATCTGTTTATTAAATTTCTAAATAAATACAGGTCATGGATTTATGTTACTATTTCTTTTTTAATTTACTGCTTCTAGAAAAAGTATTTTTTAAGGACAGCACCAAGGAATTCCAGACACTCCAGACAGAAAGTCAGTGTCATTGGGGGCGCCCAACATAAATGCCTGCCTGCTCGTATAAGTGTGGTGGTTTAGTTTTCCTGGTTTTGGTCTAGGCCTTCCCTGGTAACAGGGTTATAACTAAGGAAGTATTCCACACCATTCCTTTGTGTAATCAGGTGTGTATAAGATGAGGAGGGGAGGTTCTTCTCTCTTCCTTTCGGGTGCTTGGAGGACAGCAGGTTTCAGTGTGTTGACTTCTCTCTTATCTATGTGAGCTGAGGCTTATCTGAGAGATGTTGTCCAAAGCCACACAGAGGTGAAGGAACTGTTTTCTTGAGGGGAGTTGGTGAGAGTCTATTGTGTTAGTTACTTTATTGAGCTGTTCCCTGAGGTTTTGAATGTATATATCAGTTTTATTTTTACCCATTTTTTGTCCCTTTTTCCCCTTCCCTTTTTCCCCTTTTCCCTTTTGGGGTTGTTTGGGATTCTTACTCTGTATATTCATAGTGGTAATTGTATATAATTGTAATATATGTGAATCTATATCTATCTATATATATTTTACAACAATTTTGGTGCATTTTTTTTTTCTTCTCTTTTGGTGGGGTGAGGGAGGGTGGAAATCTATGTGGTCAACAGCTGGGTTTGGCAGGGAGCCAACCCAAACCTCCACAATAAGCATCATGGGGAATGATCTGGAGGAATGAGAAATGTGTACATGCCTGCAGGGCTCTGTCTTACTGGCATCATGGAAATATGGTGGGACGACTCCTATGACTGGAGTGTTGGAGGGATACAGGCTCTTCAGGAAGGACGGGCCAGGAAGGCGAGGAGGTGCTGTTGCCCTCTATATCAATTACTGAATGGAGTGCATGGAGCTCCACTTGGGGATGGGTGACTGAAAGCTTATGGATCAGGATCAAAGGAAGGGCAGGGACAGATGACATTACAGTGAGGGTCTGCTGCAGCACACCTGACCAGGAAGACCAAGCCAAGTGAGGCCATCTACAGGCAAAGAGGAGCAGCCTTATATTCACAAATTCTGGTCCTCATGGGAATTTCAGCTGTTCTGATACCTGTTGGAGAGACTACACAGAAGAGCACAAGCAATTCATGATGTTCCCAGAACACACTGATGACAACTTCTTTCTTAAAGTGATAGAGGAGCCAACAAGGAGACGTGCTGTGCTGGACCTTACTCTCACCAGCAAGGAGAGGCTGGTAGGGAATGTGAAGCTCAAGGGCAGCTTGGGCTGCAGTGACCATAAAATGGTGGAATTCAAGATCCTCAGGGCAGCGGTCAAGGTGGACACCAAGCTCACTGGACTTCAGGAGTGCAGATTTTGCTCTGTTTGAGGATCTCCATGGTAGAATGCCAGGGAACAGGGCCCTGGAGGGAAAAGGGACCCAGAAGGCCTGAATGATGTTCAAGGGTTGCCTCTTCCAGGCTCAAGGCTAATGCATCCCTGTAATAAGGAGATCAGGGAACAATGCCCGGAGGCTTGCATGAATGAAGAAGGATATCCTGGACAAACTTAAACACAAGCAGGTCGCTTACAAAGGGTGGAACTAGGGAAAGTCTGAGATGAATACAGAGAAATTGTCAGAACAGCCAGGGATCTGGTTAGGAAAGCTAAGGTGCTGGCAGAAGAAAATTTGGTCAGGGATATCAAGGGTTAAAAAAAAGTTTCTCTAGGTACATCAGGGATAGAAAACAGATATGGGGAAATGTGGGCCCTCTCAGGAAGGATATGTGTGACTTAATTGTGCAGGACACAGAGAAGGCTGAGGTACTCAATGACTTTCTTGACTAAGTCTTCACCAGCAAGCACTCCAGCCACACTGCCCAAGTTGCAGAAGGCAAAAACAGGGACTAGGAGAATGAAGAGTCACCACCTGTAGGAAAAGATCAGGTCTGAGACCAGTTAAGGAACCTGAGGGTGGTGAGACACCGGCACAGGCTGGCCAGAGAAGTTTTGGGTGCCACATCCCTGGAGGTGTTCAAGGCCAGGTTGGATGGAGCTTTGAGCAACCTGGTGGTCTAGGGGAAGGTGCTGCTGCCCATGGCAGGGCGTTGGAACCCATCATCTTTAAGATCCCTTTCAACCCAAACCATTCTGCTTATTAAGATGTTCTGTATCACTGGCCATGTGTTACCTCTAAAACAGATACACATTTGGTATGACTGGAACAATGGGAATATCATTTTCTTCAGGAGACAATGTCCTGGAAGATAAGAAAGAGAGGAGGGATCAAAACACTTGATTCTTAGGCTTCCTGATTCGAAATATAAGGAAAATATTTTTTGGTAATATTCCAGCTTTGATGAACATTGTTACTGCTCTACCACCCTCATCAGGTGGACCTAAACCAGACATTAGTATAAAGACTTATCAATGTCTCAGTATATGTTGGTTTTTTCTTGTTCATTAAGTTACTGAGAAATTTGCCTGCATAAAGTCAGACTTTGAATCAAGCTACTGTTCATCATCTTTCCAGTCATGAAGTTTAAGATCTCAGTTAAACAGAAACAAGGAGGTCCTGCTGATCAGTCACAAGTGTCTTACTCATAGTACCTTGTCTGGCTGTGAAACACTGATGTGGGAGCTTAGTGGGAGTTTTGGGTGCCAGTGCCACTCACAGGTTACTGCAGTTCAGGTTTTTCTGAGTGTTTCTCAAATCTGCCACTTATTTTTTGATTCTCATACCAAAGTTGCTGATTTTTCACGTGGGCCACAGGGACCATGAGACAGTATGGGACTCATGAGAATATAATATTAGAGGACTTTTATAATTAGAACATATGTAAGTTCTGGTAACTATGTATCTTTCCAGATAGACTTGTTATTTGTCTTGTTTTCTTAATGTTATGTTAACTCATTTCGTCATGCTGAAATTTCATTTGAAATCCATGTTTTTGTTTTTATTTTAGATTTTTAATCTACTTGATAACAGAAAACTTAGTCCAAGTCCCTTAGAGACCATTGGGCAGTTTTTACTTATCCAGTATTCATTGGTGACAATTTTATGTCTCATCAACTGAAATAACTCTTAAAAGATTTTTATTTCTGTGACAAATGTTGAAATTAAAGCAGATCCCTTGTGGACTAATAACTGTTCTAAAAAAACAACATTGCAAATTACTATTTTGTCTTTCAATATGTACAGTGAAGATTGGCAAATGTCAGGATCGGGCTCAGTATCAGGAAGTGGTTCCGATTCTGAATCAGAGGAAGACAATGAGAAAAGCAGTTGTGAAGAGAGTGAATCTGACTATGAGCCAAAAAACAAGGTCAAAAGTCGGAAACCTCCAAGCAGGTAAGAAGTTGGGCATTTGGATACTCTGGTACTGTTTCTAATAAACAGTTGAGTATTTACTACTGCTATACATGTGCCTGAAAACATTAATGCTTATTTTAAAAAAATACTTTTGCTTTAAAGATACATAGTGTAACATGCTGATGGTTTTGGGTGAATACCTTTTCCTGTCTGCTTTAAATGAAAGTGGAGTTAACTGAGCATTCATGAAATATGTGTATTCACAAAGCAATGCAGAAGATTTATTGTTGTCCTGTTGAAACTTCATTGTTGTGTCATACCTTATTGTCTTCAAGAATTAAGCCAAAAAGTGGGAAAAAGAGTGCAGGACCAAAAAAGAGGCAGCTTGATTCATCAGAGGATGATGATGAGGAAGACGACGACGATGATGATTATGATAAGAGGGGATCTCGTCGCCAAGCAACAGTCAACATCAGTTACAAAGAAGCTGAAGAAACCAAGACAGATTCTGATGATTTGCTAGAAGTTTGTGGAGAAGATGTCCCACAACCTGAAGAAGATGAATTTGAGACTATAGAGAAGTTTATGGACAGTCGAGTTGGCCGAAAAGGAGGTATTTTTTTTATTTTTTGGTGTTCATCCTGGTGTGCATTCTGGTGAAACTTCAGCAAATCTGCTGAGCTATAGGTCACCTGTGACGTTTATAAACAGCAATAGTTTTTAAAGTTACCAAAAAGTCACATTGTTTTGCCTTTCTTATTTATATGGATGTTCCTTTTTAAGGTCCTTTCTAGGTATTGCAGAGTAAAATAAAGTAAAATTGCATACCTAAGTTGAAAATAAAAATTAGGTGGAAGATAGCTCTATATTGCATAAATGCACACCATATTGTTATGCCAATGTTTGTACAGTTCGGTGATACTTGATCAGTATAAATTATATACAGTGGAGTGGAGAAAGTGGACTAAATAGGAGAGCTGACTAAGTCTGAATACTGAAAGATGGTGTTGGCACTGACATGATTTCAGTTACTGCTTTACAAGTACAGAACAATGTGGAATGGCTACAAAATACATCTAAAATGTCAATGGGGCACTTGTATGTGAATAGTAGTAGATATGTCATATTTCCAGTAATAATGGGATGCAGTGTCTAGCTGTTCTGCTTTGTATTAGAGTCTGCAAGTTCAAATCATAGAATCACAGGACACTTTGAATTGGAAGGGACCTTAAAGATCATCGTTTCCAACTCCCCTGCCATGTGCAGGGACACCTTCCACTGGACCAGGTTGCTTAAAACCCCATCCAACCTCACCATGCTGGTTTAAAGGTAAACTGGCAGGAGAAATGAGCCCAACTCAAGAGAGATTATAATTTACTAAAAAGATTGCAATAAATACAGTGATACAGAGAAAAACTGGGTTTAACCAGTTATCACACATTGCTATGGTTACAAAGAAACACTTCCCTGTCTCCAAGGGTTCTCTAACCACCCAGCTTGGAGCCTGAGGTGTCAGGTGTGCCCTGGGCAGCTGCTGCAAATGATCCATTGTTAATAGTTCATCAGAAATAACACAAAGGAGGATATGTCTTACTGTTGAAAACAGAGGTAAAGAAGGTGTGAAGTACCTCAGCCTTTTCCTCATCTCTGTTAACTGTGTTCCCTGCTGTGTCCAACTAGGAGAGAGGTTTTCCTTGCCCCTCCTTTTGCTATTAATGTATTTATCAAAACACTTTTTGTTATCCTTAACAGAAATTGCCAGATTAAGTTCAAATTGTACTTTCACCTCTCTAATTCTTTTTCTACGAGATGTGACGACATTCTTAAGCAGTTCGTGAGTAGCCAGCCCTTTTTTCCAAAGGTGGTAAACTCTTTTTTTTTTTTCCCCCTAAGTTCCCACAAAAGCTTCCTGTCCATCCAGGCCGGTTGTCTTCTCCACTTGCACACCTTTCAGCACACTGGGACAGCCTGCTCCTATGCCATCAAGATTTCTTTCCTGGAGTATGTCCATCCTTCCTGGACCATTTTGCCTCTCAGGGCTGTTCCCCAAGTTACTCTCTAGACCAGCCTCCTGAATAGGCCAAAGTCTGCTTTCTGGAAGTCCAGGGTAAAGGTTTTGTTGATACCCTTCCTTGTTTCACTGAGTATGGAAAAATGCATCGTTTCATGATTGCTCTACCCAGACAGCCTCTGGCCATCACATTTCCCACCAGCCCTTCTCTGCCTGTAAACAGAGGGCCCTACCCCTGGTAGGTTCATTTATGAGTTGCAACAGGAAGAAGTTATGCTCCATACATTGAGGAACCTCCCAGACTGCCTCTTCTCTGCTCTCTTGAGCTCCCAGCAGACATCCAGCACGTTAAAGTCACCCACAAGAACAAGAGCTGGCAATTTTAAAACATCCACCAGCTGCTTGTAGAAGAATTCATCCACCTCTTCATCCTAGTTGTGGTCTATAGCAGACCCCTACCAGGATGTCAGCCTTGCTGGCCTTCCCCTTGATTCTTACCCATAGGCTCTCAACCTTGTCACTGACCTGAAGTTCTACAGAGTCAAGAGACTTTCTAACATACAAAGCCTCTCCTCCACCTCTCTTACCTTGCCTATCTCTCCAGAAGAGCATGTAGTCATCTATGGCAGCACACCATGCTTCACCACCTTTACAGTAAACAATTGCTTCCTAATACCTAACCTAAATCTACTCTCCTTCAGTTTAAAGCCATTACTCCTTATCTTACCACTATGTGAAAGTGTAGAAAGTGCCTCTCCAGCTATCTTGTAGGCTTGCTTCCAGGTACTGGAAGGTGCTATAAGTTCTCTCCAGAGCCTTCTCTTCTCCTGGCATACCAGCACCAAGTCTCTCACTCTGTCTTTGCAGAGGTGTTCCAGCCCACTCATCATCCTAGTGGCCTCCTCTGGATGTGCTCCAGCAGACCCGCATTCTTCTTCTTTTGGGGTCCCCAGAGCTGAATGCAATGCTGTGGGTGGGGTTTCATGAGAGCAAAGTAGAAGGACAGAATCACATCCTTTGATCTGCTGCCCACAGATGCAGCAGATGCATCTGCTTTTGATGCAGCCCAGGACACAGTTGCTTTTCTGGGCTGCCAGTGCACACTGATGACTCATATGGAGCTTTCCCTCCGCCAGCACTGCCAAGTGTTTCTCCCCAGGGCTGCTTTCAATCCGTTCTCTGCCCAGCCTGTATTTGTGCTTGGGATTGCTGTGGTGCAGGTGCAGGACCTTGCACTTGTTCTCGATGAACTTCATGAGGCTGGCACAGGCCCACCTCTCAAGCCTGTCCGGCTCCCTCTGGATGGCATCCCTTCCCTCCAGCTTGGTGTCAATTGCACCACACGGCTTGGTGTCATCAGATTTACTGAGGATGTCCCCAGTCCCACTGTCCATGTCACTGAGAAAGATGTTAAATGGCATAATTCCCAGTACTAGCCCCAGAGGAGTAGAGCTCCTCCTTGTTCTCCACTTGGACATTGAGCTGTTGACTGCAACTCTTTGAATGCAACCTCCATTAATTTTTTATCCACCAAATGGTCCAGTTGTCAAATCCACGTCTCTCCAGTTCACAAACAAGGATGTAATACAGGACAGTGTCAAATCCTTTGCACAAGTCCAGCTAGTTGACATTTCTTGCCCTTCCCTTGTCCACCAGTGCTGTAACTCCAGTTGTA
>JAWWTY010000088.1:56708-111784 GCA_035222235.1 Margarornis squamiger
CCTTATTTCCCGTGTGCCTTAACATAGTTTCTAGGAGGATGTGCACTGTGATCTTGCCAGGCACTGAGGTGAGACTGCCCAGCCTGCAGTTCCCTGGGTCTTTGTTCTTTTCATTTGTTAAAAAAGAGGTTTATGTTTCCCCTTTTCCTGTCAGTGGGAAGCACCATGACTTATCAAATCTGATGGGCAGTGGCTTAGCCACTTTCTCCGCCAGTTCCCTCAGGACTCGAGGTTGTGTGTTGTCAGGTCCAATGGACTTGTGCACCCTCAGGTTCCTTAACTGGTCTCAGACCTGATCTTTGCCTACAGCTGGTGACTCTTCATTCTCCCAGTTCCTCACTTGCTGGCAAAACTGAGGTAAACAATTCTTGAGTTACCTCACCCTTCTCTATGTCCTGGGTAACTGGTACTCCCTGAGGGTCTATACTAGGATTGTAATTATAAAAAACAAACACATATTAAAAAAAAACACTGAACCCTGAGCCCCTTGCACTTCAGGGCTACTTTTCTGGCTTATACCCAGTGTCTAAAGTTTTTGATCCCTCTCAGAACTTGTAATCTTCTTCCTCTCAAATTCCTTCTTCAGTGCTGTCCCATATTCTAGCATGTTCCTCTCCAGCACATAGTGTTACTGCTGTGGTCTAAGCCTTAGGAACTAAGCTTCCTACATTCTTCCTGTCCAGATGATGTTGCTACTTGTGATGCTTTTTGGTGTTGCCTCTCTCTGTGACTATCTGGCCCCAGCAGCTTGCTGTGCTCATTTCCTTATCAGGGTGTTCTCACAAAAATGAGCCTGTTTACTGCTGCTCGTGTGCTTCAGCTGCAACACAGTCTGTACTTAATTTACATTTTCCCCCCTGTAAGATAAGGGAGGTGGAAAAAATAACAAAACATGTTCTGGAAGAAACAGATTTGTAATATGTCTGTTACTAGGTTTGCACCTCTCAAGATTGACCAGGCTTAACATCAGATGTGTTTTGTATGCTCAGAGATCAGAGTAATATAACAGAAGATGACAGTGTTAGTGGAGTGTTCCCTGGTGACTTCTTTAAAAACTAGGAATGCAAATAAAATTCTCATGAGGAAAGACAGGGTATTACAGGTTAGATATAGAAGTTTTGCTTGCTTTTTTGATTCTCTTTTGACAACTTGTGCATGTGTTGATATACCTACATTATCATTGTTCAAACAATAGTAATGACATTAGTACTGTAGATGCTAGTGAAGTATATGCTCATCTAAAAGTATCATCAGTTACTTTCTCTACTACATTTCTAACTGGTTAACTTAGGGTGACACACACTCAAGGCTTACAATGTGGTTTATTTCTCAGCCACAGGTGCTGCGACCACCATCTATGCAGTTGAGGCTGATGGTGACCCAAATGTTGGGTTTGAAAAGTCCAAGGAGCCAGGAGAAATACAGTATCTTATTAAATGGAAAGGTTGGTCACACATCCATAACACTTGGGAAACTGAGGAAACACTGAAGCAACAAAATGTTAAAGGAATGAAGAAACTGGACAATTACAAGAAAAAGGATCAAGAAACAAAACGATGGTGAATATTTTAATGTAGACTTCCGTGATACATATTTTGAAACAATGTAGATGCTCTGTTGTGTTTCTGAGACCTCCTACGTCATTTTGAGAACATAATTTTGAGTGTCTGTGTAACAGGAAGACAAAAATTTTAAAAGTTGAAGCCTCTTTAACATATCTCTGTAAAATAATTTTCCGAGCCTGATTTGTGTGTGTGTTGTACATGGAGTTTTTACAAGAAGGGTAACTTTTAAAAATAAATAATAGATTGTACTGATTTTTTTACTAATTTTTCCATTATACTTTGATCGAAGTTCTTTAGGAATTGCTGCAGGGATCATTGTTATCTTAGTGCGTTAGCCATTTCAGATTAGTTTGAAGAATTCTTGGCTTAAACTTGAGGTTCAGTCCTGAGAACAAAAACCTGAAGAAGCCTATGCATTTTAAAATCACCTTTGTGGTGTTCAGTTTTATTAGTATGTTTAATATAATCAATGAATGCTGGTGGGATTTTTAGCAACTAATCATAAGATGGGTTCTTACAGATTGAACCACCCTGAATACTGTTCTGTGAAAATACCCAGTAAAGTATACTGCTTGATAAGAGACTCAACTACTGCAGCTACCAGTGGTATTAGTCATGCAGCTAAAGGAAAATACTTATTCTCAACAATATGTATTCTCAGTCTTTGATGATGAGGCACCTAGGCCAGATGCAGACATTTTGTAGTAGGAATTTTTAAGTTGTCCCTTCAAGAAAGCTTTCTAAGCAAGATTCCTATGATGATTACATTCAGAGTTATAGAGTTTCTGAATTTTCTTAGTTTTAGAACTATGCAGTGTATTAAATGTTGTAAATTAATTCCCATTACAGGCTTAAAAACGCTTCTCCAGAAGATGTGGAGTATTACAACTGCCAGCAGGAGCTTACAGATGATCTACATAAACAATATCAGATAGTGGAAAGAATAATTGGTATGTTACAAATTCGTGGACAGAAAACAATGTCAAGAATTTTTTATGTTCTCAGCTTGTGTTGCATTTGTAGTTAAGAAATTTAGAACATGGATATCACTAACTTTTTAATGCAAAACAAAACTTTAGATAAAGAGAAAAGCTGTCATACTGTCTGTGCTGTGAAGCTATCTTCTGTTGTATTATTACCTAAAATAAATGTTTTCATAGTGTACAGAAATAAAACACTGATCAGATGTCCCTGGTGCATTTCTGCAGCTCATTCAAATCAGAAATCAGCAGCAGGTTATCCAGACTACTATTGTAAATGGCAGGGTCTGCCTTACTCAGAATGTAGCTGGGAAGATGGAGCTCTCATTGCCAAAAAGTTTCAGGCGCGCATTGATGAGTACTTTAGCAGAAATCAATCCAAGACCACTCCCTTTAAGGACTGCAAGGTGAGTATGCAATTCCCAATGGATTTACAAACAGTTGTACCAGGTCTGACTGTCATGGAGTTCATAGCAGCCTCTACAGCCTGTGTTTTACATTTGTGACCTGAATGGTCTTGGTAACAGACAAGTGCTTTGGCTGCTGCTGAACAGCCCTTGCATAATGTCAGGGCCTTCTCTGTGCCTTGTTTCATGCCCTTGTACTTGTTATATGAGTAGGCTGGAAAGGAACACAGCAGTAAAACTGACCTCCAGCTGGCCAAAGAGATACTCAGTGCCATTTTGTGCCATACTCAGCAGTAAAACTGGGTGGGCTCACCAAGGGGTGGCTGTTGCTTGGAGATCTGCTGGTGAACTAATGTGGGACTCACTTTCTGTCACTTTGGGGGAGTGGGGGTTTGTTTGTTTATGGGTTTTTATTTCGGTTGAGTGGTTGTTTTTTCTTCAGCCAGTAAACTTCTTATTTTGACCCACAGTTTTGTTCTCACTTTCACTTTTTCAGTTTGCTCCCCTGCCCACCCTCTGGGGTGGGAATTGAGTAAGCAATTGGGTGGCAGTTTGGCTGTTGGCCATGTTCAAGCTCCCACATCAGTTACAATAGTAAAAATGTGAAATTATTCTATGAATCTGGATAGAACATACATACTAAGAATTTTTCTGAAAGATTTTTCAGAATAGCAATGATACATGGTAATATGTATGGAAAACAGCACTACTAAGAGTAATTTTTGTGGATACCAGTCCCCTGCATTTTTACTAGCATTCAAAGATGTGTTTGTTTAGCATTGTAGTTTATTTTAAAAGTAAACTTTGTGAGCGAGTTAATGTCACTCCTGTTGTGAAATTTAGATAAGCAGTGAAACTAATTTCAACTTGCAAATGGCTTGGTGTTTTTATATGGCCTCATTTTCATCCATGGGTAAAAACTAAAATTGATTACCTAGTAGATACCTACTGTTATTTTTTCTATAGGAAGTAATTTTGGTAACTTTAGTCAGTAGCAGGACTGATGATCAGTTTGCTTTTTACAGGTTCTAAAACAGAGACCGCGATTTGTTGCACTAAAGAAGCAACCATCTTACATTGGAGGACAGGAAAGTTTAGAGTTAAGGGATTATCAGTTAAATGGATTGAATTGGCTTGCTCACTCGTGGTGCAAGTAAGTATAATCTGAAATGAGTTTTTTTGTTTGTAAATTGTACACATTTGTAACACATTGAAATGGATTTCTGTGTATTTTTTATTTAGAGCAGAGGCTTTCATATGTAAGCTCAAAGAAGAGATCTGAGGGGAGTGGGTTTGATCTAGATAGTTCCAAAACTTATCATTCTATGGCTCTTCTCAACTAAAACCAGCTAAGATCTGTTGTTACTTTGCTTTCAGTTTCTATAGGACAAGTTATATTTTCAAAAAAGCAAACAAACGTAAAACCCAAAAACCCAAAGCAAACTCTTCTGAAATATCAACATCAATGTTGCACAGTTAAAGTAATACTCATAAGGAATACTTGCAAGCTTTTTGTTTACTTAAGGGGATGGGGGATTGCAAATAGTTTTGTATGGAAAAACAATGGAAGTAAATTTCTTCAATATGTATAGTTGCAAAATCTTGAAATCTTGCATCAGTGGGTCTTAGGCTTATAAGATTATTGCTTCTTATTCAACCCTTCACCCTCTCTGAGCCTCCCCTAAATTGTTTTGTTTTGGTTTTTTTAGAGGCAATAGCTGTATTCTCGCAGATGAAATGGGTCTGGGTAAAACAATACAAACAATTTCTTTCCTGAATTACCTGTTTCACGAACATCAATTGTATGGGCCTTTCTTGCTGGTCGTGCCACTTTCTACATTGACATCTTGGCAAAGAGAGATTCAAACTTGGGCTCCTCAGATGAATGCTGTAGTTTACTTGGGAGATATAACTAGCAGAAATATGGTGAGTATCTCTCTTTATCACTGGAAAGTCTTACACATAAAAAGTCTGTGTTTTTGTTAGGAGTGAGCAAATACTCACTGAAGGCCTGTGACTTTAAGATGCAAATTGAAAGTTTAAATTTTTTTAAATGTGTGTGAGAGATTTCCTTTCTACTTAGTAGTAAACAGAATTAAAAATTTAGCGTTTGAATATGAATTGTTTTCTTTCATGTGGTTATTTAGGTGGATATAGTAAAAGTAAGTATGTAAGAAACACAGTCATGATCTTAGTTTATTTCCTGAAAGGTTGTTGGTTGTTGGTTTGTTTTCTTAATCTTATCCATTAAAGTAAAAACTTGTTGTATATATTAGATATCTGTGTGTGTATATATATATACATATGTGATGTTATATGTGTGTGTTGGGCTTCCTTTTTTTTTGTTATCATATTATTGTATGCTATCTACATCATTGCAGTGCTTAAACTGGTTCTAGTCAACAAGACCTGTTTTCTGTAGCTTATAGTTTACTTGATTCTTTTTGTAGATAAGAACTCATGAATGGATGCATCCCCAGACCAAACGATTAAAATTTAACATACTTCTAACAACATACGAAATTCTGCTGAAGGATAAGGTAATTGTACTTCTTTGGGGAGATAAAAATAATTTCTCCAGTATAGAATTCTCTTTAGACCTGCATGTGTTTCGTTTGTGGGTCATTATATTTATGGAGAGTGTGATAGATTTTTGCTTTTGGTATTATGACAGTGCATAGTTTGAGGTTTTGACTTTTTTTTCTTGGAGGGGCTTTTCATTTTTAAGGATTTTACGTATGTATGGTGAGACTTTCAGCCTTTTTCCATTTTGTGAAGTGTGTAACACTTCATTTTCTCCAGTTTGCTTGAGGGTCTCATTACTGTAACAATCTTCTCCCATCTTCAAGCTCTTCTTTGCAGACAACCCTCAAGGAGAGTCCGAAAAAGAACCCCAGCCCTAGCCCCAAATATGATACAGAAATATGAAATCCCCTATAGTTTTTATGTGACACTGTGCATGCAGTAATGTGTACGTATATTAGTACTGTCTCCATAGTGGTAGCACACAGTGTTACTGTTAATCCTAGCAGTATGTGGAAATTTTTACAGATATTCAGGAAGCAGAACATTTTTACTTCATTTGTTTCTATGTGCTGGGAAGAAGTCAGTAGTAATTTTTTTCTTCTGCCATGTAAAAATGGGTCAAACTTTTGGCCATTTTTATAAATTATAAATTTAATATATGCTTTCTTGGGAGATTTACACAGCTTTTTATTGAACCTGGCAAGGGTAAAAGCCATAATTAGTACTAAAAACATATAGCTGTCCGTATTTTATTAAAATGAACCAAGACATAATGGTCTTTATAGCTTGATTGTATAATGTGGTAAATTATGTAACATGTTTATTTGTGTAATGTTTCTCCTCCTTCTCCATTTCTTTCAGTCATTCCTTGGTGGTCTGAATTGGGCATTCATAGGAGTTGACGAAGCCCATCGTTTAAAAAATGATGACTCTCTTCTGTACAAAACTTTAATAGACTTTAAGTCTAACCACCGTCTTCTTATTACTGGAACCCCTCTGCAAAACTCCCTCAAGGAGCTTTGGTCTTTGTTGCACTTCATCATGCCAGAAAAGTAAGAAGGAGTTTTTTGTCAAGTTCATTGTTGTGAAGTAGTGTAGTGATTTGAGAATCAGTAGAGGTAGGGAATTGTACTGAGAGATAATTTGAGTGTTCTGTGTGAAATAGATGGATCTATCTTTTCATGCTGCTTCAGGTACGTAATGCTGGTAGCAATTCTCAGCTTTCCCCATTTTAGGAAAAGTGTGCAAAAATGATGGATTGATGTATGTGTCAGAACCTGGAAAAAAGGCCTCATCTTAGCCTAAGAGGAAAACCGTGTAGACTTACTTGGGGAAAGTAGAATAGAGCCTTTTCCTGTGTTAGTACTATTAATGAAAGCAAATTTCTAGCAAGATGCCCAATATTCTGTGGTTCAATCAGATAGCTGCTTTTCCCATACATGTTGCATACAGTCAGTTTACTGTATTGACCTTATTTTATACTGACCTGCTTAGACCTAAGAGAAATTAGAGCTCGTGTGTGAGAGCACATGTCCCTGTCAGACACCTTGTAAATGCCAAGCACCATAGCTGTCTTCAGTTTGAGCCGTGGATTGTACTGACTTCTTCAAACTTTACAAGCAAAGCCACTGTGGCTGAGTACCTGTCCTTCATCTGGTCACAAAACCTGTCCCAGTCTGTTAGCAGAGACGACAGCTACACTTCAGCTAGACCATACAAGCTGCAGCACATATTTTAGGTAGATCCTTGTTCTCTTGCACACCCTCCAGCCATGCAGCTGGTTTTTTTTATGCTGCTCTTGATAAAATCCAACAGTGGAATTTTCTGTAGCCACCTAGGCAGGTATCCTTGCAGGAATAGAAAAATGTTGCATTTCCATTAGGGAATCAGAAGTTTTCATTCTGTAAGTGTTTTTGGAAAATACCATTCTTCTATTTTCAGACACGGTAATTTGGGATTTCTTGTGAGGTGAAAATTCAGAAATGGAATTAACAAACCAGAAGGGAGTGGGGAAGAAATCTGAATGTGTGTGTGTACTCTTTATACTTGTTCTATGTTTGTGTGACCATTCTTCTTGAGCTTTGCTTCATCAGGTCATTCACAGTATTTCACTATTTTGTGCTCATGCTTTATTATGTTAAAGGTTTTCCTCATGGGAAGATTTTGAAGAGGAGCATGGCAAGGGGAGAGAGTATGGTTATGCAAGTCTTCACAAAGAGCTGGAGCCGTTTCTGCTGAGAAGAGTTAAAAAAGATGTAGAAAAATCTTTACCTGCTAAAGTTGAGCAAATCCTGAGAATGGAAATGAGCGCGTTGCAGAAGCAATACTACAAGTATGTACCAACTCACTGTAAACTGTATTGTTTCAGTGATATGTCTTCATGCCACTTTCTGAATTGTAATGGTTTATATACTGTATAGAAGCTGAGGCTTTTGGTGTAGTTTCTTTTGTTTGGCGTTTGTACCTTCTTTTACAAGCTGCTTTTTTTCTTTAGCTTGTTCATATTTTGAGAGTTTACATCTGTCTTGCTTTCACATATGGTTAGAAGTTACCAGTATTGTACCTCTTTTATCACAGGTGGATTTTAACGAGGAATTACAAAGCCCTCAGCAAAGGTTCAAAAGGCAGTACCTCAGGCTTTTTGAACATCATGATGGAACTCAAGAAGTGTTGTAACCATTGCTACCTCATTAAACCACCAGATGATAATGAATTCTATAATAAACAGGAGGCCTTACAGGTAGTGTCACTTTTTAATTAAAAAAAAAATAAAAAATAACATTTTACATCTGTAGTATTCACACAATTTTATAGTGCTCTGGCAGTTTGTTAATTCTTATTGAAGTGTGTATTAAGGAAAAACAGGTTCTCTGGAGAATGTGCATCCTGGGCTTTTACAGTGAAGTAATTTTTGTTTCTTAATTGAAACTGAATAATTGACAGAGAATTGATTGAATAAATATCCCCAGTTTTAATGACCTATTATTGTATGAACGTTTTAAACTGTAAAATTCTTAAGAGTGTCAAAGTTGCCTTCTTTTTTTTCTGCCCACAGTAATAGAAAGAAAAGCAAACCTCAAATTAGTGTCTGACCAACTGCGGAGTATATTAGTGTTGAGATTAATTTATTTGCAATATGTGTTCCTTGTTTTTTGTAGCATTTAATACGTAGCAGCGGGAAACTAATCCTTCTTGACAAACTACTGATTCGTCTGCGAGAACGTGGCAACAGAGTCCTGATTTTCTCACAGATGGTGAGGATGCTGGACATCCTGGCAGAATATCTGAAGTACCGTCAATTCCCATTTCAGGTAAGAGTCATGATGGTAGTAGCAGCTGAGAAGCTTTGATCTTGAATATGACAAAAATCTTTTTTCTACTGGGAGGGTGTCAGAGCTCTGGAACAGTTTGTCCAGAGGCTATGAAATCCCCATCCCCTGTGAAGGTTCAAAAGCTATCTGGACATGGCCCTGGGCAGCTTGATGAAGCTGTCCCTCTTTGAGCAGGACATTTAGAGAAAATGAACCCCAGCAGTCCCTTCCAGCCTCAGTTGTTTGTGATTATGGGACCTTTACCTCTTTGCTTAAGAAAACACAGTAAGAAGATGTGCTCTTTTTCTAGAAAGGGACCAGCAGTTGCTCTGTGATAAATAGTATCTTGAAATGAAACAGTGGAATTAAAAACTGTGTGAAATGTTTGATTACTTTTTTCTTCCTTCACACATCAGTTTTGGCAGCAGAGAATTCAAATTGTTCTGATCTTGAATATAAGAATTACTTTTTAACGGTAACATTCCATTCCACCTCTTTAGAGACTTGATGGATCAATAAAAGGGGAATTGAGGAAACAAGCACTGGATCATTTTAATGCAGAAGGATCTGAGGTATGGTTGGTTTTTTTCCTGTGGAATCTGCTTTATATTTTCCTAAGTGTAAAATAACATTTCACAAAAAAGGAAAGCTGGTAAAAACGAGTAATATACCAATAACATGGAAAATTCATTGTTACTGCCTAGCATATAAGGTTTATATAATTTTATTTTTTTTTGAGAAAAGGTTAAGTAGAAAAACATAAATTAGGAAAATGGTAGCTAATTGCTCTATAAATGATGCAGAATTTTAAGATCAGCTTTTTTCCTGTGTAGAACTTAAAAATGTCTGCAAGAGCATTGAACTTAGACAAGCACTTAGTATGGAAAAAATCTTTTGGCAACGGGCAGAACAAACTTTGTATATATCCTTGCATGAACAGCCATATTTAATTGTTTCAAATATGACTTCCCTTATTTTCATTTGTTGCTGCCTGTTTATTTGCCCTGGAAGAAATAGTAGAGAACTGATTTCTAGCAGTTCTTTGTGAGCAGCCTGTGGATAAGTAGGTGTCTGTTACGGTTCTGTAGGTTCTGAACTGAACTATTGGTAGCTTATTTAGCATTCCTATTATGCAAGCAGTTCCGTACCTTTGGTCAGCTTAAATCTTTTGTCCTACACTGGCAGATCTGGGGGAAGGGAGATTGGTCTGTTTTGATTGGTCATTGGGTTTTGGGTTTAGTTTGTTTCGTTTTTTAATCAGTATTTGAAGGATAGCATTTGTTAGTTGCTGCTGAGCTTGTTTCTGGTTTATAGAGGGAGAATGACTGAACTCCGTATTTGTTAAATGCAGAAGCTAATTCCATTTCAGATTTCTTGTATAGACATTGTTGATGTTTTCTGAAATCTTTGCAGTTATGCTGTACATTTTTTGAGATGAAGAGGAATTTAAACCATGCATTTCCAAAATTGAGGCAGATTACACATTTGTGCAGCAAAAAAAAAAAAAATCATCTTCTCAGTTTTATTTTTTATTTATTTCCTAAAATTTCATAATATATTGTATGGGTTTTGGTCATTTTTTTATTACTGAGCTAAGGGCTACCTGGAAATGTTTAACACAATTCTCAGGACTCTTTCCTGAGTGTAGTGGTTTGCTGTTTCCTGTAACTATACTGAAAATTGGATTTGTTTGTGTTTTTGTAACCTGTATTTTTTTTATCTTGGATTTCATATGTTTTATTCAATGTCTCAAGATCGTTCTGCAATCTTTCATAGTTATCTGTGATTTGATAATTCTGTATTGTCGCAGGGCTTTTTCACCTTGTTGCTTATCCCATTTTCATGTTGCTTATGAATGTGTTGGACAGCACTGAACCTGACAGAAGACTTTTGCTTCGTCTCTTAACCAGTTACATGTAGGCTCAAGCACCTTCCTTGCTCTGACATGGCTGCCTAGTCTTCCAGGGCTTGGGGCCAGGAGTGGGAGAGGTTTTTTGTAACATTCAAGGCTTTAACAGTAAGGTTTTTGTACTTTTGGGTAATTTTTTGTTTTGTTGGGAAGTTTTGGTCAGTGATCATCTTCTGGAATGCTGCTTCCTTTAAACGGTTGAGAAGTCAGTGAATATCTATGAAAGAAATTGATAACCAGTGCTTGCTTTATACCATAAAACAGTTATTGGAATTGGTAGTATGTGGTTTTGTAGTCGCACTACGTACTGCATAAACAAGTGTCATATTGATTCCTTTAGGAATATTACTGGATATAAAACTCTTTCTTACTTTATGATTCCAGGACTTCTGCTTTTTACTGTCCACCAGAGCTGGAGGATTAGGAATCAACCTGGCATCTGCTGATACTGTGGTTATATTTGATTCTGACTGGAATCCACAGAACGATCTGCAAGCACAGGCAAGAGCACACAGGATCGGACAGAAGAAACAGGTACACACACTCAGCTTTAAGCTCCAGGCCTGAGGGAGGGTTCTGTGCATTAGCTGTCTATTCTCTGTCTGCACCATTCAGTCTTCATGTATTTTTAAGAATAACTAGTAGTTTCTGCATATGGCCAAAAACGTTAGCAGTGCTCTCTTTGTTTTTGACTTAGTGTCCATATAGGGACAAATAACATGGCAGCTGTGGTATTTGGATGGGAGAGGGAGAAGAATTGAGTGCTAGTCTTGGCACCCTGCCATTCTAGAAAATAATTGCTACATCAGACACATCCCCCTTGCTTAAATATTTCTTAGTTCTCCTCAGGATTGTTCCTTTCTTGCAGAAGACATACAGTAAGATTTAGAAGTATGACATTATTACCTGTGGCAATGCTTGTGCTGAGTCACTGAAGTTTATAAAGGAGAGGTGTAAGAGTTAATTCATCTGGGTTTTTTAAAATGTTTCTGTAAAGACTATGGTAACGTGATTGAACCAATATTGTATTTGAAACACATCAATAAATTCTGAAGATACGCAATGAAGACTAAGATTTCCCACTGCTGTTGCTCACGGGTTTTTTTAAATACTCATAGGTAAATATTTATCGACTAGTCACAAAAGGATCAGTGGAAGAAGATATTCTTGAACGAGCCAAGAAAAAGATGGTGTTAGATCATTTAGTAATTCAGAGAATGGACACTACAGGGAAAACTGTACTACATACAGGCTCTACTCCTTCAAGGTATATTTGTATTTATTTTTATACCAAACTACCCTTAGGAATATTTCACTCAGTTAATGTGAGGCAGAATAAGGTTGAATTGTATTCAAAGTCCTTGCAGATTTTTATTTGCATATGTTTTTATTTAGCAGTTAAAAGAAAGCTTAAATGACTCATGATTATAGAGAACTTTTTCAAGTTAATAAGTTAAAATGTTTTTCCTGAAACATCATTTATTTCAGCTCAACACCTTTTAATAAGGAGGAGTTATCAGCGATTTTGAAGTTTGGTGCTGAGGAACTTTTTAAAGAACCTGAAGGGGAAGAACAAGAGCCTCAAGTAAGCAGTATTTCTGGACTTGATAAAACAGCTGAAAGTATCTATGAATTATTTAAGTGTAAAGAGAAACTTCTCTGGGGTCTTTTTATCCTTAGGAAATGGATATAGATGAAATCTTGAAGAGGGCTGAAACTCGGGAAAATGAGCCAGGTCCATTAACTGTAGGAGATGAGTTGCTTTCACAGTTCAAGGTATGGCTTCATTCTCTCCTTTCTGTCATAATTACACTTTTCTTTGTAAACAGTACTGTTTCTCTTTTGTGTACCTATCTGTGTCTTCATTCTTAGAAAACAGATGCCTGAGTAAATCAACTGTATCGCTTTCTAATAAAATACCTTTTCACCTATAGATGATACCTACCATCATATAACCTATTAAAAATACCTGATATGTCTTGATAATAAAAAGATATATGAGTGTGTTAATGATTAGAATTATAAGTCGTTTCCTGTTTTATTTACTGCCTTTGTTATACAGCTCTACTATGATTGAATGAAATGTATAGTTTGTGTTTCGTAGTCAGTAATTTCTCCAAGTTGCTTTTAGCCCTGAAGTAAACTTGAACATCAGATGTTTCTGTGTTAGCACTTAAACACATTAAATATGTGTACCAAAAAAAAAAAAAAAAAGCAGAACATGACCTATTTGTTTAATTTAGAAGATTATTAAATAGCTTTCCTTCTGATTGCTTGTTCACAACATATTTTGGTATTTACAGTATTAATGTTTGGTTAGTTTTATATTATTATAGTTTCACATTAAATCAGGCATTCAAATGTTGTTAACCCTATCTTGAAGAAAGTTAAACAAAAATCATACAGCCACAGGGGAGACTTTTAATTGTGCATCCATATTAGTCAACCTTTAAAGGAAGAAAAAGATTCTCCTTGTTTCTCACCTTAGCCCATGTTGAAAGGAGTCCAAATAAATAAAAATGCTTCCATTAGATACTTGTTTCATTGTTTCATAAAGCAATTTGGATGTGTAAATTTTATGTAGATTATAAAACAAGAGCATATATATAAATATAATACATAAATACATAATATATAGAAATGCATAAAATATACATTCTGTGAGATTGTAATCCTAAAATAATAGTTGATTGGTCTTTTTCAAATAGTGTCATTGATAGTGTATTGATTTGATGAAAGTATTTGTATTCTGATACACAAGGTGGCCAACTTTTCCAATATGGATGAAGATGATATTGAGCTGGAACCAGAAAGAAATTCAAGAAATTGGGAAGAAATAATTCCAGAGGTCCAGAGGCGAAGAATAGAAGAGGAGGAAAGACAAAAAGAACTTGAAGAAATATACATGCTCCCAAGGATGAGAAACTGTGCAAAACAGGTGTCTCATGGTTCTGACTGACTTGTACTTCTGTGTTGCTGTTGGTTTAGTTTGTTGCTGTTGGGGCTTGGGGTTTTTTTTTCCTTTCCTGTTCACTTTTTTTTACAGGGTAGGTAAAACTTGCTTATGTTTATTAATCATGTGGCTCTTAACTACTTATTCTGGAATTCCAGATAAGCTTTAATGGAAGCGAAGGGAGGCGCAGTAGGAGCAGAAGATACTCTGGATCTGATAGTGATTCCATCTCAGAAAGAAAAAGGCCAAAAAAGCGTGGAAGACCACGAACTATTCCTCGAGAAAATATTAAAGGATTTAGCGATGCCGAGATCAGGCGGTAAGATACGGGAGCACAGTGCATGTTTGAAGGGGCAAGAAATTACCATTCTTATTCTTCTTCTTCTTATTATTATTATTAGGTTTGAAAATACAGAAGGCAGTCTATTTTTTCTGAAGTTGTTTGAGAATTTTTTTATTCTAGGCATTTAATATTTTTACCTTGTGTAGTTTGTGGTGCTGGCATAGTGAACTGTCCTGGCAAGAACCTGAACCCATTTTAATGAGGTATAAACTTAGGTTTGAAAAAAATATTCTTGATTGGTTTATTTTAAGTCCTGCAAACCATGAAGACAGTGATTTCACTGACAGTGATTTTAAAATGGGTGAACTTTTCTTTTAAAAAGAAACAACCAAAATAGTCTGCTTCCCACCATTTTATCTAAAAACTGCAGTGCTGAAAAATTACGTAAATCTATTTGCTGACAAATGAAGAAAAATTGAGTGGATTTTGTTTTTAAACTTCTTGGCATGGTAATTGATTTGTTATGTCATGCTTTTTTAAAACTAAAATATATAAAATATTATATGAAAATTGTACCAGTATTGGTCGCTTCAGTATCTGCTAAGTATTTTTTTGGTAGAAGGAGGAGGAATTGTTTTGCTTTACATTTTTGGGTTTGTGAAATGCTGCTTGGCTTCTGGAATATAAGTATGCACGTTTCTCTAAGATGCTGCAAAGCTTTCAAAATATTTTTGATTTGAGGAATAACTTTAAAGATGCTTCTTGCCTTTCCATGTCATCTAACAAACAAATTGGGACTTTTTTCAAGGCTATTATTGTGCTTGCACTAGCAATTCAAGACTGTGGTTGTTGAGGAAATGCTCTTTGTTTTTTAAAAGTATTTCTATTTATTTTATTTTTATTTAATTTCTTTTCTACTCCAATTATCTCCATCTCCAGTTTCTTTTCATCAGTTAGACATTTCAAGAGAGAGTATCTTTCTTGTCATTTTCCAAAATCTTCCGATTAACCTCTTGCAGATTGCTTCTTTTGATAACTATATCACTATATAATGCATAACATAGTATCTGAAATCTTGGAATATTGTAAATCCACATTCAGTTTTTATGATTAGATACATACAGCTGCTGAATGTTCAGTCTTGTGAAATTAATAAAGTAATTTCTGAAATAAATGATACCTTCTATTGTTTTATTTGCATCATTTCTTAAACCAATAAAACTGACTTTTTTGGGTTATCTGAATGTAAGAAGCTGCCCTACTCGCTCTACCATTTCCCCCCCAGCATTGTCCATACATCATTATACACAATTTTAAAACAAATGCAGTTTGTCAATAATATATTTAAATGGCAAAATTATTTTCTGTTACTAGGTTTATCAAGAGTTACAAGAAATTTGGTGGCCCTCTTGAAAGGTAAAGTTGTTTGATTATTATTTGTGTAGCAACTTGGGATCTCATTTTCATAACAATTAGAATGTACCATGAAACCTTAGAAAAAATACATTATCTAGTTTTTTGCCTTGAATATAGCATTACTTTAGCTTCCTGTCTCACACTTCTTCATGTATGGTATGTGTGCTAACAGCCACACAAGGGGCCTTTCACTTTGCAGGAATGCTTACTCTGTTTCTTTATATTCACCTGCTGGCTTGTTTAATCTTTATTTGTGATAGTCATGTTTGTCATATTTGATAACCTGCTGAAAGCCTATCAGTTCATCCACTGTCAAAGTTAGTGTCGCATTTTTCATATTGTTAGTTCTTACTTTTAAACTTTCATTAATCCTATTTTAAGAAAAACTTCCCATTCCTTAAAAATATTAATAGTTCATATGAACATGATACATATATATATGTATTATATAATAATTCCCTTTCTTTTCTAAAGAAATATGCAGTAACTTAATTTAACACAAGGTTTACTGTTCTTTACAACTCTTTATTTAATGTCCTCTGATACCTGAATCATTTACATGTGTTTTTTCTCTTGGATCAAAATTGTACACAGTATAGAAAAGCACAGGTGACTGCTAACTTACGTGGTTATTTCTCTTGTCCCAA
The DNA here is from genome assembly GCA_035222235.1 of Margarornis squamiger. NCBI lineage: Eukaryota > Metazoa > Chordata > Aves > Passeriformes > Furnariidae > Margarornis > Margarornis squamiger. The sequence goes on from JAWWTY010000088.1 coordinate 72,706, forward strand.
AGTCTGAAGGAGTCATCCACAGTTGCCAAAGTTTCAGAGGTATAAAAACGTGTATTTGTTTTATTACAGGTTAGATGCTGTAGCTAGAGATGCCGAGCTAGTTGATAAATCAGAGACAGATCTTAGACGCTTGGGGGAGCTTGTACATAATGGATGCATTAAAGCCTTAAAGGACAATTCATCTGGACAAGAGCGAGCAGGTACAGTGCTCAGGGGGCTTGAGGGGTCAATGAAAAATATCAAGAAAACCTAATTACTCATGTCCTCTGATTGTAACAGAAAGCGGTTTTGTTAGAAAATACAAAAATGTTGGGATACTGGTGATTTTAAAAAAATAGGGTTATAGTAAGGTTCCTTTTCTGTGTGTGACTTGTCACTGGAGAATGCAGTGTGTTTTTGCCTTGCTGCGAAATTTAAAAGTAATCCTACTATCTGGAAGATTCTTCGATTCTGCAGCTTAATTTAAGCATTTGATTAAGAAAAGGTCATTTGGTATAACTGGGTTTTTTACATTTTTCAGAGAGTGTTTGTAATGATAAATATTTTAATAGCTTTGTCATTTATTTTAAGGAGGGAGACTTGGGAAAGTTAAAGGCCCAACATTCCGAATCTCAGGAGTGCAGGTGAACGCAAAGCTAGTTATCTCGCATGAAGAAGAGTTGGCACCATTGCACAAATCCATTCCTTCAGATCCAGAAGAAAGGAAAAGGTATTGATTTTTATATTTTTAAAGGGAGTAGTAATGTAGAAAACTTGTCAAGTTTTATAAGCTTTTTTTTTCTGACAACTTGAACTCAAAGCACATTGTTTAAAGCATTGTCCCTGTAATCCCTGTAAGAACTGGCAGCAGTAACTTGCTCCACATCTGTACTTCATCTTTTCTTCCCTTGTCATAGAAGCCATTAACAGCTTTGACTTCTCCACTGTATTCACTAGGAACTGTTCTCAGTTACTACTAATAATTAGGACTAGAATTCAGGCTTGCTGAGGAGCTGGTAAATGTCTCTGCTTGAGAGGAATATTCAAAGCACAGCAGTAGGTGTTTTTACTCTCTGAACTTTTTCCCTTGCCAGCTTGTATATTGCAATTGCTAAACTATCCCCTTACCAATTACACTTGGATGATTATTTTTGCTTTTATTCATGGGTAATGAACTCTGTCACACAGCTCACGGCCACAGACAGATGTCTGTTCTTTTTATTTTAGTCTTAAGCTTTAAAACATATTTCAGTGCTCATTTCAGTTAATATTTTATAGAAATGTTAATAAAATATGTTAAATCCATGTATTGATTTCTTGAATTTACCAGCATCTTAGCAGAGAAAGTAAATCTAGTTACGTCTCTTTTAGTATGTTCTGTTCCCCCTCACTGAGCTTCAGATGTAAAAATCCTTTATTTGTCTTTCTAATTTATTTCTTCTAGATATGTCATCCCATGCCACACCAAGGCTGCTCATTTTGATATAGATTGGGGTAAGGAAGATGATTCCAACTTGTTAATAGGCATCTATGAATATGGTTATGGCAGCTGGGAAATGATAAAAATGGACCCTGATCTCAGTTTGACACAGAAGGTATGTCATTTACAACATCTAATGGTAACTACTGAGTTACTGAAAGAGCTTATTTTATAATAAATGAAACTGCAGTTACATTATACATCAGTTAGACTTCAGACCATCCTTCTTGTGTTACATTACTAGATTTTAGGGTCTTGTGTATTTGGTTGAAGCCTTCTTGCAATCAGTTGTTTTGCCATACTCTAATGTGGTTGGGCCTCTGTGTCTTGAATTTTTCTTGTCAGTCTTTTCCTTCACTTTTTCAGATGTGTTCTGGTTTTGTTAATTTTGTGTTCTTGAACTTTTGTGAAGGGAGGTTTTTCTAGAGGTGTGATTCAGTTTCCCTATCCCCCCTTAATCTCCACGTTCTTCAGCTGTTTTTTCACTCCCAACATTGAGAGCAGCTGCATTAGAATTAGTGCAGTAGCTTCTTAGCAATAGTGAGAGACAGGTACTGAGGAAAAGACTAGGGTGAAGTAAGCTTTGTGACATCAGCCTATAGATTTGGGACTTGAGGAGCCAAGTTTGAGGCCAAGTTTGTTTAATAATGATTCCTACTCCTGCCTTCCATTAATTTGTCTGGGTTTTGAAGCCACACATTTGCATTTTTGGCATCTGCAGTACCCTGTAGTGAGTTCTGCATTTAGAAGATGAATGAGTCAGAGCCAGGAGTTGAGTGACTGGTACAGGTGTTCAGTATTTCTTAGAGGAACTACTAGAGCGGAGACAGAAATCTGAGGCTGGTTTCTTGAGCTGGTTTTAAACTATGAGGCAATTTCCAAGCCTCTGCATTGGTTGCTTGATCAGAGAGAAATTAAAACTTTCAAGAAATTCTCCATTGCTTCAAGCATTCTGGCATATTTGTTGGGTATAGTTGGAGTGGACTGTTTACCACTTCCTTTTGCACAGCTTTTCTGTTCTGTGCGCTGCCCGTTAACACCTAAAATTGATAGTATGTACTCACAGCTGTGTTACTACCATTGTTTTCCTCAGATTTTGCCTGATGATCCAGATAAGAAACCCCAAGCCAAGCAGTTGCAGACCCGTGCAGACTACCTCATTAAATTACTGAATAAAGACCTTGCAAGGAAGGAAGCACAAAGGCTTGCTGGAGCAGTAAGTAAAATATGGCATTCATTACTGAGATAAAACAATATGCTTATGGGCAGGTCAGCTGATCCTTTTCCTTTTTTTAGTTCTGCCTTTTTGTTTTTGTAGCATTACTCTGTTGCTAATCAAAATACATGAGACTAACTCAGGAAATTAATTGCAAGTTTCACATCTATATTATTCTCTTACTATTTGTGTGTGTTCTCTACGGTTGCACTCTGCTCTGTCTTCAGTCCTGGAAAAAATGGTGGTCATGAGTGGCAGTAAATAAAGGGAACCTTCTCTTTGATGTGAAAACAAATCTTTTTTTGCAACTGTAGTGCAATGATACTTGTCAGTTGACATTATTAAAAAGATCAATTTGCATTCAGGGCAATTCAAAGAGGAGGAAAGCAAGAACTAAGAAGAATAAAATGCTAAAGGCTGCAAAAATAAAAGAAGAAATAAAAAGTGATTCTTCACCACAGCCCTCAGAAAAATCTGATGAAGATGATGATGAGGATAGCAAGGTGAGTCTCTTTCACAGGGCAAAGATGGTTATTCAGTTTTTCCTGTTAGTACCAATTTGTATTTTATCTTCTGCTTGACATAATAAAATTAAAACACTTGAATGTCATCCTTTTCCTGTGGCCACTGCAATTGATGTTGTATCAGTACAAGCACATGGAAGACTGTATCTATACTGATTTAATGATAAGCCAGTAACTGAGGAATTATGTGTAGTTTTCCAAATTTTTATAAAAAACGTTATGGTCTAATTACTAGTGATATTGCTCAGTTTCAGCATTCTTTTTTTTCAGCACTGTATTTGATAGAAATGCAAACCTAATGTAATACACAATTGAAGACTAGTTGTTTTTGCTAATGTATTGTAACTACTGAGAGTGATTCTTAGGGTAAAGGGTTTTAAAGGTTTTTTTATTCAGGCTCTGGAAAAAGTCGTCAAGCTCAATTAGAATAAGCAGCATGAAAAATTGTATTTCAAGGCTTGCACATGAGAGCTCCTATATACATTGTGGCTCTTGTTGTCCAAAAAGGCTATTTAATGTTGATATATTCTGCTACTTCTGATATATTTCTTCAGGCCTCTGCTTTTGTGGGACCTTTTATTTCTGTGATTTATCACACAGTAAAACCAGTAGAGATAAAAATTTAGGGTTATGTCATAGCTAATTTTGTGATTTTTAATGTAATGCATCTATGTGTATCATAAATATACTTCCTACTAGGTTTAAAGTAAATTATTACAAACCATTTTAATTGTCACCTTGTTCTAGAGGAAAAAATACGTATGAAAATACAAAGTTAAAAGCTATTCATTGTTAGAAGAACCATGATAAATCTATTCAAAAATAGTTTTTAAGTAAAGCATTCCTGTATGTATTAAAATTGTACAATGCAAAAGTAAAATCAAAAGCCAGAGGAAAAAAAACTTCAATGTAGGCTCTTACGTTTATAGCTAAAATAATTTGCCTGGAATGTAGTGTTAAGCACAGTTTCCAGTAAATTAACGTGGGCAACTCATCCCTAAAACTAAGCAAATTTAAGGGTTCAGACTACTTAAAAATGAGTTTTAAGACAGAAAACACCGCCAACCAGTTGACTGACTTACTGTGTTCAGGAAAGTTCCTAGAATGTTGCCCCTTTGGTTTATTTAAGAACAGGTATTCATCACTTCAGTGCTTTAGGACCCTGATTAATAATTGCACTTCTGAAGGCTGGGCTATACACAAGAACCACCTGAATGATTGGCCTTAACTACTTAGCTGCCATACTGGGTGCAGTATTTAAAACTTACCTGTTGAAATGCTAGAATTACCAGGAAACTTTTGAAGTCAGTTGATTTTTCCTAAAAAGTTTCCATGATAACTAAACACTCAGGTCTTGTTTGGGCTGATGACTTCCTACTTCATCCAAGTAACTTGTTCAGTCAGGTATTAGGCATTCTTTCATCTGTTCTTTCTGCAGTGTGCCTTTCCAGAGGGTGTTCAAATAGATTCAAAGATGATAATGATTCTTGCACCTGTATTCTAATACTTTCTTATTTACTGTCGTATTTCTCTTGTGTCTTGAAAGGATTTTAGTTTCCATCTCAGGCCTTACAAGTGAATAATATAAAGAGCAGTGAAATGAGATTTTGTTCACCTTCAAATAGTTAAATGAGCTCCTATTAGACAGTCTGTAACTAAGACTTTTTTTAAAGCCTGGTAGAACAAACAGCTCTGGAAAAGAGAAATTTGGGACTCTGTTACCTTCTCCTGTGAATGTTTAATATGGGATTGATAAAAGGTTGCTGGGACAAAGCTGACCAGATCAGAGGTCTTCTAACATCCCCATCACTTGAGTGTCCTAACCAATCAGCTCAGTTTTGCAAGACCTACCTCTTCTTAGGTTTTAGCTCGTCAGAGTCTAATTACCTTTAAAGGAACCAAATTTGAAGTTAATTCTAAGTTAAATGGACACAATTTCTCACACTCAATGCCTCTGCTGAGTCAGTACTTGCTTTGTCACATCAAGGAAGTGAGTGCATAATTCTCATCTTTCTTTGCAACTGCCTTCAATTCTATTTGATAGATGTTAAATTTATGTCCAGAAAGAAAAAATGCACAGATAAAAAGTGTTTTAATCTGATAGTTGCGAAACTTGTATAGATAGGAGCTCAGTTTGATGTGACATATATGCTTGCATATTGCAGGATGAGATTGTTTCAGTGAAACATCCACATAAAAAATTTAAAGCAGAGAAAGAAAATGAAGAAAAGCCTGAGCCAGATACTGGTATAAAGAAGGAAGCTGAAGAAAAAAGAGAGACAAAAGAAAAGGAAAATAAGAGGGATTTGAAAAGGGAGAAAAAAGAAAAAGAGGATAAGAAAGAATTAAAAGAAAAAGATATTAAAGAAAAGAGAGAAAACAAAGTAAAAGAATCCACACAGAAAGAAAAAGAAGTAAAGGAAGAGAAGGTAACTAGGTTTACTTGTCTTACATAGCACTAGAAAAGGTCACTAGGTTTATGTGAATGATTTTTAGATGAAAAGGTATTTTGGATCCAATCAGCTGTCATTTCATTAAAGCCTTTTACATAATTTGACGTTTTATTTTTCCTACCTGAAACCATGAGGACAGGCATTTAAAAAGGGGAAACTACATCTTCAATGATACATCTCTTAGCTGGACTGAGAGCACAAGTGTGTGTGTCAAAAATTATTCTTTTCCATTTTCCATTTCCATCTCACAAGGAAGATAAAATGTACTGTCATTGAAAGTCAGCATAGATTTTATTCTTATTACTGAAGAGACTACAATAGTTGTGGGGATTGTCAGGTATTATACAATAATTCCAGAGGCAAAATAGAATGTACTTAAATATTTTTGTGTCTTATTCTTAGATAAATGAAATCAAGTCTGAAAATAAAGAAAAAACTAAAAAAAATCAATTGCTGGATACTCCAGTTCATATTACTGCAACTAGTGAACCAGTTCCTATATCAGAAGAATCCGAAGAACTGGATCAGAAAACTTTTAGTGTGGTAAGTCAGTTTAAGTTTATACTTAAAATATATTTAGTAGTCTAAATGAGGACAATTTCTGGTATTCTTGGTACTCTTATTTGGCACAATAACACAGGTGATCTTTTGCTAGTAAAGTCTGGGATCGGTGAATGCTGTTGACAGTGTACTAAAGTAATTTTTTACTGCATTCCAGAAGTTTTATTTTGCTTTTTTACTGTATTTACGCAGGATAGTAAAACAACTTCTCCAGTGGTTTGTGTGATGAATAGATTAATAACATAAACTCTAAATATATATCCTCAGGAGTCACTTGTGTATTCTGCTTCTTAAAGAGGAGACATGAATGATGAACTTAAATGCAAATGGTGGAGTATCTGGCTTCACCATATCATATATGCTTTTCTTCTTCGTAAGATAGCAAGAAAAACTAGATTTCAGCACGTGCCTCCTGAGGTATTGCAGACTTAAATTAGTAGACACAGAAAGGAACAAATGCTAAAGCCCTTAGAAATAACTTGATGAGGTAATGTCTGTGACACCAAAGTAATGCTGTTTAATCACTATTTCTGACTAAGAAGTAAATTAACATTTGAGGAAAATGGGCCTTTGGAAAAGTATCAATTAGTTACTTTGAGCAGCTGCTCTCCTGTGGCAGTTTTTGCCATTCAGATTTTAACAGCTGTGTGTTTTTGCCAGCCAGGTCTGTTGTGGGTGCTGGCTCTGACATGCCAATAGGGTTCTCTTGAGTATGGTATATAGTAGTGACTGGTCTATGGTTTTATTCTAAACATTCCAAGTAACTCACCTGTGAATTGCAGCAGGAGCTTGAGGGATTCAGGTGGATATGTTTACATGGCTAATGACAGAAAACCATTTGATTTCCATGTACAGTTATATTTTTCTGATCACTTCTATATTTAAGCAGTGCAGTCTGTAACTTTTTAAAGGCTACTTTAATCTGGCTCATACAGTATGTTATACAAATGCTTATATATATATATATATATATATATATATATATATACACAAAATGACCTTGCTGACGTGACCTGGCAGTGGAACAGCTTCCCCAGTTTTTCTGAGTTGTCCCTAGATGCTTACACAGGAATGGTGGTATTTAATTTCATTCTGTTCCAGATATTTGTTTGGTTTTTCTCAGTTTGGTACTGTATAGGAAAATGGCAAGGAGGGTTGTTCTGGAAGGTATGTTTGTCATTATGCCATGGTCAGGTGAAGTCTAATTACACATTTAGCTGCCGTTTTAAATGGAAATTGCTGCTGTGGGTTGCTCGAGCTTAACTAATTTCACTCTTTATAATAAGGAAAATGTGCATTTCATGTTTACCATGCCACTGTACTTCGATTGCTATTCCTAAGCAAGTGTCTTGCTAACATGCTTAACTGGGTTTATCTGGATTTATTATTAAAACATTGGACTCAGTGTGAAAATTCAAGAATGCACGACCTTTATCTCAGTCAACATCCTTGTTGTTGCTAGTCTAGGCATCACCTGCACTCGGCACTGGTGAGACCACATCTCGAGTGCCATGCCCAGTTCTGAGCCCCTCACTTCAAAAAGGACATTTTGGTGCTGGAGCAGCTCCAGGGGAGGGCAACAGAGGGGGTGAAGGGTCTGGAGCACACAGTTTATGAGGAGCAGCTGAGAGAGCTGGGGGTGTGTAGCCTGGAGAAAAGGAAGCTCAGGGGAGAGCTTGTTGCTCTCTACAACTGCCTGGAAGGAGATTTTAGCCAGGTTGGCCTCTTTTCCCAAGCAACTGGTGACATGAAAAGGAGAAACATCCCCAAGTAGTGCCAGGAGAGTTTCAGATTGGGTATTAGGGAAAATTTCTTCACTGAAAAAGTGGTTAAGCTCTGGAACAGGCTGTCCTAGGACGTGGTGAAGTCACCATCCATGGAAGCATTCAAAAAACGACTGGATATGGTTTAATGGGCATGGTGGTGTTCGGTCAAAGGTTGGACCTAATTGTTGAGGATTGTTTCCAACCTTTATGGTTCTGTACCCAAACTAGCTTTCCTCCAGGTACCACAAGTTCTGCTAGTATCTGCTTAGGAGCGAAGTTTAAAAAATGCTCAGAGAAGCAGTCTTGATCCTCTGCTGAATGCCAGGTGTTGCAGAAAGTATTGGGTTGAAATGTACTGAAAACTCTCACATTAAGTTTTGGCATTGAGTTTCTATAGCTTTCTAGGTGTTAAAAAGTGTAAAACTTGCCCTATATGATAGTGCTGAAAGGTTTAATTGTAAAACCCGTTTGTAATAAGTCATTTTCCTCAGAAATTCCATATATTAAATTAGTGCTTTCTCAAATCCGTGTATGGCATCCCACCCTTAAGGGGAAGGGGGCACATAAGATTCATAGATGCTCACGGTCGAAAGGAAAGGCAGAAGTCAGAGGGTCTGCAAAGCTTCCAGTGTTTTATTAGTAAATTACACCCTTGACATGGAAACTGGTATGTTAGTCCCTGACCTGCTATATAAGCCCAGGCAGTGAGTTTTGAACAGACAGGTGGGATGAAAGGGGAGGGAACAAGAGAGAGAGGGAGGGAAGAAGTGAGATCACCAGTCCTGGCTCTAGCATTGGTCCATCAGGGTATCCAGGCTCCTGGGGATGCCCAAACACCTGGGCTTCATGGGGGAATCTTTCTATAGATAAGTTTTCCCCTCCCTGGAGGTCAAGTTTCTTGCTATGCAAATCAGTTATTGTGGGCAGTCTGTTCTTCTAGGCCTTATTGGAAGTGTGTCAAAGGGCTTTGGGGGTCTTGACAGTCCACCCCTGTTCTCAGCCTCACTGCTCTGCCTGTGCTGTGCTGTGTTGTGCTTATCTCCAGGAGCCAGAACAAGGATGTTTGTCCCAGCAAAGTGCTGCCCTAACTCTATATCGGCCCCTTCCCCAGCCACAACAACAGCTGTCTATCAATGTTTAAGACATACACATTAGCACCCTTGTCTTCTAGGCTTCTACACTTTGATATCTGTATTTTATAGAATCTCTCACAGAGAAATAAATTTTCAGTTTGGTTTATAACACAACTTCTTCCGAAGGAAAGCTGCAAAACACTTCTAAGAGCTGTGAGAAAGTCTTGTATTTCGTTTGACTTCAAACAATATTGTCTTTGCCTGCATATATATCACAGTAAATGGTGGGTCATGTTTTAGAATATATTTCTTTTCTTTTTAATCAATACATTTGTTTTTTCCATTTTACAGTGCAAAGAAAGAATGAGACCTGTGAAAGCAGCATTGAAACAGCTGGATCGACCAGAAAAGGGCCTTTCTGAAAGAGAGCAGCTGGAACATACAAGACAGTGTCTTATCAAAATTGGGGATCACATTACTGAATGTCTAAAGGAGTACACAAATCCTGAACAAATTAAACAGTGGAGAAAGTAAGTTATTTTCCTTGGATTTGCTAGTTGCTTCTATTAAGCAGGATAGGTTTTAGTTATTTCTCCTGTTTCTTTGTCTCTCTTTCTTGTATCTTTCTGCTATTTTAATTATAGAAAGATGGTAATACATTGTTATGACTTTTAATGGATTGACTTTAAGCATTTGCTGCACAGCAATGCATTTTGCCCAGTGGGTGGAGACATCACACTGCTGTGTTCCCCAGACACTGGGGAACTTGTCACTAAACTGTGTTTAGTGGAAAGTCATTCTTACCTTTAAGAATGTTTTTTTTCAGCTTTAAGTGGTTTTGGTTTTTATAATTCATGCTGAAAATACGCAGTTCTAAAATTGTGTTGAAACTTTGTATGATTCTGAGTTACACAATTCTTTATTGTTTTAAAAATGTACTCATTAAATTACATATTACGTATTAACTATGACTTGATAGAAGTATTTGTGGTAATGTACTCAGATGCATTTCAAAAGTGAGAGAATAGTTTGCATCTTTATGAAGTGACAATTTAAAAAAAAATCTTGGTTTGTAAACTTATCTGTCATTGTTATATTCTTAATGCAGTTTGAGTTACTTTTATTGGACTGTGCCCTTACTCTCTTTATGCTTGAAAATACATCCTGCACTTCCATATACCAAAGTGTGCCAAGTGTTGCATTTTCTGGAAGATTTCTGCTAGTGTAGAATGCTTCTGCTGAATTTACTACCTTTACTTTGGAATATTAAGATGACCTGAGGTACAGAAATGAGATCAATGTCTTACATTTTGGTAAATGTTACCTTTTTTTAAGTGGAAACTTGTAGTAGAACTATTACTCATAATAATGCTATGATATTATGTGTAAATTAAGAAAATATGTATTTCAGCTATCTTTGATAAGAAGTGGTGTAGTTTATATAAAGGTATAATGGCTTCACTAGACACACTACTGACTGGTTGTCTAATTCTGCAAACTTCTGGACAGAAATTAGTGTGTTTAAATAATCACAGTGAAGGAGCAGATGTTGCTTCTTGAGCCTACACTCTTCAAATATTTCTCAACATTGGTATTCTCTAGTCTCTTTGAAGCATTCCACCTGTAAATTTTACTAAAAGAATTCTGTATCTGTTAAAAGAGCTTTACTTGTGATCATAGAAGCAAATGTTTCCTTCAGAATTCTGGCATCTTGATAACAAAAGACTTGATTTTTTCTTCTTTGGTTCCTTCAAGCAGAGATTGGGCAGAAATCCATTGATAAATTGTTAAAGGAATTAGTTTTTCAAATGTTTTATTTACAGCTACATAGTATTTCTTGTGCAACCAGGCAATGATGTGTAGATTTTATAGTGTTTTTGTTTACTGAAGTGCTGTTCGAAAAATTTCAGCTAAATCCATGTTCAGGTGCATAAATATAAGGAAAATAAATTTATAGAAGAACTGTAACTTCTCTTTTCTTTTTCCTCAGAAATCTGTGGATTTTTGTCTCTAAGTTTACTGAATTTGATGCCAGGAAGCTGCACAAACTGTATAAACATGCAATCAAAAAACGCCAAGAGTCTCAGGTAACATTTTCAGTCCCTTTCTAAATACATAAATATATAAGTTAAGTATTATAACTTCTCTGTTAGCTTTAAAGCATTATAAGGAACACAGAAATACTGTTCAAGTAGCATTTTGTAGTATCTTATGTAGTAGCCTCTTTTGTTAGGTTATTTTTCTAATGTATCCAGAAGAACTTTGAGATTTACCAATGAGCTTTTGCACTTGTCTCTTTTAGCAACACAATGACCAGAATATTAGCAGCAATGTGAATACACATGTAATTAGAAATCCAGGTAAGAAACCTAAAGTACGTTCTTGTGTTAGATATCTAAGTTTTTGTGTTTATTTCATTTCACTTTGTCCTAAGTCTGTTTTCCACACTGCTAAGTACCTTAGAGAAGGCTGATTAGCAAAGCTTCACTAGTTTGATGACGAAATGCAGCTGAGTGCAGCCTGCAGCTGGTACTTACAGGGTTATTTGACTGTCCTTTAAAAAAATTAGAACTACTTTCTGTGTTAAATTTTGGGGAGGGTGAAAGATCTACTCAAAACCTGTAGATTTCTTGGAAATTCTGTGCCTCTTTGTAGCTGTTGTAATGTCACTGCCATGTAAGAAAGCAAGTTATTCCTTGCAATCATAGTTTGTCATGAGTTACATGGACTGTCTTTTATTTTTGACAAAAACACTGATTTTTTTTTTCCTATGTTCCCACACCTGCCTTCTTGTCTGTAATGCTTGATATTTGTCTTGTGTGAGGGAACACTTTGAGTGAATTTTCATGGACTTAAAATCAGCATGGTGTATTTTAGGAATACCACTAAGAATTCTTTTGTTAACAAGGTGTACCATTAAAACTGTTACTCATACTAAGTCCACCCCTTCTTTGAGAGGAAGTTGCTGCCATTCTAAAATTGCTCTGCTGAAGGCACCTCTGCTCATTTGGACCACACTTTGCTTCATAGGCTGAATGGAGAGGTTAAGGAGTTCAGTTTCCAAGTCCTACACTTCCACATTCCAGCTTGCTTCCCTCTTGCTTCTGCGGTTTCTTTCTGCTCACTGGCATTAGTGCACTTGTCTTTTGACTCTTTAGACCTTGTTTCTTTTAAATTATGTCACTTCATACTGTGTTACATCTGACAGGTAGAAGTGCTGTTTGAATTATGTGAAGAAAAGATGTTACAAGACTTCCTTTTAACCCCTGCTTTTTTAAACAGATGTGGAAAGACTGAAGGAGAACACAAACCACGACGACAGTAGCAGGGACAGCTACTCTTCTGACAGGCATTTGTCACAGTACCACGATCACCATAAAGACAGGCATCAGGGGGACACTTACAAGAAAAGTGACTCTAGGAAAAGGCCCTATTCAGCCTTCAGCAATGGAAAAGATCACAGGGACTGGGATCACTACAAACAAGAGAGCAGGTGAGTTTCTTGACCAGTTTTGAAATCTGGTCAGAATTCATTTCCCTGGTTTTGTAGTTATGCTTGTAGCAAGCACCAACCCATCTTTTCTGAGTAAAGCAAAATCATGACAGTGATCTCTCTAATGCAGTTCTGTTGATTTGACATAATTGTGGCTCTTAATGTGCTCGGTAACTGATACAAACAACTTTTTTTAATTTTTTTAGATACTACAGTGATAGTAAACATAGAAAGTTAGATGACTACAGGAGCAGAGACCACAGGTCAAACCTGGAGGGAAGTTTGAAAGACAGCCGGGCTCATTCGGATCACCGTTCCCATTCAGACCACAGGATACACTTGGATCACCGTTCCAGTTCCGAGTACGGCCACCACAAATCTCCCAGAGACTACAGGTACCACTCAGACTGGCAAATGGACCACAGAGCTTCGGGTAGTGGCCCAAGGTCACCTTTAGATCAGAGGTCTCCTTATGGTTCAAGATCTCCCCTAGGTCACAGATCTCCTTTTGAACACTCATCAGACCACAAAAGTACACCTGAACATACATGGAGTAGCCGGAAAACATAACAAAGACTGACACTTGCTGGACCTTCTTTTAGCCATATACAGTAAACTAACACAGTAATTGCCTTACATGACTTGAAAGATACAGACGGGATATTCTATCAGTAGCAGTATTGTTACTTCTTTCCAGGATGCAAGGTCTATTATCCCAACAGAAGAAAAATATTTTTGTATTTAAAGTTTATGCTGCACTGTGCTGCAAATGCTGTGGCACTTTTTTTAAGAAATGGAAGATGTTTACTTTTACAGGGACCTCAACACTGCCCGTTTCAGACTGGATCTTACTATAAAACTCTTCATGTCAAAGTGGTTTGAGGCTGATAATGTTTTAAGTTATGTTTGTAAACGAACTTTTAAACACTGACCTGTGCTCATATTTCAGGAGGGAATGGGGAGATTATTTTGTTTTTTTCTTAGTAAAGAACTCTCAAGGACTTTGTTCACTTTCCAAAGCTACTTGTTTACATTGTACACTGCGACCACCTTGCCGCTTTTCATCACAAGCTTGAATATTTAAATTCTGTACCTATAACTGTAAAATAGCCAGGATTTCTTCTGTTTGTGATCAGTTACAATGCCTTTTTACAAAACAAATAATAATAAAAAAAAAGCAAAACACAAACAAATGGCTGTAAATTGTTGTAAATTTATTAAATGAGCTTTTTCCCCCCTCAGGCTTTTTTTGACTGTTCCTTTCCCCACCAACTCAGGCCTTCTTGTCACAAGTATGAAACAAAATCAGTGTACTTATATGTTTCAATAAAAGATCTTGATGGAGTCACTGCTCAGAATGTAAAAACGGGGAAAGGGGATGTTTTATTCCACTTAGTGCTCCCTTTATTGGATACTTTAGATACACATTTTGGGGTTTTGTTTGGGTTTTTTTCCCTATTAACCTGTCAGTGTTGTGATTGTTTGTAATGAAATGGTAAAAAATATCCAGCTAAACTGTGCTCTGGAAAGCTTTTCAGGTGCATTTGTTTTAGAGGAGGAGTGTCAAATATCAGAAGACTTCAGTATCCAAATCAATCAAAATTCATTGTAAATTCATTTGTGTTCCCTCTTCAACATGGGCAATAATGTCAAATGTGCTATGCAGCTAGTTAATATTTTAGAAGATTTGAATTATGACTTTATTGACAGAATTGTTACAATGCACACTGATTGTACATAGATAACTTCTATCTGACAAATTAAATTTAAACTAAAAGGACACATGGGTCTCGTAGTTTTCTGCTGTGTTTTTCTCTATAGTGTTGCTTTGTCTCAGGTTTACCCATAAAAGCATTCAAAGCACTAAATTTATCATCTTTGTGATAACTAGGGAAGATATCTAGCCTGTCATCATGTGGCTCCAGTTTTTCTCTGCTCTTGCAATGTTGAGCATGTTTTCCAATTAGACAGGTTTATATGGAAGCCTTAATATAGAACCAAAAAAATCTGTGCACAGAGTATCTTAGACCTCAGTGTAGGCATGTTAAGTATTAAGCTCATTTAGTGTAGGCTGGGTCTTGTTTAATTAAGGCTGCTTCATTTCTTTACCTCTTGAGAAGGTCTGGAGGGTTTGAGATGTTCCACTTTCAAGCTCGATGTCTTCAGCACTGTTCAGGGAGCAGAGTGGTGTCTGATAAGGTTCCTTCCGCTTCCAAGGGGGAAAATCCAGAGGTTGGAGCATCTCCAGCCCCTGACCTGCTTCTCCTGGCTCAGGGAGTGCACAGACCCATCAGGAGAGCACAGACAGGGCAGTCCCACCATGCCTGGTTTGCCATCAGCTCAGCTGTTACAGCACAGTGGCCTCGCTCGCTGTGACCAATCTCACTGTGGACATTTTCAGTGAAGGTACGTCAGATCTCAGAAATACTTGGCTGGCTTTGATGATGCAGATCTTGGGAGATAACTACTTCGGGTTTCTAACTTTTATTCAATCATATGTACAGATACACAAATCACATTTGCCACTGTTTAATTTTTTCCCCTCTGGTTTCCATTGTGTTGTAAGTATTTGAGGTTTGATAGAGTAGGTAACATCCATTTCTTATGAGCCATGTTATGGTGTTACCTTGCTATTCAATCACATATTCTCTGAAAATGAGACATTTATCATTCAGTCTTGATGCACAGAGATTTCATCCCACCTTTGTTCATTTGTAATGAAAAGTCTCCAAGCAAGTGTGTGAGGTTCTGAAGCATCCATCCATCAGATACTGCTGTTACCTGTCTGTCAGAGGTTCTGGGAAGTAAGAATTCTGATCACTGCAAGAGAACTCCTCATACGCTGTTGATAAAAGATTCTGGTTCTTGATCTACCATGCATGGAAGTCTTACATCTTAATCCTGAAAAAGCACATTAAAAACATATTGCTGCTCTTAGTATTAGTGGGGATGCATGGGCTGGTTGCTATTAGTTGTCAGGGGCTGTGATGTGGTCATCGTTTCCCGGCCCACAGGCCCTGTGTTGTCCCCATTTTCATCCTCAGTGCAGATGCCCTGGTGCCTGAGCAGCACTCGGGCAGCTTCTGGCTCTGAGAGCCTTTCATCCTAATCCACAGGACTTGCAGAAGATTCAGGCACCAGCCACGAGAGGATGGCAGTTCCTGCGGGAACCTGACCTCCCTTTGGGGCACCGACTCCCTGATGAGTATCTTGGATGTCTTCAATGCCTGTCTTCCCTCTTTTTGACTCTTGATTGGCTTGTTTTGTCCCTGTGTGATAGTTCGTCCACAAATGGATCTTGTCACTTGCACAGCTCTTACTGTGTAGCTGCAGGGTTCCACTTACCATATAAAATCCCAGTGAAGGACTCTGGGAGCAAGCAAGGCAGTTTTAAGGAGCTGTTTCCATCACCGGTGTTATGCTTAGTGTTGTCTTCAGTGACAATAGCCTTTTTTTGGCAGGAAAATTACCTCACTATTACTTAGGGAGATTGGCGACACTGAAAACACTCAAGGAGTTCATCCTGAGACCTTTTATTGCAACTCCATGATCAGGTTTTATTTGACGAGCAAATTAATGAAATCCTGGCTTATTTTTGTGCACTAAGCTGAAATAAGGTCCTCTCATTTTTACCCTTACAAAAATAAATGTAGACAATCCCTTGCTTCTGTTAAAGAGTAGTAAATGTTAAAATCAGTAGTAGCTGGTATGAGTCATCCACTTGTACTAAACAAGGTTTGTTTTACTGAAGTGTGTTGGGACAGGTATGTAGTGCTGTCACTTTCTGTCTGCATTCTTCCAAAAAGCTGCTGTGGCTGCACCTGAAATTTAAGTTTTGTTCTTAAAATTTCATGCTGAAGCTTTTATTTGTGAAACAGTCCAGAAGCAGTAACTAAGAAATACAATTGTGTAGATGCTGATAGGAGCAGAATGAAGAGGGGGTTCATGGAATTCATTGTTTCTCTCTTTTTTCCTCTGTAGTCCAATTATTCATCTTAAGATGTAAGTTGACAACACTTGAGTAATGGGGAACACCTTCTGGTCCACCCATTCTTACCCTCTCACAGACTGAATTCTCATTTTGGTGAGGATTTTGTAAACCCAGGCAGATTGATCCTCCCCAAAATCAGCTATGGGAATTTTTAGAGAACAGAAAAGGAGGACAACCCAGTGGAAAAGTGGAAAAGTCATTCATGTAACATACCTGGGATTCTGCAAAGCACAGTGTGTTCTTGGAAAATGCTTAATGAAGGGCTCCTATCTAAGTTCATGCATCTGAAATAGGGGGCTTACTGGATTAACTAGTCTAAAAATCATGTAGAGTGATGAAGGTGAGAAAGAGAAGGTGAGATGTGCTGCAATTAATCAGCTGTTAATGAGGAGCTGGCAAAACTGCTGGAACAGGTAAAACCAGTGTGCCCCAGATCATGGAGGTTTAATACAGATGCTACTTAATGGTGCATTTAGCCCATTTTTTATTTTTTTCACAGTTCCTGAGATCATCAGGGTTGTTTAATGGTGGAGGAAATACTGCAATGAAAAGGTTGTCGTCCTTAGAGCAGCTACCGTCAAACTACACTTTATGAGCTTTATTGAAAGTGAGCTGAAAAATACATAATTATTCAAGACTTAGGAAATCACTCATGCAAGACTTACGTTTTAAAATATGAATTTGATATCTAGACTGAGTTTGTGCACTAGGGCTCAAACCCAAAGAACACACTTGGACGTTACTGACAAAAGTAAGTGTGGTGTTTGACACAGGCCTTTCAGCAAGAACAGTTTCAAGTCTGTCTTCTCTGAAAATAAACATCCAGAAATCATGTCAGAAAATCACATACCACTGATCACACATGAGAAGGTAATCAGAGAGCTTTTATTACTGCAGTACCCTCAGGCCTCCACTGAGTTTTATTTGCAGTAGAGTTGGTATTTGCCAAAGTAACTGGAGCATTTGCAAAATAATCTTCTCACTCATCACTTAAAATTAGCTACTGGTTTTGGTTTGCAGAAATCCTAGTATTGATAAGTGACTACCTGTATTGTATAGACCAAATGTTACTTTAACATTCCTTTTAATCACAGAGGAGCAAAGAGGACTTCAAAGCTCTGATTTTTGTAAGCATATCAGATCAGCATTCTCTTGCAGTCCTGGAACTGTGAAATGTAGTCGGTGTCTGAGCAACACGTGCAACTACCATGGCACCAAACACCCATAATAAAACTGTCAGAGGTCCACAGCCTTAAATGCCTTTCAGTTCTTTTGCCTGGAAATAACTGCTCCATCTCTTTTTGGTATTGCTGTTAATAGGAGAGAGAGATTTCTGTTCTAAATTTCTCACTAAATTTGACTTGGGGAAGATAGTGATGAAATCTGCAGGTGAATTCTCTATCCAGAACAGAGTAAGTAGGAGGTCAGTTTTGAAAACTCTCAAACAAAAAATCATAGTTCTACCTCACTTAATTCTATCAAAACTATCAAATGTAGAAGGGTAAGGTCTAACCCAGTCTTTTTCTTGGCATGAAAGTAAAGAGGGCTGGAGAATTACTTCCCGAGATCTTAAGGGTTCAGTAAGTCATGTCAAACCCCAGATAAACACATCTGAGGAGCTAGTGTGCAGTTATTCATTAACCACAGTGCCAGAGGGAAACATGCACAGGAAAGTGATACTCCATGAGCTTTAATGAGAGGGAAAACACGCACAAAGCACTGCATTCTCTAGTCTGGTGTTTTAGAACTGTGTTCTTCCCTTCAAATGAGTTGCAGTGGGACAGTCTCTAGGTAGTGACTGAAGAGAGGTGCCTGGAGTACACACGGATGAGCTGACACAACACCTCACCCTGTAGGTCCTCCGTATTCCAGCAGGATCTGGACAAGTTTTTAAAATACAAATCCTATCTGCTGAGTTACCCTTGACAGTGCTGCCTTCCCCATCTTTTTTTGAGTGAATTCATTTGCTCTCTGCAATGAACATGAGATTACCTGAAAAGCACAGCATGCTCGATTGTGACGGTCTGCAAGGACGGGTATCTCTTGAAATAGAGATTTTTACCTCTGCAAAGGACATGGTCCTCAAGGACACACCCTCAGTCAGTCATAGGTGATTGTCCTTCTGTGTTTTCCACATTCCAGACGAACTCCATAAACCTGAGTGCAAGTGGGGAAAAAGCAAACACTGTCACAATGGGAGAGAGTGTGAAGTTTAAAGAGTGTGTATTATTTCAAGTGCCACTACTGAAAACAAGGAGGTGTGATGTCTCATAAAGCATCGATTTACTTGTAAACTATCCAATTTGCTTTAAGATTTTTGAGTGTGTCATTTGTACCCATAAGGATCACTCCTAATTTGGTGGGAAAAGTATTGATAGGGACAACACACCATTACTTAAGTATAAAACTCAAAACAGACCTGATTATTAGAACCACAACCTACATTTTCTTAATTACAAAGAAAAAAAAAAAGACATTGCCCTTATTAATTTGAAATTTCCTTACATTAACTGTGAGACAAGTTAGTTTTCATCTCATAACCTAAAGGCTGAAAATATGGGTTTGTAGTAATAACATAATGAATAAACAGATGGACTGACAGCCTACTATTTCTTTACAAAATCAATGTTTTCAATAAATACACTGTAAAATTTGAAACCAAGGCAAGAATATTTTTTAGATGACAGTATTTTCACTTTTTGTCCCCCCCCAAAATTTAAGGGTGACCTGACATTTGCATAATTGCAAAACAAATCTCTTGAAAGTTAGGAGATTGCAGAAATAAGTTTTTGCTTTCAGAATCTTAATTTAGACCCCTCTCTGCAGTTCTTACAATGCAATTTTAATGACGGAGCCCCAGGCTATATTTTCTAGGGAATCCCCTAGAAACTTCACCTACTGCGCTGAGTACACGATGAGAGTTCACTGCAGAGTGTACTCAGTATCTATTTTATCACAATTCAGAGTGTGATCGAGGGTAGGTCTCATCAGATTTCCAGCAAATGCAGGGATGTCCCATCTCCATTTTTTGTGCCAGCTCCAGAGCTTTCATGGTTACTGCAGGTCTTCCACCCCGGGGTACAAATGTGCCACAGCTGGTTTAGGTGTTGTCAGCTTTTTGCTTATCGATTAAGAACTTTAACAAGATAGTGAGGCAATGCCTGTTTGCACCAAATATTCTGTATTACATAAAAAATAATTGTTCTGTCTCTCCACTAAAACTTAACAGACAGAACAAACTTACTGGAGTTAACTGGAATGTGCCTGAAAAGACAAAGGTTCTGATGGATTATCCTCATTTCTTTTTCATGATTATTTCTTCCCTGCATTTGTGCCACCAAGAGAATCGCCCTGTGGCAGCTATTACATATATCTCTTAAGCACATCAGTATTTCTATCTCTATGACCACTTTTTAGATACTAGTTGTTCTTGGGTTTGCCTTCTAATGTGATCTTAGAAAGTTAAAATTGAAGAGATTTTTATCCTTGTAACTAGGGCTCCATTTTTCATCTTGAGCAGAAGATAAGGGCGAGGGGAGGGAGAATGTTCCTTCTGTTGTCAGATCTTCAGAAGAGCAGTTTGAGTCACTGGAAGTAGCTGCACTTCCAACTGTGTTAAACAGCAAGTGAGCTCCTGAAATGCTTCCCTTTGCAATTCAGAGCATGGTTTCTGCTTCAAGACTCTGTGACTGTGAAAGTTTAATGCCTGAATGGTTAAAAGAACTCTACTTGCAAATGTTTGCATGAGCAAAAAAACAAAAAAACAAACAAAAACCAAACAAAACAAAAACCCAAAACAACAACAACAAAACCCCCAAAACAACAACAAAAAAACCCAAAAAAAACCCAAAACAAAACAAAACAAAACTGATTTCTCTAAACTTACTAGCAGTGGGCAGTAATTTCAAATAATACAGTACCCTGAAAGCTTTTAAAATGGATGATTTCTTTTCACAAAGTGTTGTTAATGTTCAACTGTTCATTAATGTTAAATATGTAATGATTAACCATGAGAGTATTTGTATTAATTTTCAACTTTGTGAACAGCAGAGTCTGACATGTCAAATTTTCATCCTTCCTGTGGTCTCTGTACTTCTCTCAGACATAATCCAGATATAAAATATGTACATTAACTGTATTTCGAGGTCCAGAATGGAGCAACCTTTTTGCAATGAATCCAAAAACTATAAATTTGAGAACCTGGTGTTTGGTACAATGAGTTTCAGGTCTTCCTAGACTGAAGTGAGTCCTGTTTTGTTTTCCCACTGAAAGAACAACTAAAATGACCACTATGGCACAAACATAAGGATATCATCATGGCTATTTCTGATGCACTTTATTAATTGAAATTAATATTTCACGTAAAGTTTACAGCATCAGAAAGAGGGACAAGAACTGAAGAGCAAAGCATCACAGAATCTACAAGAGGACCTTTAGAGTCAATGTTGCATCTGGTGGATAAAGAAAGTGAAACTTTCATCGTGTGTTTGGATAATACCATGATGGAACTGTGAAATCCTTAAGGTGCATGAAAAAGGGCAGAGCAGAGAGCATAGGAGAGTATTTCCAGCAATTCACTGATCTTAATTGCAGTCCAGGGCAGTGCTTCTGAGTCTCGCTGACCTGCGCCTGACCCTGTGCAATCACATCCCATGTCTCAGCTCCCCTCATGTGCCTGGACCCCCGCCGCCCTGGAGGGCAGAGGCAGAGCCCCTTCACACAGCCAGCTGTGGGAAATGCAGACTTCCAGGGGGGCAAAGACCAGGGGGATCCTGCCTCACGTGCAGAGCTGTACATGCAGAAGAGATTCAGTGCCCTGACAGCAGATGAGGGGCTGGGACAGCACTGCCTGGTGACACCCCAACATCTGGCAGCCCCCGAGCCCCCCCCCGGGCTGCGGGAGGTGGGAAGGGACAGCAGAGCAAAACCACTTATTTGTGGTGGGCAGAGGTCCTGGTGCCCTGGGACCTGAGGACGTGTGCTGCTTCACGGGGGTTCTGTGGGAAGGCTGGCAAGGCTTCTCCAGTTCTTCAGCCACGTGCCCAGGGCAGACCTGGAGCAGAGCAAGGATGCCTGTGGCTCTGGAGGTGAGGACCAAGGGCACCAGGGTCCTGCGGTGCCACCTGCCAGTGAAAGGAGGAGCTGGAGGAGCAGATCAGTCCTAAGGGTCAACATCCACTTTTGCAGCCTGTCTCGATCAGGGGGCTGCAGCTTTTATGACCATCAGGCCATTCTGAAGATCAAGGACAGCTAATTGTCCCACGTGACTGAGCGCGACAGAGCAGCTTGTCACGTCTGTCAAGCCTGGTGAGAAGAGCTTTGAATTGGGAACAGCGAGAGAGAAGATGATCCACCATCAGGAGAGGAAGTTGTGACCTGGATTGACAAGCACAGGGCTCAGGGTGATGAGGACAGGAGAGACTGTGCAGCCAGCAAAACAGGGCAGAAGGGATCCCACCCCACACAAATAAGGATGTGCAAAGAGGACTGCATGATGGTGGAAGTTCTTACACCCTTTCCAAAAATCATCGTGACTGGGCACCTCTCTACATTCACACATCACAGTTCTACAGACTTCACCTGCCAGCCATGGCTTTTCACCTGCGAGCAGCTCAGCAAGCACATCTGCCAGATCCCCCAGGATCTTGGGATGCATCTCCTCAGGTCCAATGGGTTTGTGGGTGTTCCAAATCAAGGCTCATCAGCAAAAACTGGGGTTTGTTAACTGGCAAGGATTACAGCATTTGGCAAGGCCTTTCTTGATGTAACCTCAGAAACAGAATAGGCATTATCCATGTGCGGAAGGTTACGTTGTGGATTTTTTCTGTCTAGGTAGAAAATCTCTATGTAGGAAAGTGAGAACACAAAGCTCTGTTAATTTCAAAATGAAATGTGAATTTTTTTTCTTGTTGGGCTGCATATTTGCTTTCTTGAATTACATCTTGTGGGTGGCAGAGTGGGAAGGCACTGCTGAACAGCTAGAGATGAAATGGTAACTTAGCTCTGCTGCCTCCTTGACAGCATAAGGCACTCAGTGTAAGGAAGTTATGAGAAGTGTTTTGTTCCTTTATAGAAAAATGCAGCTAATGGTGAAACAAAGCTTTGGAGGTACAGGCAGGGGAAAGAACTTGTCCGAGATCCAGGGATTCAGCCAAAGCTGATACACAATACCCCAATCCCTACATTCAAAGTTATGTGCAAGGGTGAAATAAATGGAGAATGGGAGAATTGTAGTCCCCCTTCATGAGTGGGTAGGCTGCTCTATGGATAAAGAAGAGGTGAAAAGGTAAGATGGAGAAATTCCTAATTGTCTCAGAGTGTCTGAACCACCAAACAGTCACTCTGTCGCATTAGAAAATTATATCCAGAGACTAAAGGTCAAGGAGACTCTCTATGTAAGTGGTGACCTATAAGAACCCCACTGAGGGGAAATTAAGATAAAACACTTAAAATTGTTACCTGGGGAAGTTTCATCACTGCCTGTTCAGATAACCCTTTTGTCCACAATCAGACTGCAGTTAACAGCTCTTGCTTTAAGGCCAGTACTCCAGCAGAGGCCAATATATTGCCATTTAACTGGCATTTTAAATGGCCACTGAAAATATCCTCTGAGCAAAGCTGAAACTGGGTGGGGGGCGTTTAGTTCTTGTCATTAGACTCATTGGACTCATTCACTTATAAAAGAATTGCTTTTAGATTGCAGGGCTGTGGGTTTCACTGCTGTTTTTTATGCAGATATGGCACAGCATGTTGATTTTAAGGATTTGCATTGTAATTGTTAGCACTACCAGACAAGTGACTTTTTCTTAAGATTGAAAGAGCTGGTAAGATTTTCACTTGTGAAGTCAACTTCCTTATTTCACTCTCCCTCTTACCTTCCTTTTTGTTCACATCTCTGACTGGGAAATGGATCTTTCCTGGTGGAACTAAGTGGGAAGAAATGTTACAGATCATGTAATGCACTCCAGCTGCTGGCAGCTGTTTGCTCTGTTCAAGGCAGTGCAGAAAATACAGCCCTTGCTTCTGTGCAGACTCGTTATACACTTTGCATCATTCACTGGAAAATGTAGAGTCTGGGATTTAAAGGCCAAAATTAGGATTAGAAACTTTGCCACTAAGACCTTACCCAGCCTCTTTCCTTTGTCCTGACTCCAGCTTCCTTTTTCCTTTCCATCCTCTCCCTGCCTCACAGAGCTGCCCTGGGAGGGAGAAGGGGCCAGCACAGCAATAATGGGGTGGCTGTTTTCTTCTTTAGATCTGCTTTGAAGAGAACCAGAGCGTACAGGCCAGGCCCAGGTCTGGTGTGAGGCTTTCAGAGGCCAAGGTGGACCCACTAGCGAGGCTGGGAGACAGACAGGGTGCTGTGCAGTAAGTGCTGGACCCATGGCCTCGTCTCTAGCAAAGGTAGGCTGTCCCTGGATACAAACCCAGTCTGGAATTTAAAATGTTTTCATCAGGGCTGGACTAATTCCACCTGACTTCAGCTATTTAGAATAGCTCTCTGGGTTTCCCCCTCTGCTAACAATAGCAGTAGGCATCTCCAGAAGACGCTTCAACCCAGCCCACAGTATGGCCAATTTGCTTCCCTGTCTGCAGAGAAGGCTCATATGTTTAGTTTACTGAATTTAGGTGAAATACCTCTCAAGAGTGAAAGAATGCCTCATGTCCTTTATGACCTTGTTTGTATAAAGCTACCCCTTTATAACACCACAGAAGGGCATTTGTTTCATAATAACTCCCAGCTGTTACTCCTGCCAGATGTGAAAGACCAAGGCAGGAGAGGAATTTCAGCTTGCCTCTCCCAAACTCAAGCAGAGTGTTTACCACCACCACATTTTGAACAGCTCTGCCATCATCTGGCAAACATGAGCGAGCAGGTCAGGAACCTACCAAGGGTCCTGCAAGTAAACCAGGCTGATGAACAACATGTGAATCTGACTAGGGTGCAGGTACAAACTCGAGACTGCCTTTGTTTTCTCTACTCAGCAGTGAAATAGATTCCTTGAGGGGCTTTAGTGGACTAAGAAGAGAAGTAGAGATGCTAAAGAAACTTCTGGGCTCAGAAACTCTGTGTCTGTTTTGGATTTAAATGCTTCACACACCAACTGTACATATAAAATCTTTCACAGACCCAGCCCTCAGCACATACTAGAATCAACTACATGTACATGTTTTGTATATAATGGAATATTCTACAGTTACGGTGTAGATAAAAGTGGAAATTAAGCTCTAAAACTAACATAATCATGAAAATAATTCTTATAAATGTTATTGGCACTCCACATGCGACACACTGTCCCTTCTGTATCTAGTTTTGAGCTCTGATACACACCCCAGCGCAAAGACTGTAATCAATCTTACTGTTCACAGTTGATTTACTATCAGCAGCTTTTAATTTCAACAAAGTTTAGTTTACAAACATAAAGAACTCTGCATCAGATCAGATGCAACTGTTTTACATCAGCATCACAAATTTACCTGCATTCCTGCAGTTGATCCGTGGCTATGTTGCTTTCCACAACAAGATAACTAATAAGAATAATAAAATCTAATGGACAACACTGATCCCCACAGTTCTTGTTTTGAATATAGCTGGAGAAGTAGCAGCACAACACAGAGAACACTTATCTTGTAAAAAACACAGAGTACCTTCTAGAAAAAGGGAATCATTACTAGTCCTGTTTGGACACTGTATAGACAGCAGTCAGAACAGGGAAAGACAGGAAAGAATTTATACCAGTCAAGACAGAGATGGGAATTAGATAGCCTAAACATAAAACACCACAGCTGTACTTACATGAAGAAAATGAATGCAAGATTTTAACCTGTGCTGTGTGCCTGTCAAAAGAGAAGAAAGCCACAAGACTCTTGGGCTTTTTTTTTCAAAACATGCCCCCTAATGAAACTCCCATCAGGCAGTATACAACGCTTGCCTCACTTCAGAGTATATATAAGGAGATGGCCACTTGCACAGCCTCAAAACTCATAAAACAAATGCATGGTAGCCATAATGCTACGGTACGAGAATCTAAGTAGTTGGTGATCTATTTTCTGGCAGTACACCAACAGTCTGAAAGGAAATGCAATACTGAAGGGCTGTAACTTGACCATAAGAACAAAAGGCAGGTTGTTTTCTCAAGCTGCGCTCCACTTAACAGATGCTCTATGCAGATTTTTCTTCCAGCCAGGAAGAGAAAAAGAATTTTTGGTTCAACAGGCAGTTGAGCCTACTATTTCCTTTCATAATACCCTCGTTTAAGAGCCTTCTGTACATACAAAATGAAGGATTAAGCACACAGTCTCTGCTCAGTCCTGCAGCACACTTGCCAAGTATGTTGGCAGACCCCACAACTTCAGAGGACTATCACCAGCTGTTGTTAGGAGCTCTGGTTAGCATATGGTTAGGAAACACTCTGGTGAGAGATGCTCTGTAAGATATTTAAAAAAGCCTTTTGACTTAATATCCAAGGCATCACTAACTTGTTTAAGATGAAGGCCAGCAACAGGCAGTGTCAGTAACAGCTGACTGGTTGTGGCATTAAAATACCAATGATCATGTTACACTGCCTTCTGCAGAGCTTGTGGTGATAGACTGAAACCTGGGAGAGTGAACTCTTACAGGTATGACAGCTGCCTTCTGTGTACAGTAAACACATACATATTTAAAGCTCCCTTTGCCTTCTACAATTTCCACAAATCATTTTGCTGGTATATCTACCATATAAGATTGTTCCTTGCATGCCTCAACGTAGCTGCAACATGAGCTTAGCAAAGCAACATTCAAAGCTGTGTTTACTTGGTTTATCTTTGTTGGTATGTATCTGACATAAATTCTTTTAACTTTTGGCACATCCAATTTCCCTTCACACTGTGATTAGCCCTGTAGATGAAATATTACAGCTTCCATATATACTCAGCAGATCATCCTGTTACACAAAGTTCTGTAATCTTAAGGACTCTTCTATATCATTCAATTTCACCATCTCTTCTTCAGTTTTACAGCAAGTAATTTTGTATTCCAGGGTTCCTCTGGTCTGAGAGTTCTCAAATAACGTGAAAAGAGGATTTGTATAACACCTCTCAGAAGGGATGTAGCAGTAACACATATCACTTTGTTAAAGCTCTCCTAAGTATCTCCACAAACACTGCAAAGGAACTGTACAACTGGGATCCTGAGGGGATGGTTTCTGGTCTTGGTTCTTCACACACTGTCTCTTTAATGAACTGGCCTGGTTTACAGCTGCTGGTCATAAATTTAACTACACATCTTATTTAGCAGAAAGGAAAAAAGCATCTGCAAGAAGTATAACAATTGTATTCAGCACATTCCTATCCAATATCCTATCCATCCTATTTGGCTAGGAGACAAATTAGGCTTTATTTATAAATCGCCTGCCCAGTATGTGGCCTACATCCCCAATTTCTCTGCACCCCACCAGGGGTCACTTACACCACATTACTGACGTTCCTCAGCAGGGCAGGCAACTATTCTTCTACTATAATAATTTAAAATATTTATACACTGCACAGCCACTCCTTCACACACACACATACACTTACTGGTATATTGATGAACCACATCTAAAACGTTTTGCAAAGACTGACACATTGTGAGGTTTCCAAGCATGAAAAAAAAATAAATCTGTGGGCTTCAAAAAGACAGACAATTGGAAGGCCTGTGAAAAAAAAAAAGCATTCCCTCTAAGTTTAAGCTCTCTCCAGAGACCATTCACTAGCTTCAAAATATCCACATGTTTGGCATTAACTAAAGCTCTCTTGGAAAAACCCACAAGTTAATTCAGTTAAAAAAAGATGTATTAAACCAAGGAGTACTTAGAGGGAGCACTGAGTATTTTATGTGTAACACATAGTTACTCAGATACACTTAAATATTTAATATGTAAAAAATAAAGTGCTTTCTATCAGGTCCCAATGCAGGGACATTATAAAACATTTCAACAACTGTAAAACAAATAGATAAAAAGAATACTGAATCAAACATACATGAAAACAGTTAACACAATATGTACAATCTGTTGGGTGTCCCAAGACAAAACATCCCTTCATATACATGGTATATACATATATACTCATATTTACTCAATATATTATGACAATATATATTTCAAAACTTTGTTATAGACAAAAAAAATAACAAAACCCTACAAAAATGCAACAAGGATGAAGCACACAAGTCCAAGACTGACACAGAATTTGCTATCCCTGCCCACAGCACCACCTTGGCTCCTGGGAAAGATATGCCAGTGCTCCTTCCTGGGGTGCAGTGCCTCCACATCCTGCAAGGCACTGTGAGCAGCAGCCGTGAAGTTGGCGTCACCCGTGGTGAGCAGGTCAAACACACACGAGTGAAAATAGATGTCCTTCACCAGCATCTTCTCGTGGCACTTGGTGGTGGCGGTTTCCAGCGTGTACAGCGAGCGGGGACGAGCAGCACCACCCTGGGCAGGCAGCCTTCCCACCACGGGCAGCGGGAGGTGCCCGCTGCGGTCGATGCGCTCGCCGGAGGGGCAGCCGTTCACGCAGAGCTGCAGGTCCTGGCTCTCCTCGTAGGCCATGGCCAGCTCCTGGGGCATGCGGATGGCCAGGGTCAGGTAGTGCCCGAGCTGCCGCACGTACACCGTGGTCCCGATGTGCCTGGCGTGCATCTCGACGTACTTGCCGCTGACTCTCTCCACGATGTGCAGGCTCCTGGTGCTCCCGTCACCTCCGCTCGTCGTACCGTCCACAAAAGCTGCAGGCAAGTCATCAGTCACTGCTTGATACACTTTCTGATCTGTACAGTCTTGGTAAGATTTAAAGATAATGGTTATCTGCGGGGGAAGGGGGAAAAAAAGGCAGTTAGGAAAAAAAAATCATCTCAATCCTTTTTCCATTTTACAGCTGAATATACCTGGGACTGCCCACTACCCCAGAGCCTCGTAGGTGTCCACAACTCACGCCCAAAGGAAAACACACTGTACACATGCTTAAAGTAGCATTTTACCAATTGTTACATGTGTTTTTAAGCTGGCCTGGAAGAAAGACTACTAGCATGTAGCAACGGTCATGAGGTCAGGAAAGGAAAAAGCTTTATATTTAATTAGGCATCACAGCTCTCTCCTGCCTGACAGTTTCTTAACACTTTGGCATGCCTCCCGCAATGACAGAGTATAAGTGCCAAGTAATTCCCACAGCAGTGGCCACTATGGCAAAACCAGAATGAGACTGTGCCAAACCATGGGAAGGCAGAATCACCACCAGGAAGACCAAGCAGTCAAATAACTGCTTAGGACTCCTGGATCCATTAGCCCTATGAACAGGGAGTTTTGACACTTCCAGTCCACCCTTGCTAGAAAATGTGCCCATGGAGAAACAAAGCAATACTGAAAGATACTCAAAGACATGCCTTTGAAGAGTGACTTCCAACACAGAAACCAGCAACACAAAGCAATTACTCATTCTTTTGAGATTAGAACTAGCCTTTTAAACCTTTACACTTACTGGAGTAAGTCACAACAGAAAAAGCAGGTCCTCCAGTCTTACTTGAAGGAAGTAACTAGGCTACGTGGCAGACCAAGGTTGGAGTGTCTAGTGGCTTTTCCTAAAATACGTATAACGAGGAATCACATACAAATATTACAAACAGATATGCTACTTCCTTTAAAGTTTCAAGACTTCTTGAAAAGGTCAAAAGAAATTTTGCACCAGGAATTGAATGATTACAACAAATTACTTACACTCTATGATTTAAGCAATCTGCTAAGAGACTTAGATTACTCCAAAACATATCAGAAGGTATTTTAACACTAATGTCAAACTTTTAGCTTAAAATCTGCTTTACAGAAGCCTCACAGTTTAGTTTCAGTTAAGCAGCATACTTCTGCACAAGAACTTTTATTTCCTGCCCCTCTGTTTTGAAGCAAGAGGTAGAGCTTAAACAAAGAGCCAGTTACAGACAGTTCAGGTAAAATCCTCTACCCTCATCAGCCCCACCTTTCCATACCATTTGCCTGAGACAAATGTCTCCCCATCTCCCTCCTCCCATTGCAACAATTTCTCCTTTGGAGAATGAAGACTTATTACTATAATAAGAGCATTACATTTATTTTCAATGTTTGGCTTGCCCCAGGTAGCTGATGCTCTGTCAGTCTTTCTGTCTTACAACACAGACAATATTCGCTGTTTTGATTTTGTATGTTCCCATGGGTGCTGACTGTATTTTTCCAATGGTTTTTCCTTGTGTTGATCAGTTATACAGCTTGAGCTGTATTAGCTGTATAGGTTGAGACCATCTGTAGTCAAGCCATTTGGCAAACTGATGTCTGTGAAACACTGCTGAGTTGCAATGCCTACACCCAAACCCCAGAAAATGCACAGGTGCCCCTGTTGCTGTAAAGACCACCTCACAACTCTGTGCCTAGTGAAGTAAACTCATCAACCCAGGGAAGAGAAAACTGATCTCTCACATAATTAGTATGTTTGCATATAATCCAGATCATCATGCAGTAAATCAGGGGCTTTTTTTGTATAAAACAGTTTTGATGAAACAGACTGCTACCTCAGCCTGCTCAGACAAAGAAACATTCCTCTTTCCTTGAGAACATTTGCATTGCTCAGCAAGGAAAGAATGATTTATACATCTACAGAGGTAAAGTTCTACGTCTGCTCAGCACCTGAACAAGCCTGGAGTCACAGAGAGCTAATTGTTTTAATGAGATACAGAACTGGCTGCTTGGTAAAACACTTAACCAAGGCACCTGGCAAAATTTATCAGAAAGCAGCCACCAAACTGTTCTCTCCAAAACTCCTTCCTCTGCAACAATGCAAGGCACACCATTTCAGAGACACAGAGGGAGAACAGAAGCCTGCACCCTAACTCAAGATTAGGAATAACATTACATGGTGAATGAGAGTTGAATGACTACTAAATGAATAAAGGCTTCCATGTAGGCTGCAAGGATGCTCCAGAGAGTCAACAGAGACCATTAAGACCTTCCAAGGACGTACTCGTATTTAAACACTGCAGCTCAAGACATCAGTTTTGAATATTGTGTTGTATGTCACGTGCCATCCATCTAATCTGTAGCAAAACCAGAGCTCTGCAGGGTCTTTGCTTTATCACACACTCCTACCTCAGTATCATGCCCTGCTGTTGAGAAATACTGCAGAGCTTGCTGCAAAGAGAAATGAAGAAAATTTCCTAGCAAAGCTTTCTCTGTTTAAGTTCTCAACGCAACAGAAAGCACTAAGAGTGAAAAAGATTACTTCAAACAAATTTAACATGTGTTATATGTGTCTATGTACCTACAATACTTTTTACACTCTGTCTGGGTTGCAAGAACACCTTCACAAAGCGGCATATGGGGTACTGTTTAGGGAGTAGAGACTAGCTGCCCTTCCTGAACCCAGGACAGAAAAATCCAAACAACAGATTAAGAAAGATTCTTGAAAATATCAGTATCTCAGCCTTGTTCTCTGGGCACATACAGAGCTCTTCGGCAGACAGGAGCCCTGAAAGATAAAAACGAAGGGTTCCAGAGACTTACCTGAAGATACAATAAACAAACAACAGCTATGGTAAGAGCATTAAACCCTCCCCACACACACATCCAATCTGCACATTGCATTTTGGACTTCATCCTCCCACTCCTACTGATACCAGTACTGATGAGGGCACTGATCACAAAAAGTTTTTAAGTTCCACTGCACATGCAAGGCCTTACAAAGACGGTGTTACTGAGGTGTCAAACTGCAGTTTCTAGAAGGTCTTAATGTATTTGTAGAAGGTGCCTGGCCTGTGTGCCTTAAACAAAAGCATCACTTTCAACTCTGAGTTTTTGTACTAGTCTTCCCTAGTGCCACAATGCAATTACAGTACTGTAGGTATCACTCTATGTTACTATTTCACTATATATTTAATAGAGTGAGAGTGGAAAACAGCCCAGTGGAAAAGGACCTGGGGATGCTGGTTGACAGAGAGCTGAAGATGAGCCAGTGTGTGCCCAGGTGTCCAAAAAGGCCAAGGGCATCCTGGCTTGGATCAGCAGTACTGCGGGAGCAGGACCAGGGCAATGACTGTCCAATGCACTGGGCACTCGTGAGGCCACACCTCAAGTGCTGTGCTCATTTCGGGCCTCTCATGACCAGAAACACATTGAGGTGCTGGAGTGTGCCCACAGAAGGGCAATGGAAAAGAGTCTGAACACAAGTCTTATGAAGAGAGACTGAAGGAGCTGGGGTTCCCCAGCCTGGAGAAAAGGAGGCTCAGGGGGGACCTACTGTTCTTTACAGTCACCCGAACGGAGGTTGTAGTTAGGTGGGATCAGTCTCTCCTCTCAAATATGAAGTGATAGGACGAGAGGAAATGGCCACAAGCAGTGCCAGGAAGGTACCGATTAGGGAATATTTCTTTACTGAAAGGCTTGTCAAGCATTGGAACAGGCTGTCCAGCCACTTGAGCCATCATCCCCAAAAATGTTTTAAAGGACCAGGCCTAGTGGTTGAATTCGCAGTGTTAGGTTTGTGACTGGACTCAATGGTCTTAAAGGTCTTTTCCAATCTAAATGATTCTACCATGTCCTCCAACAAAACTGTAGTATGTACTCCTGAGAAATAAATTCATCTCTACCCTAGGCAAGATATTTATAAAGATGAAAACAGTGATAACTGACCACATACCTGATGCTCCACTTAGAAAAACAACTGAAAGGTAACAGGAAGACAAATGTTTTAATATTACTTATGGGAAACTAAGTACACTGTAATCACTTTGTAATGATTTCCTGCAAAAATAGAAACCATGCTGCAAGAAGAGATGTTTCTTTTGACTCTGGGAAGAAGAACATTTATACCCGACATTACCCTGCACTGCTAATAGTACCAATTCCCAGATTCCAAGGTTTATACCCAATAAATTCACTACAGCAAAAAGCTCTGTGTTTTACTCCTTCTCTGTGTCCTTACATCCACTCTCTCACCCTCCTCAAGCTATGTACTACAAAACACTTGGATAGTAAACCCTCCATTTCCAATTAATACAAACAAGAAGGAAAGTTTTCCATTGGGAAGCCCAAGCACCTCTGCCTCATTTGCTATTCAGG
The DNA here is from genome assembly GCA_035222235.1 of Margarornis squamiger. Lineage (NCBI taxonomy): Eukaryota > Metazoa > Chordata > Aves > Passeriformes > Furnariidae > Margarornis > Margarornis squamiger. The sequence goes on from JAWWTY010000088.1 coordinate 105,342, forward strand.
GACAACTACTCTAAAGACACAGAACACCTGTCACAGAGATGAAACCCTTCCAAGTAAAACACACAATAAGTAACATTTAAAACCCCCCAACCTTCTATTTAATGCATTCTACAATACCCTTCCTACCTACTCCCTCTACCACCCCTTGAGGAAATTGCAAAACCACTCCCAAGATAGGGAAGCTCTTTATCTATAGCTGGAGAAATCAAACATGAAAGATGCCAGTGACCTACTCAAAACCCATACAAGAAGTCTGACAGAAAGAAAGGAGAACTTGAACTCAGCTTCCCAGTTCCTTGGTGATTCTCCATCTGAAAGGACCTAGGATCCTATGCCAAGGGGCATAAGCACATCAGGGAAGATCAAAAAAACTGGAGTTTCAAGTTTCACCTAGACCACAGAATATACAATAGCTTTGTTCACAGTGAAAAAACAGATGTTACTACAGGCAACACAAATATGCAAAACACCTACAAACAAATTGCCAAGAGCATTTTGTGAATAAACACACAACCCTCACAAGACGTGCCCTTCCAATTAAGGAACTCAAGGAAAGTTTTTCTGCTTTTCATACTTGCATGCCAGACGCACAGGGGAGGCTGGGGGAGGAATAACATTCTTTTACTCTTCACATTCTTCCTTTAAGTGTCCTCCTGGCCTTGTCTTGCTCTTTAAAAAGTTACTGGACAGCCCTCAGATTGCTGGGGTTACTCAAGTCGCATAGGTTTTGGAGAGATAAGAAAACTTACTTTACACATAATGGTCCCTCAAAGGTTGATGCACGAGAAAGCCTGGATAAATCTGAAAGAACTAACTTCCTGCAAGGGCAAGTGATGGTTTGCACGTTTCAAAAGCACACTACATATGGAGTGAAAATTAATTATTCTGTTTCTACAGCTTCATGCATCACTAAGAAAAATGCATTAAGGAAAAACTAAATCTTCTACTCTTATTGCCCTTCCTTTCATTAGCTCTGGTTTAGAATAGACTAATCAGGTTAGTAGTTGCTTTGGCTTCTGCACAATTTAAGTTCAGCATACACCTTTGTTTCTATTTCCTATTAAACATCTATTTCAAACACCTGCAATGAAAATACAGCCAGACTAACAACAGAAAATGTTCTAGGAATTTTTCTTGTGAAGAAGGTAGAAGCCCTATTTCCATGCTCTCAGCTAGGGACTACACTAGGTAGATAAATGTCACTTAACTGTTTCAGGGCTTTAGAACTCCTTTAAGATAGCCTGTGGCTAAAATTATTTAAGTACACCCAGCAGCACATAGTCCATCACAGTCAAAATGGAATGCTTGCAGAGGAAAATGTTAGAGGAATTAAATTAACAGTAGTAGCATAGTTTAACAAGTCTTTTTTTTTTTTTTTTTTTAATTGCAGCCTGCTCCATAAAGAAACAAAGGAGTTAAAAGGATGCATCAGAAATTTAAAACTTATCTTGTACATTCAGACAACCTCCATTGCCTACAAACAGGTGTGCCAAGTTTGATTACATGCCAAAAAAAGAAAAAAACTCAAGGCCTGTAAAACAAGTAACATATCTTACTGTAACAGACATTTCCAATATCCTAAGCCATACATCTTATTTTACTTAATTGCTTCTTCACACTTAGCTGTACTTGTGCAATGACAGGGATGATAAAACACTACTACAAAAGAGAAAAATGTATTCCTATTTTTCCCAGAATGACAAGTCAAAGGGAAATACAAAAAAATTGTCAATAAATAAAGACAGAAGGCATGCCCTTCAAAACCATACTTTCCCTCAGTATGTATAAACATTTATCTCCTGGGGTTCTCCTCTTGATTATGTGTTTGAGAAGACATATACCAGCATAACATGCTACATAATCATTTTCAGAATGTGGCTGAAGTTAAGATCACCTGTCTACAACCATGACACCCACAGAATCTGTACACAAGAAACTTCTCCCTCTACCACTACCAGGAAAAAGGAAATAAAGAAAATTCTGCAAGAGTTTAGCAAAACTGAGGATAAAAGCTTACTGCAGATTATGAAATGCAGCTTTCTCTTGCAGCTGTTTAGGAGTCTTTAAAAAAAGCCACTAGAGTACAGTGCAAGTCTCTTTTGCAAATCTTAGTCAGGTTAGCCTCATTCCCTTATTTTATACACCTTCAGAACTCATTCACAATGCAGATCGTTCTTGGAACAGGCACAAGTTAAGAAAACATGATTCTGAGCTTCAGTCCAACCTCTGCTCACTCACACAAGCACTGACATTAGTCAGTACCTCAGGATCCAGCACAGATTTAACAGCACAGCTGATTTTCCCTTATTACCACTACCGTACAGCCAACTCCATGGAAGATGTGCACGCTCTAACTTACTGTGACCAGCAACTCCTGCTCCTGAACCCTGTAATAAAAAACCTACATCCAGGCAGAAAAAAAACAACGAAAATTCTCCAATACAGATGGTCTTGAAATGATGTTCACACAGCCTGACCATCACAATACAAGAGCTACGCTACCACAGTTTTAAAACAGGCCATTTCACTCCAAAAGGAGAACAAGATATGACAGCATCAACTTCAAATAATTTATTTCTTTTATTGATAGTGACAGTTTCTACCTGCACTCAGAAGAAACAGACAAGTATTTTTCTTAAGTTAAGGAAATGGCATAAGTTATCAATATTAACACATGTATTCCTCAGGTGCCTGAGAGGAGAGCCATCATAAGTCTTGCCTGTCTCAACAGGGGCTTAATACATTCAGCAGTGTTTTAAGGCCATTGCTTCTTTAGTAAAGCCAGGGTACTAAGGCCTTCTGACAACCATTTAGCTTCCATGTAATTTTTTTACTACCTCCTCTCAGTTCTCTGCAGTTCCCCTTCTTGTTTCTGCTCTGAATCATCTGTATTTTGATAACCTGTTTGCTGTGCCACTCTGCCAATATCTTCATTTTCTACTGTTACAACCATACAAATTAAAGAATTAATGAAAGCAGAGACTTACACTCTTTCCTTCTTTAAAGTTCCTTCCAACCCAAAGCATTCTATGATTTTTTAAAATTTCTAAGTGCAGAGGCAGTCACAGATGCACAGTAATCTGGTAACTGTTATGCCTACTACCCTTACAGGCTTACGTGGTGATAAGCACCAGTTTTATCATGGGCAGGAGCAGAAGGAAGGAAGGAAATAACCTGGTTTAAATTTTGTCTAATACTCAGGAAGGAGGAGGGTAACAGTTTTACTTTACTGTACTCCCGTACAGAAGATTCTCAAGCTGCTACACTTTAACTTTTTAAGTTAAGGGCTAAATTACTTACTTCACTGCCCTGGCGTTTTACTTCTCCATGCATGCACAGAGCTTAAAAAAAACCTGTACCTTATTTGTAGCAGTAGCACTGGATCCTGGGACCACAGGCACGTTGGTCACTTGCACTGACAAGTAGTTATTGTCTATGAGGGGCCAAGCACCTTCCACTTTGCATGTCTGGAAGTGATCCTTGAAAGTCCTCAGGTGAGGATCACCAAACAAGCCACAAAACAGGTAAGTAGGAGGAGGGGTCTTCTCCCCTCCCTGATGTTCTCCAGCTTCTGTCTGGCCGCTGTAACTGCAAGGATCGTGGGTCATTTCAGGGTTGGTGGAGGATGTGGGTCCATCTTTGGTACAGTTCCTCTGGGTCATGAGGTCGCCGATTCCGAGCACTGCAGAGTGGTAGACGAGGTTTCCACGGCATACTTTGGAATTGCGATAGGTGCACGCAGAGTACGCTCGCAGGGCCTTGCAGAACTCCAGATCAAAGTCCTCAAGAGCCGCGTTTAGACGTGAAGTGAAGGACACAAAATCAGTGGTGCACTTCTGGATTCCGCAAGCTGCGTGCAGCTGGCAGTCACCTAGGCATAAAAGGAGATGGCAGGGAGAAATCAAGCATACTTCTTGTGTGGCAAGACCCCGTTCCACACTCACAGGTGCTGTGGGAAACAACTTGAAGCAAACTTACAGTACTCACTCATTAGGGAAACGCCAGACAATAGAGAAAAAGGTGTTGTGAGACAGAAAGATAGGTGTAGAAAATATGTGAGGATGACAGGAGCGTCCATGTCTTACCCATCACTTGACATTGTCTAGATGAAAATAAAGAGCACTAGGTCCTGTCAAGTATAAGCAAAACATTTCTTTCCAGATATCAAGGTGATGATGCAATTCTGTGCTTAAGTTAATCACTTAGTCAATAAGAAAGTCTCCTTTTAGTCTTTCAGTGCCTTACACAAGTTACTCAAGTTACTCAGCTTTTATACAGAATCCTGCCCTTCAAAAGGATGTGGTAAAGGCAGCAAAGTGATATATGTTTAAGCAAAAATAGGCTGAATGAAGCAGAAATCAAAGTTTCTCTTCTAGAAAGCAGATCAGAGAAGAGGATGGTAGGGAAGTGGGCAGGCAGTTTGCTTTATTTCCCTGGCACTGCCATAGCTAAAGCTTTACTGCTCATTTTTTTGAGACTAGGAAGTGAAAAGAATCCACAGCTCTCCAAAGAGCTAGTTGCCAGCTAAGACATCTGTACACTGCAATAGCACTACTTCTTACACCATAATTCAATAAGACAAGGGACAAAGAAACCCTCGCCCTGTGAAAGCTTGAAGTACTTATCAGATGTACACAACAGGTACACAGTTCACTTTACATGAACAAACCAGTTAAACCTTATCTGATCACCTGATTTCCACAAAATAGCACAATTACATCCCAGCAAGCAAACTGGAGTTGTACAGTCCTCTCCTCTACAATTCTCACAGTCATGGTCTCAAATCCTTCCAGATTCTCCCGGCACATCACAATGGTCTTCTGCTGGTGACTTTTACCCAAGAACTTACCAGGAGCAGAAATTAAACCACCAAGACTGCACACCCACTAAGAGAAACAGAGCCACAGGGTTCACAGGGGTTAAAACCAGGAGGATCCTACTCTGGGAGAAACTGCACTCCCTTCCATCCAAAGATAAAATGGACATTCATAAAGAATATGTGCACAACTTCATGCAATAGCTGTCCAGGCATGCAAAACTATCTACTGCAAACATCCTGCATTTGTTACTTTTATGACCTATAAAACTCAACTGTGGGAACAATAATCTGTAATTTCAAACTGACATAAAGCAGATTTTGAACACGATGAAAATGGCCACAAAGATAAACGGAAGTGTGAAAAAAATGGAAAATAAAATATATCTAGCAGAAACTTCTGAGACAGGAGGAGTGAAAAATGGACTGAAGAGCAATGTAGCACTTTTAATTTCTAAAGAGTTGTTTTCTGCAATTCACACAGTGACGAGAGGATATCAGCAATTTCTTTGCTTGCCCCCTAGCTGACCCTCCTGACTCAGTACTCACATGACTTACTCTGAATATCCAAACCACAAATTTATAATGGCAATATGTTTTGTCAGTGATGCATAGCTAACACAAATCTCCTGTCAAAATCCCAGGACAACACGGATTAAAATGGGGAACTCTACACCTACAGCTAATTGTGACCATGAATTGTGTAAGCAAAAAGTTTCTCACTTCATCTTTGTTCAAGTTGTATGTACCTTTGCAAAAAAAAAACAAACAAAAAAACCGCAACAAAACCCAGAAAAAAACTGCACAAAACCCAATCAAATTATGTGTTTTCAGATACACAAACAAAAAGGAATCCACAGCTCTCCAAAGTGCAAGTTTCCAGCTAAGACATCTGTACACTGCAATAGCAGTACTTCTTACACCATCATTCAGTAATAAGACAAGGGGCAAAGAAATCCTCTCACCCAGAAAACCTGAAGTACCAAACCATGTAACACTGGTAATGGTGGGTTCAGAGATAGACTTTCAAAGCATCAATTTTAGTTCCCCTCAGTTGTATTCGTGATGCTGTTTTGACCACACACACATCAGCCTGGCTGAGCATGTCAGATTAACAAATAAATCACAGAATCACAGAACTGTCGGGGCTGGAAGGGACCTCTGGAGATCACCCAGTCCAGCAGGGTCACCTGGGGCAGGTGACACAGGGACACGTCCAGGTGGGATTGGAATGTCTCCAGAGAGGGAGACCCCACATTCCCCCTGGGCAGCTGTTCCAGTGCTCAGGACCCCTACGGGAGATGAGTTTTTCCTCATGCTGAGGTGGAATTCTTGTGTTTTAGTTCATGGACAGTGCTCCTCGTCCTGCCGCCGGGCACCACCCTCTGGGCACCGCCTTTGAGAGATTCTCGTGGATTAAAAGGATCCCTCCTCACCCTTTCCCAGGACACAGATCTCCTCACCCTTTCCCAGGACACAGATCCCCCTCACCCTTTCCCAGGACACAGATCTCCTCACCCTTTCCCAGAACACAGATCCCCTCACCCTTTCCCTGGACACAGATCCCCTCACCCTTTCCTTTCCCAGGACACAGATCCCCCTCACCCTTTCCCAGGACACAGATACC
>JAWWTY010000088.1:111884-125543 GCA_035222235.1 Margarornis squamiger
TTTATCAAATTGGCCAAATGACGTTTACCTGAGCGACGTGGCCAGCGCCACCCAAGCAAAGGTATTTGGCACTGCCCTTCCTGTTACATAACTGATACTGCTCTGAACTTGACTGGGTCTCTCTGCACTTGCACAGTCCATTTCAGAGGGTCTTCCTTAACTGAGTCTGGAGGTTTACTTCATCCTCCTTCTCCTCTCTTTCTCCTTCAAGTGCCCTTGGAGGGCCATCAGCCAATCATGACAGACCATTGAATTTTAGTTTACACAGAAATCTCTCTCTCAAGGCTAGAGACCATCTTTATTGGCCTGTTTTCCTATAACTTGGCAGGAGAAAGCACAACTCCTCACAGGTGGCTGGGCCAAACACAGACCAAAAGTACCCACATCAAATTCCACCCAAATACAAGCAGTCAGAGAAGCTGTAGTGGATCAGACCCCATTGGGACACACATTTTGAAACCAGTTTATGTCAGGGTGAGGTTACAATGCCATTTTTACCTGTATTGAGTGGAAATCTGAAAAGGCTGAAATGTTTCTGTAAGTACACAGAGGCTTTGACATTTGGCTTTGCTCCAAGTCAGAAGGAAAACCCATCTCTCAAATTCTCTCAGAAGGAAAATTCAAAGGACTGATCAAATCTCTTCATTCTGACAACATATTGTATTTGATATGCAATAGGAAAATCAAAACAGAACCAAACTATTTCAAATGAACACAAACATTTCTTTCCAAAAGCAAGAGAATCATGAGCAGATAAAACTAGGAACAGTCAATACCCACCTTGGTTCCAAAACTTAAAACATGAAAGCACTCCCAGAAGCTTTTAAAATGACTCAGTATTGACCATTTTGCATAACTTTTGATGTTTCACTGAAATGACTCTTCTAAATTGAATGGGTCTGTACTGGAACACTGTTAGCAGGCTTTATTCCCTGTTTTACCTAATTAGGTTAAGAGGAATGATACATCCCACTTGGATCTCTTAGATGATCACACTTCATCCTCCTTTTCTAGGAGTGGAGTGAATCAGTTCCAGAAAAGAGGTTGTTTAGAACAGATAACAAATTTACATCTTAAAAATGAGACAGTCTAAAAACTTGTTTAAATGGAAACATCTGTTGTTTAATGCCACATTATGATTTTAGTGAACTGTTTTCTCATAGCTAATTTGCCATCATCCCACATGTGTTTTTTATACACATTACTGTGCCTTTTATCTTTGGCACTGAATGGTGTATATACAAAAGGTGGTGACAAAACTGACAGAACTGAGTAAGGCAACACTTTATATGGTTTACTAGTTTGTGTATGTGTAAAGTATTAGTTGTATCAATGAAAAAATAAATCACATTTGAAACAGAAGACATGAAGAGTATGAGTAACTTTCAAAAGTTACTACTACGCTCATATCCCTTTGTATTAGTTCAAGTTCAAAATTAATATATTCCAATTTGCTGTCTATTAGCACCTCAGAAGTATTATGCATGGTATTGTAAGAATTGCCTTTTTTTGCCTTTCTATTGTAAGAATTTGCCTTAATTAGACATTAATTTCAAAATTAGAGGAACCAAATTATTCAAATTCTAAGAATTGTACTATACATCTTTGACAATGATTGCTTCTCCTGTTGTGGAAGAAGTCATATAGAACTACATGTGCCTTGAAAAGGTAACATGTTTGTACATTTTTCTTTAGTTTCAAGAAACCTGGAAAAACAGCTGAGACTGGTGGTCTGTGCACTATTTGAATCAGATTTTTTACATATTGAAAGAGCTTTATTGAAAGTGTCATGCCTAAACCTGAAATATTGTACAGATTTTTAAGTAATTCTGAGAATTCTGCCTAGATGTTCAGCTTTATTTATAATCCACAGTGAAGAGATTTTAATACTCTATTCAACTGCATGAGTGAAATTACTTTGTCTGTTTTCCAATTTGACAATTAAAAAGGGATTATAGGCATATATCAGCTATGTCATGATAGTAAATTACACTATCAACTGAACTGAAAAATTTCTAGTATTTCAATGCAGTAAATTTTTTCTTCCCTTTTATTTCCCCTCCCCATTGTTTCTTTCCTTGGTGGTTTTACAATACTTGGAGGAATATTTAAGTGTGTGAATATTAATGTCAGCATTTAACCTTAGCTGGCTGAGCCCAAGCAAACAGCTGAGTTTGTATATGATTTTATACTAAGGTACATTTCTTTAGTGTGTTCTAAAGCCTCATTGCTTTTGTAAGTTCCATTAGCACTATTGCATGTTAGCCTAAAGGCCCTGAAATCTGAAATTTCCAGGCATTCTCACCTGTTCATTGTAATGGAAAAAGACTAGATTGTTAGCAAAAGTTGTACTGTGGAAACACATGGTGTTGGCATCCTTTCAGTATTCCAGAACTCTCTGCCTGTCCTCTAGTAGTATGGAAGATGGAACCTTTTATCAGATTAGGAAGGAACTAACTCTCACAAAATGAGATGCAGAATGATAGAGGCGTATCTTCTTGGGAAACTGATGGGTAAACAGTAAGTGTAATCAGGAGTCCTGAGGCATCAAGCAATACCTGCCTTGAAAAATGAGCATGCGCATCATCAGTCACACATGACACCTGACACAAAAAGAAGAAAATTTTGTAGAGCTGAGCAGCTGTTTTCTATGGCAGTTCTCTCTTGGCCTGTCAGGAGCATGTCTCACTACCTGCTTTGGAAAATGAACATGCTTTTTTCAAATGTATTCACAGTTTTACACTGCGTTGTGCATTTATGGCATTTATTTCCTATGGAATTTTTCTGTAGAGTTAACATGCCTACCAGGCTGCTGTGAATGAATCAGAATTCCAGTGAGGAAAATGGTGGAATGTGACTACATGGACCAAAAGCACCAAAAATAGTATTTACCAGCATGTCAACACTACCCCCTACTAACATGGTCAGCGTAACTAACAATTTTATGAGACAAGTAGCCATTTTATGTGACCGAGTGGGTCATGTATTCATTCCCCCTCATCATCAGGGCCTGAGGGTCTGGTGCACCAAGAAGACAAACCACTCCTCACCAGCCTTTGATTCTCCCCCTCTACTCTGCTCTGACAAGACCCCACCTGCAGTACTGTGTCCAGGTTGGGGGTCCCCATTGTGAGAATGATGTGAGCCTTTTGGAGCAGGTCCAGAGGAGAACACAAAGATGGCCAGAGGGTGGGAGCTCCTCTGCTATGGAGACAGGCTGAAATAGTTGGGATGGTTCAGCCTGGAGGAGAGCAGACTCCTGGGAGACCTTAGAGCCCCTTACAGTGCCTAAAGGGGCTCCCAGAGAGCTGGAGAGAGACTTTTAACAAGGGCATGGAATGACAGGACAAGGGGAATGGCTTTAAATTGTTGGAAAGCAGGGTCAGATTAAATATTAGGAAAAAATGTTGCCCTGTGAGGGTGGTGAGGCACTGGCACAGGTTGCCCAGGGAAGCTGTGTTTGCTTCATCCCTGGAAGTGTTCAAGGCCAGGTTGGATGGGGCTTCGACCAACCAGGTCTAGTGGAAGGTGTCCCTGTTCATGGCAGGATGTTGGAATGAGATGGTCTTTGAGATCCCTTTCGACCCTAATCATTCTGTGGTTCTATGATTCTACGAATTGATGAGCTGCTAACTTTCCACATTCTTCTAAGTTTTCAGTAGTTCTATTAGCCTTTTTTATTATACTGTTGCCTTTATAAAACAAAGTAAAGCAATGAGCTGCACTTAACATCAGCACTTTTCAGGATTTGGATAACAGTCTGCAATATTAAATTTCCATAACACTAACGACTCTGGATAATGTTAACAGAACTTCTGTCTTCCCAGAATCTCACTTTGGTTGTTCGGTTCTTTTGTTTGTTCATATGTTTCTTTTTAAATATTGGAGGTAAATCCCTTTCTACCTCTCTTTCTGTGTACTTTAAAAACATGCTGTGGAACCACGCATCTTGGAGATATTGCCATTAGCAGAGTACAGCCCATGTGCCATATTGGACAAAATGGATTACAGATGTGATGTTCTTCATTTAAAATAATGATAACACAAGGGTAGCACAAACCTTGGGTGCTACCTTTCAATTAAAAATTAATTAGAGCATGGCATTGAGTTAAGGGTAGTTTTCCTTTTGAGGCTTATTTTATTCATCTTTCTACATGATTCTTAATGTTGAGCTATTTTGCTAATCCATGCAATAAAACAGCGAAGGAAATAAGTAACTTTTCATGAAGCCTGAGGAAGACATGACAAAAAATACAAGGAAAGGTACGAAAATAAGACTAAGAGAACAATGTTTCCCATCTCCCTTCACTGGCAACGAACAATGTGCTAACGGGTTTCATGACACAGCTGAGCAATCCTCCTTCCAGGTGTGGGCCTGTCGTGGCCCTTCATAAAAATTGCTATCACCCAACAGAATGCTTATGTTCTGTGTTCCTGGAAGGCATATTTGCATATTTAGGAAGATGGAGACAGGCAGTTCCTACACCTCTGAGATGGCATTTTTTCCATCTAACATATGATATCTTGTGCCCTGTGGCTGTTTTAAAGTCTATATTACCAGAATTGTTGTTTTTCCAATGAGTCTCAGCAATTTAGGAGCTTAAGCACTTGGTAACATGTAAAATTCTCCATGTGACACAACAACAATCAGAAGTTTTTATATTAATAGCTTTTTAGTAAGCTGAATAAACACAGATGGGAATTTCTGTTGATTAAAATAGCCTAAATTTGATTGTATTAAAAGGTAGATTACTAAGCTTTTACTGATTCATAAAATGCTTTGGATAAATTACAGCAAATAACTGAAGTAATTCCTTCCATAATTAAAAACAGGCAGGGACTGCATAAGCAAGTAATACTATCTATAACATTTAATAGATAGAATTTCTAAGGCAATCATTTTCAGCCTTGCTCTCTAAGAATATGTGATCATGCTGTATGTGTGTGTTAAAATGTATGACTGCTCCAATAGCTTTTTAACCTAATGGCCCAGTCTTTATTAGGATTTGAAAGTAATCATTTTTCCGCATGTTTTAGGGAAGTTAAGGTAAGGTGAAAGAACTACTAAAAGCCACTTCTCCTTCCTCCTCACCCTGAGAGAAAAGACTCAAGCCCATATGTGGCTTTCAAACAGGTCACCAATAGTTCAGAATCCCTTACATCTTATCCTTTCTCCTTCACAGTCAGTATTTAGAGAAGAAAAAGAGATGGTGACGTTGTGGAAGATGCAGGAGGCACAGATGCATAGAACTTGTGGCACAGATTCATAAGAAATTGCTGTCTATAGAATTAGTGGTAACTACTTTCACTAGAGCACTGCACAGCAATTCATCTGAGGCCCTGCTTCTCTGCTGACATGCTACTACTCTCAAACATGCCCTACCTTCTATACCTGTAGGATTTGCTTTAAGTTCTTCTTACACTCTGATATGATCCATGACCTTAACTTAGATGGAAAGGTATGGTAAAGGTCTAATGAAAATAGTGTATTTTCTAGTTATGCTGGGATCAAAACTGAGGCACTGAAAATGGCAGAATGTGGCCAAATTCTGACATTCAGACAAGGAGGTCATGCCAGGCATTCCTTTTGTCCAGGTACTCTATTCCCTGGGAAACAGAGGTGATGTCAATAGGTGGATTGGCTGGTTAGGTCAGTAAAGTGGTTGAAAGGGTGAGAGAGTAAAGGAGAAAGGCAAATGCAGAATTGCTAGAAAGTTTGGCACAGATGTAACTAAATAAATTTATGTCAATGCAAATTACTTTTCATTCCCATAAGAATAAATTATCCAGAGGAAATCTGAGTTACAGAAATGTGAGTTCACTTGTAAACTGGAACAGTATCTTGTGCACTGGTGTAAATCTCTCACATGCACAAGCCCATAACTTTTTAAATTATCATCTGCTTTAACTGAGGCATGGAATCGCCAGACATTCAAAGGCAAGAGAATTAAGGGTAGGAGGTTACTGCAGGGGGTGATCTGTCAGTCCATCACTCCCCTGCTCATATACAAAACCTCAGAAGGACCAATGTTAAGAAGCATTCTTTGTCAGTGAGAACGGACACCGACACTTGTGCAGATATAACATGACCTAATCTGCTGCTAGAGAGAGATCTCTCCCTACAGGGCAAAACAGATTTCAAAAGACAGAGCAGTAGTCTTAAAATCCTACATAGATACGTATGTATCCCTGTTTCACAAACTCCTTTTTACCATGTACACTGCAATTTCCCATTAGTTAGAAGGATGCTGGTACTTACCCTTTCCCAATTTTCTATTCACCCTCTAAATCATGATATTGTTATAAATTCTATGCAGATACTGCTGTTTACACAGCACAACTTCCAGAATAGAGCCAAAGACTTGTGTATTCATATTATATACTCTGTGATTGGCATACCACTCCAAACAGCTCACATTTCACTGTTTCACATAAATTCAAGCAGAAAAATCAATGTGTCATTGCTGATTTTGAGGAAATGGATATCCCTGCAAATTGTGCTGTGTCAATGAAGTTTGCAAAGCTATTCACAGGAGCTGAAAAAGCAGCAAATGAACTAACTACATACAGCACATCTTGGAAAATCTTAAACAGTGTCCATAACTTATCACCTAAATGTCAAGTGAAACTAGTATTATTTATAACTAACTGATAACTGCTGCTACAATAATTGCCCTCATGTAGCAGATGCCATACATCAGATGGAGAGTATTAGAACCTCCCGTTTTCCTAATCATCCCGAATGTCATGTTGAAGCACATATATCAGAATTCTACCTCTTTCAAAGCGATTATGTTCAGCAGTGGTTTCACTATCACCATTAAATTCTCAGCTATCTATGACTTAAATACAATAATGAGATGAGAGCTACTAATTTCTTGTTTAATCCCTTTTAGAATTCAATCCACAATAAATTAAAATTGAGTAATCACAGTGTGAGTATGCTTATGTTATTCTAGAATGAGTTACAGCACCTCTTAAAACTTTGGACTACACATGTTCCTACTCATAGTAGTTTCTTACTTTGGAACTGATTTAAAAGTCAACAACAGAGATACAGCTAGCTTAAGCAAATTGCTTCATACAAGTACATTCTATCATAAGCAATAAACATACTAGTAATGGAAGAGGGCTATTTGAGAAGTATGTTTAGATTAACATGTTATAAGGTCAAGAAGTTTAGGAGTCTGGACAATTACATAACATAAACCACAGCACTTCATCTACTACATTTTCTAATTAATTTACTGTGTCTTAAGTCATATAATTCTGTAGCAAAAATGGCTAAGAACTGGCTTTAGCATATTGGACTTTAAGAGTTTCTTTCTTCTTTCTAATTGAGGTACATCGTAATGGAAAAATTCATTCTGGAATGCAGGACACATAGGAGCTAACCTGTAAGTAGAATAGGATACCTAAACTATCCCAGTGTAACACCTGAAGGAACTTGTTCCATGGGAGTATATACATAAGGAAATGAGAATCTTCTTATAGAGAATGGATGCTTTAGATGTGCAAGTGTGGCCTCAGACACAATTACTAATTTTGCAAATATATTTTATACCTCTTACATGCAAATACTAGTTTCTGTAAAGTCAAAAACTATATGGAAATTTAGTTGGCACTGTGTGAGCAGACGTTTTAAAACATCATCAGCTTCATAGAGACCTGATGTCCATGAAATTTGATCTAGCTACATGTTAGATAAACAAGCATGTTACATGAAACAGTATTTTCTTTCCTGACTTTTCAGTTTTCAATGACATAATTCATGAAAATGTTAATTCAAAAATATAGGTCAAAAAGAGTTGATTAGGTTTTTCTGGTTACCGGAAAAACTGGTTATATGAAATTTTAAAATTCGAAGTAATTTCCATTGTTATTATTTTATGAGCTCCACTATATAAATATCATTGAAAAGACCAATATATAGCTACTTCATACCTATACAGCTACATCTAGAAAGACTCTATTTAAATTTTAGTCTTTAATTGTTCTATTAAAAAGGGGCACCAATTTCTACTACAAATGCAGAATATGAGCCTTCTGAGTGATATATGCTTAATAGATTTTTGTGGATTTTTATAGATTATACCTATGGCTATGCCAGATAGAAATATTCTTTATTTAAATACATGATAAAGGTAGGTTGCTTATATTACGTCATTGGAACTAATAACCTCAAACAGAAAAATTATTTGATTGAAATCAGTGAGAATTATATATTCTTCAACAGTGTGATTAACTGTTTGTTTAAAAATTCCAGAGTAAACAGCACAAACTACCCTATCACCATGCAATGGCTGGGATTATCCTGCACAGGCTACATCATGGGTCTCTGAGGAAATTCTGAAAGTATTAAGAGTGTAATCACATTTTCCTGTTTGTTCATTCTTATCAGGCTCTTTTCCTTTCCCTGGGTCCAATAGAGCATCTATAAAAACATCAAAAAGATAAACAGCTGAAAAAATATAAAGGTGTTTGCCAACCTGTAAATTTCTGTCCATCAATAGCTGCCAAAGCCTAAGGTCCTTCATCACTGAGAACCCTTATGGAAGTCAGCTGTAATTAACTAAGCAGGGAGAATTATTACATCCAAAATAATTTAAAATTAATAATTGAAAAAAAAAGTTTGCCCTTTTTAACTTACTTTGTCATTTCTTCATATGGAAAAAATAACTCAATCAGCATCTAAAAATGAGAATACTTTCAGTGTTGCTTAAAGAGTAATGTGATTTTTAATGTATCTATACATGAAATCAATACTTACAAGCTCAGGGGAGAATCCAAAGGTGCTTTTTGTGAAGGCATAAATTATTGATAAGTGTATATAGTCAGGTTTCTCTCACATTTCAACACTAGCAATCATATGGAATTTTAATACAAGGACCATAGTCTTTAGGTAAGACTGACAGAGCAATCACATAGTACTTGTTTCCATGCTACTGAAGTAAAAGGTGTGTTGGCCTGGCAGGTTGTTGTGGTTCAATCCACGCCAGTCAAGCCCCACACAGCTGCTCGTTCACTCTCCACCAGAGGGACTGGGGAATTAGAAGGGTAAAAGCTGAAAAATTCATGGGTTGAGATAAAGACAGTGTAACAAGGAAAGCAAAAGCCGTGCACATAAATAAAGCAAAGCAGGGAATTAATTCACTGCTAACCATGGGCAGGCAGGTGTTCAGCCTTCTCCAGGAGAGCAGGGCCCCATCACACGTAATGGTTACTTGGGAAGACAAGCACCATCACTTCAAATGTCCTTCCCTTCCTCTTCCTCCTCCCCAGACTTACATACTGAGCATGATACCATATGGTGTGAAATATCCCTTTGGTCAGTTTGGGTCATGTATCGTGGATGTGTCTCCTCCCAACCTCTTGCACCCCCAATTTCCTTGCCAGTGTGGCACTATGGAAAGCAGAAAAAACCTCGGCTTTGTGTAAGCCCTGTTCGGCAATAACAAAAACATCTCTGTATTATCAAATAATTTGCAAATCATAGCCCCACACCAGCCACTGTGAATAAAATTAAGTCTACTCCAGCTGAAACTAGCACTCAGGGACATAAACTTCAGCTCTCATAAAAGAGGAAAAATGATGGTGATGCGTAATTAATCATTATGTACTAAAAAAGACAGCAAATGTCAGATAAGACACTGATAAGGACAAGGTCATCTGTGAAAAATCACATATGAGAAAATCACAACAGTTTTTCAGAGAAAATAAATATTCTGAAGTATGCTCCCACTTGCCTCCTGTGTGCTAATATAATATGCCACCACCTCTGTGACTGAAACTTACCTCCTTATTGTTTAGTTTTTTTTAATCTACAATACACTTAAAGTTTATGGGTGGCAACAAACAGTACCTTCCTCTGGAATGCTAGATCTATGACCTGCAGTTTGGGTTCCATTTTATTGACCAGTTTCATCCAGTCTCTAGACTAGATCTTGAATTTTCAGGTTTGTCTGTAAACTAAAACACAGCATTGACAACTCCAAGTTAGCACCATCCCAGGGCTGTGCAAGACCATATGTTTTTGCAACTGCTTAAAAGACAAAAAGAAAGGTACTGATCCAGCAGTATTTTCTTAATGAATTTCAAATTTATACACATATTGGCTCTCAAGGTAGGATACAATTTCTATAGTATGTTTTTATTTGTGCTTAACTCATCTCCAGCTTAAACATTTAATTGAAAGGATACAAACTAAGCAGGAGCAACATGAGTAGGGAGAGAAGGTTATGGAAGAGTCTGGAGTTTGAAAGCGATGCTTTCTCATGTGACAAAAATGTTCTTGAAAATCATTTATAACAAAAGAGTCATTAAGCAAAAAAACGACTTGAAAACTGTTGAACTTTTAAAATGAAGGGAAATATTTTTAAAGTAGCTAATTGTTGTTGATCTATTCAGAGATTCAATACAAACAAAATATCCAGTGCAAACACAAGTTTCTAATTCATACGATGAGCATGGGAGAACTGACAGAACAGACCCAAAATTAAATATGCAGACAGTGATGATGATTGTCCAATGATTACCTCATAATAATCAGTCTGGGAATACAATCAGCTTTATTCAATAAAATACCCAAAAATATAAACATGATGGAAGTAAAGAATTTAGGTCACAGGAAATAAAAATAACAGTAATCAAGTTCTTGCCCAAATTCTGCCCCCCTTTCCACCTCCTCAGCCATACATGTGGCATGACAGCTATGCAGGTAGGAAGAAACATCTATCACTGCAACTGTCTATTATGTAACTGTGGGAGTACAAGGGGAAGGACTGGAACAGTTGGAACATTCCAGGTTCTTCATTACAGGAAGGCTGATTTCTTATCACTCCACCCTACCACAGATTGAAAATTCCTCTCTTGCTATTTATTTCTGAGATAGGCAAACACTGGAAACATGGAAATAAACTGCATTCAGGTAGAGGAGAGAAGCAGGTTTTGTGTGGAAATAAGGAGTGAAAGGGAAGGTTATGTGGTGTTTGTATCCACAATCCAAGCAACATCTTCTAATAACTGAAATACTGGCTCACGCTTTATGTGGCTTTTCATCATAATAACCATTAATGTTTAACAGCTTTCAAATGTTGTAAAAAACCTAATTAATCCTCTGACACATCTGCAAAACGGCTTCTTACTTTACTGATGGAGAAAGTGTAACCTTATACAAATGACTGCCTAAGGCCATTTAAGTCAGTGACAAACCCAGCCTCAAAACTTGAGTTCCTAATCACATCTTCATTTTCCTGTAATGTCTCATCACTGTCACTGTTCTTAAGGTATGTAGTATTATATCAGCCTCAAACGAGGGAACATGCAAAAAGACTTTTCAGAGAACCTAGTCTGAGACCATTCACACAGCAGGGATGAAGGACTAACTATCCTAATGTCATTCACACCAGGGATTTCAGAAAAATACATATTTGCAAGAAACATCAAGAAAAATAGTTACACTTGCTCCTTTGTCCAAATATATTAATGTAAATTAAGTCACATGAAGGCTTGTAGCTCTAGTTTTGGATAGTCCTAAAAGGAGGAAGGAGTTGGACTAGATGATCCTTACAGATTCTTTCCAACTCAAGACATTCCATGATTCTAAAAGGGGAGTCAGCTTTCAGGGCTTAAGAGGTGCTGCAGGGCGATATGTATAACCTGCAGTGCCAAGCGACTCAGGATGGCAACTCTGCCTCCAAAGTGATCAGAAATGGTGTGCCAGGGGCAGAAAGGCAACAGCTTGGCTGATCTTACTAAGAGCTCTCCTTCTGTGGAATCCTTGCCAAATTTAAAATTGTTCTCCCCAAAATAAACCTCCTGAAGGAGTGCTGCAGCCACATTACCCCTTTCTGCGTGAAATTCTTAGCACAGCTGTCCTTCCAGTCCCCACGCCCCCATTCACATGCTGCTGCACTGGAAGGCACTTGGAAAAGCTTGCCTCATAAAGAGAATCTTGTAAATATTTACACTGCACTTCTATATTTAGGCATATTGCTACTACAACAGTGACAAGGCTGTGTTAAAACTATTTTGTTTAGAAATTTGTGAGGGAAAGCAGATGGCAGCAAAGAGAAACCCACAGAGAGAGTAGTCTACAAATTCTTTGAAATTATAATTTCTTAGAAAAATGCCAGCAAATGGATGTGTTATGGTTCTGTAAACTTAGGGCTAGAGCCACCTTCTCTTTTCACTGACCCTGGGCACAAAGGTAGCATGATCTCAGCAGTGTGACTGGGAGCAGAGTGTGCCTTTAGAGGGCAAGATATGAAACAATTTCAGCAGACAAAAAGAGGTTGGCTGGAGAACCATGAAAGTGGGAGCAGTAGTTTGTTTTAGTGGCCTCGGGAAAAATTCACTTAATACTTTTGGGTAATGCAAAGCTTTGAAAACCTGAATGTTTAGATGCCTTCTGAGAACTCTAGAGAGACATGCAAGTGTCAACGTGCTGCTATTTGCCAGTTCTTTTAACATTGAGGAAAAAAAAATAAATCAAAAGATATCTACATAATTGTATTGCCTAGTAATAGCAATCACATGATGTCTTCTTGACCCGAGAGGTACTTAGATGTGAGGTGAGTAAACCCACTTAAGGGAGAAAAATAATTGATGATGAAGATAAGTTTGGGAGAGGGGTAGTGTGTGGTCAGAGTCTGCAGGATTGAGTAACATGAAAAAAAATACAATTTTAGGCAAGTGTAGAGTAAGTACCATTTAATAGCAATGGAGTCACAAATCTTACAAAGTACCTTGTAGACTCCAGGATTCATATTTTTTTTATTCTTGCTGTTAGAATGGAATCACAGAATCATTAAGGTTGGAAAATACCACCAAGATCACTAAGTCCAACCATCAACCTGACAGGTCCAGCACCAAAACATGCCCACAGGCACCACATCCACACTCCCCATTGCCCTGGGCTGCCTGTTCCAGTGCTTGACCACCCTTTCAATGACAAAACTTCCACTAAAATCCCGTCTGATCCTCCCCTTACCCTATGGATATCTGAAGGAGGCTGCACTGAGCCGGGGGCCGGTCTCTTCTACGGCGCCTGCAGCGAGAGGGACCGAGGGAATGGCCTCACGCCGAGACTCCGATTAGGCACCCGAAACCAATCACAAATAAATGTGCTGTCGGTGTGGGCAGGCCCTGGGCCGGGGGCCGGGGCGCTCAGAGGTGCCTGGACGAGCCAAAGGGCTCCCCCGGCACGGCGCGGTCACCCTGCTCGGGGGCGGCTCAGTCCCGGCCCGCTCCTGCCCGCGACCCCGACCCAATCCCAATCCCAATCCCAATCCTGCTCCTGCCCGCGACCCCGACCCAATCCCAATCCCAATCCTGCTCCTGACCGCGACCCCGCTCCCAATCCCGACCGCAATCCCGCTCCCGACCTCACTCCCATTCCCAGTCCCAACCCCGCTCCCGATCCCAATCCTGACCCCACTCCCACTCTCGACCCCACTCCCACTCCCGACCCCAATCCCGACCTCAATCCCTACCCCAAACCCACTCCAGACTTCAATCCCTCCCCCACTCCCGGCCCCGCTCCCGCTCCCGCCTCTCACCCCCCCGCCGGTTCTGCGCATGCGCGGGCTGTGGGCGGGGCGGCGCGGGCGCATGCGCGGCCCGGCCGGCGCGGCGGGGCCGGGGGGGGCGCTGTGGCCG
>JAWWTY010000088.1:125643-144484 GCA_035222235.1 Margarornis squamiger
GGGCCCCTTTGTCGCCTCCTCCGCGGCGTGCGGCGGCCGGCGCGGGGGGCGAGGCTCACGATGATGGCGGCCGAGGCCGCGGGGGAGGAGGGCGGCCCGGGCGCCTCGGCCGCGGAGCCGGGGCAGTGCCCCGCGGTGTGCCGGGGCCGGGCGCCGGGCCCGCAGGGCCCCTTCCCGGCGGGCGGCGGCGCCCCGGGCGGGCCGGCTTTGTGCTCCGTGCTGGGGCTGCTGGAGCTGGGCGCGGGGCCCGCCCCTCCGGCCGCCGATCCCGGCCCCGCCGGGTTCCCCCCGCTGCCGCCGCCGCCGCCGCCCCTGCCCGGGGGACTGGGCACAGTGGACGAGGGGGACTCGCTGGACGGGCCGGAGTACGAGGAGGAGGAGGTGGCCATCCCGCTCAACGCGCCCCCCACCAACCAGTGAGTACCCCCGGGCCGGGGGGAGCGGGGCCGCGCCGCCGGGGCCCGTCCCTGCCGGGGGAAAGCGGGTGTCAGACTCGGCTGGAAGTCCCGCAAAAGTTCGGCGTCCCAACCTCCCCCTGCCTTCCATTCCTCCCTCCATGCCAGCCCACCCCCCCCCCCCCTCCCCGGGTCCGCTCCGGCAGGAAGGCTGCTGCACCGGGATACTGCCGGGCACCGCGGGCCGCCCCAGGGCACCCGCAGCCCGCAGGGAGCGCAGCTCGGGCTCCTTCCTCTTCACCGGGCTCTGGTGTGCCAGCAGTGACTGGGATCAGCTCCTGGGAGAAAGAGCGCTCGAGTTAGTTTTTTGCAAGTTTTCATTGCGGTACTGCAGGCTGCCAGGAAGAGTGAGCTATTCCGGTTGTGGCTTAAACTACCTGTTGGGGAAACTCTTCCACTCTCTGGTAGCGCCTTCGCAGTAGAGCCATAAACTTTTTTTTATTTAAATAGAAATAAAAGCTAAACATGGCATAGAACGCCATCATTTTGTATTGCATTGCTTCTACTTAATTAAATAAAGGTAACACTTTTTTTTTTACCTAAATAAAGGTAACTTACCTTTTCCCTTTCATATACAAACACAGCTCAAGTAATGTGCACATGTTTGGTCTTTTTAAAAATTCAGACAGTATGGAACCATGGATTTAGAATGGATTAAAATCTATTTTTTATTTTAAACTGTTGACAGAAGGGTATTTTTATAAATGATGTCTACCTTGCTGCTCAACCAATTTAAAATAAAGTTGGTTTTGATTAGATGGTGTTTGGAGAGAGGAGACAGTTGGAATAAACTGTAAACCTACAGTTAAGTTTTATTATATTTATCCATATATTACGTTAATCAGGATTCTTGCAGTACTGGTAATAGAAGGAATCTTGCACTAGAGGCAGACTAGTTCAGTGTTTATGTTGTGTGAAATATAAGATAAGATAATGTTATATAGAGTCCACGTAATTAGTAAGTACTCTAAACACAGCCTTTGGATTTCACTGTAGAATATCTGCAGGTTTACGCAAAGCACTTGCAAGGCTTGTATCAGAACAGAAAATAATCTTTTTTTCCCATATTCTTACCATATGCTCCCCAAAATGAAAATGCTTCAAAGGCTTACATTCTTTCATCACTATCTGTAAATATGTTGTTTCTGAAGCTATGGCAAGTATAGTGGGTAATTTAGGGGGTTAAGATACAGTTATCTTTCAAGATACATATGTATATAGGTCAGAAAGTTAATTTAAAAACCCATCTGAACTTTGGGTTCTCTCTTACGTTTTCTCTCGTAACTCCACTGTCAGAGTTATCTTCTGCATTATGTCACATACTTTCAGGCTTTCATAAGCCATTGACCTTCTAAGTTGGACATAAAATGTAACATTGTAGGATTTCTTTTAAATTAGTCTGTGTAACCTTGACAGGCTTCCTAGCAGTCCTTTATTCTTTAAATTCCTGGGTTTCTTATGGAAATTTGTAAATATTAAGGCCTTGCTTTGTGAGGACAATGTTTGAATAGTCTTAAACCTGCAGAATTCCTTAGTAAGCTAGAAATAGTATTAGACAGAAATCTGGGAAAGAGAAGCATGTAAAAAGCAAAGTTACTTTCTCAGTATTGTGTGCCAAGCTGGTGAGGTACAGGATTCTGCTTTTGTGGTTTTCTTGCTGAAAGTTCAGACTGCTGTTGTTTGACCTGTCTAAGTTCTTCAGAGAACTGAGGAAGAAGTCAAAAAGCAAGGTTGTTGGCGCTATTTTTGGAAAGCAGAGTAATTATTTATGAGTTTGATACTTGTCTGATACTAAGTAATAGTTACCACATCGACAATTCTGAATGGATTTTGCAGTCAGAATATTGTCTTGTAGGTCGTGCAAGCATGGTGGTTGACTTTCACGAATGAGGATGTTATGTTTCTGACAAGGAGCATAGGTTAGGGCAACGCTGCAGCCCTCATGTGGTTTTGGCTGAGGCAGCTACTCACCTTATTCAAAGGGGCACTGATGTTTATACAGGACCAGGGCAAGCACTGTAGCTAAATGTTCTTCTCTTGAAGATTCTTAAATACTGAAACAGACAAGAAGTAAATACATTTAAAAAATTGATTCTGAAGTTTGTGCCCCCAAATATTTAGCCTTTTCCTTTGCAATTTTTATCCCTGGTGTGTGACTTTTCCATAAAAATATTACATTGGCTGATTATTTAAAAACTTTTGTCTCTTACTTATTCTATGCAGTCTCAGTTTTTACCATTCTCAGTTAAGTCAGACAACTGGCATATGTCAATAGTAAATTTTATCCTTTCTGTCCTGTTTTTTTATTTTGGAAATGCCCTTTGTATTGTTTTTTGTAGTCATACCATCTGTGTCTACAGAGTTGAACTCCTGTTTTATTACCAAACGCAAAGATCAGAGTTATCCATTATCGTATACAAAGAAAGGCTCCAGTATAAGTTTTTAAGAATAGTAATTGATCTTACAATTTAAACTTGTATTAAATTTCTCCGGTTGGATGTGATTTCAAACTACTTTTCAATTTATTTAAATATGACTGCCAGCTCCACTCTTTCCCACTTCCTCCTAGTTCATTCACTTTTTATAGGAGGAATGCAGGGTGGCTTGATGGATAATTCTACATTCTGCGACATGGTTTTGTCCTAGCTGCTTACAATATGTTATGTCTGTTTCAGAAAACTGAGAGTGCTCTTCACTGCCCGCCTTGCTCTGTGCGGTACAAAGTTACTGTAACAGTAAGGACTCAGTAGGCTTCTTTTCCTTCCATGAATATGCATCACATTTCAGGATTTGCTGAATGGTTACTGGCTCCAGAGACAAATATCTGGTAAATGTTGCTGCTGGTTTTTCCAAGTTCATTCTCCAATCTTAGATTAGATTTTTAAGTAAAAAAATAATTAATAAAAAGTATTCTGCATAAATTTAGACACAACTTAATCACTTCTTCGTCTCCTAGCTTGTTTTACAATTAAAAAAAACAAACCCAAAGCAAAGAAAAAGGCCTCACACAAAACAAATAAAATATGAGTTCCCACTCTCCAAGTTTTAGGCTGTAAATATGTTGTAGACAAAGGCTTTATAAAATATGAGTAAGCTTTTAAATAGTATGAAGTTGACATTCTGGCTCTCACAGTAACTAACGTGAAGAGATGGGAAGCGAAGCAGATGCAAGTTTTGCACTTCCCATCGGGATGCTGTAAATATAGTTTGTTCTGGGAGGTCAGGATATGTCCATCTTTGCTAGCAAGCTCCTAATATGTTTAATTTCCTCTTGTCTTTTCCGTATACCTAAGAAAAAGGAGAATATATCTTCTGTTAGTATATTCTTTAATTTTTGAGCAGTGGGAGGAGAGTGTTACCATATAACACATTCTCTTCTGTCTTGAACTCAAAATCTCCTGGCAGGGTTGATTTTTTTATCTTTAATCTCTAGTGAAACTGACTTAAGGCTTGTCTATGCAGTGTGTGTGTTTTCATTTTTCTGGAACACAGCAGTGGCGTGTTTATGTTGCAGCTTAATGTTAGGTGGGAGGCACAGTATACTAGGAGATAAAGTGAGCAACTCTGTGTTCATTAAGGTAGTTTTTTTCCCATTCTTTCTACCCCAGTTGCAAAACTCAGTGACAGAGGCTGAAATACTGTAAGGAAATGCCTTTGGATTTAGTGAATGAAAGGTAGTTCAGTTATTTATATATTTGATTTAAAGTCTTAGTTGACAGAACTGTTTTAGATCCTAGTGTTGCATTAAGGTGGCAGAAGCAGTTCTAGTATTCCAGCAAAACTGGCATTTTTATACAGTGTTTTTTAGACATTGGTTATCAGTTTGAAATGGAAATCAGTTTAAACCTGAAAGTGATCACACCAAATAAAAAAGGCTGTCAAAATGCTGTCTGGTTAACACAAATCTTGCACAAAGCAAGTGTATTCTTAGAGTCACTCTTGGTGCCTGTTGAGGGAACATAAT
Organism: Margarornis squamiger; assembly: GCA_035222235.1. Classification (NCBI taxonomy): domain Eukaryota; kingdom Metazoa; phylum Chordata; class Aves; order Passeriformes; family Furnariidae; genus Margarornis; species Margarornis squamiger. The sequence continues at coordinate 130,063 of JAWWTY010000088.1, forward strand.
GAGAAAAAGAGATGAAGACTGAAATATGTAGATAAATATTGTGTGCATGGATTGCACGAAAGTACAACGTTTTTCTACCTGAATGTCATTTTAGTATCTTCACGAGTGTCAGAGGTGTCAGCTCCAGAGTTCTGCAGCATTTGTTTCAGAAGACCACAAAAAATAATTTTGTTCTGAGTGACATTGGAAGGCCCTTTTCTAGACTGATGAATGAATCTGTTGCCCTGGAAACTGAGGGGAAATAGTTGTTGGCATGTTCAGTTAGGTACTGTATAAAAAAAATTAAATGTGATGTGAATTGATTTTTAGTGTATGAGGTTTCTTCTCTGTTTAGCAGTTATAGTAGTTAACAGTGAATACTTTCCTATTTAGGTAATGAACTTTTTTATTCATTCCTGTTCTCTGCAAAAGGGAAACACCTTACTTGTGTGAAGTTGATGGATAGTCTACTGTTTGGGCCGTTTATGAAACAGACCCAAATATATATCTGGTTTTAGTTCTGGCTGAATGTGAGGTGTTAGAAGTTCTGTCTTCAATGAGTGGTTAAACGCAGTGAAGCGACATCGTACATAAGCCAATACAGGAAGTGAAGCAGTAAGTAAAGTCAGTGTGTTAGTTACACAGGTAAATGAAAGCTTCAGATAAAGAAAACCAGGAGAGGGACAGCATTTAAAGCCAGAAAAAGTTTGAGGGTTTTTTTCAGTTGTGTAGTCGATATTTCTAGTTAATATCAGATGATGTAATTTTGTTTAAACAGTGACTAGAGTCTCTTGACCTGCTCTTTATTTAGTTTTTATTTTGTGTCATAGATTGACTCCCACAATATCAGTGTGAGACTTCCACACTTGATCAACTGGCCTACTCTACTAAGAAGCATAATATCATGCTGTATTTCTTGACCTTTTTTTGTCTAAATGTTTTGTGACTGTGGAGGAAGGAGGAACACAAATTTTACAGTGGGGGTGCAGGTCTCTTCAGTAGCTGTTGATTCAGCCATAAATTTTCAAGATTCTCTTAGTTCTTTTCAGTTTCTTACATATCTATCTTTCTCCCTTAACAACCTCCCCCTCGCCCCAAAAATCTTGATATTTGTCTTGCTGGTAGGCACAGTAGGAGGAAGGAGAAGAGAACTTGTTTTAACATGGTGTTTTTGCTGCACTGAAGTATTGCACTTTCCTTAGTATCCTTCAGGAGTACAGTCAGTACCAGTCAAATGTTACCAGTGCTTGACAAGGTCGATATACTTAACCTGCTTTATATACTGTTTATACTGTATAAAGACTGAAGGGGGTCTTTAGTATTTTTTATTTTTATGTAAAATACTTGCTCTGTCACTCTGGATAGCGATAGAGCAGAAAAAAGTTTCTGCTATTATGTGAGTCTATCTTTAAATTATGCTTTGTCCTGAAGGTGGTAAGTCAGCATGGATTTATGAGGAGAAAACTGTGCTTAACCAACCTAAGAGCCTTCTGTGATGAGCTCACTGGCTATGGAGAAAGGGAGAGAGTTTGTCTTAACTTTAGTAAGGTTTTTTGCAGCTTCCCTGTAGCTTCTGCCACAGATGAGCTGATAGTGTACGGCTTAGGCAAGGGGACAGTGAGGTGCATTGAAAACTGGTTGAATGACTGGGAACAGAGGGTGGTGATTAGGAGCACAAAGTCCGAGTGAAGGCAAGTCAGTGGTGGCACTCCCCACGGTGCATCCAGGGGCCAGTACTGTTTAACATTTTGATTAATGACCTGGATGCTGGGACAGAGTGCATGCACCCTTAGCAAGTTCACAGACAATGCAAAACAGAGGAGTAGCTGAACCATCAGGTTGGTGTACTGATGTCCAGAATGATGTGGATGTGGTGGAGAATTGTGCTACGGGGGATCTTTTGAAGTTAAAGACAGGAAAGGCAGGGCTCTGGCACTGTGGAGTAGTGGGTCTGAGCATCTGGAAAGCAGCTCTGAAGAGAGCGACCTGGGCATCAGGACATGAACAGAGCCAGCAGTGCGCCTGCATGGCAAAGAAGGCCAACAGTATCTTGGGCTGCATTGGGAGCATTGTTAGCGGCTTGTGGGACATCATCCTTTCCCTCTGCTCAGCTTCTGGGGTGCTGTGTCCAGTGCTGGGCTGACCCAGTACAAGAGAGTCGGGGACTTACTGGAGAGAGTTCAATGCAGGGCCATCAGGGTGGTGAAAGGACTGAATCATCTGTCAGATTAAGAGAGGCTGAGTGAGCTGGGACTGTTCTGGAGGAGTCTCGAGTCGGTCTTAAACATGAGTATAGATATCTTATGGTAGTGGATGAGATTGAGAGAGCCAGACTAACCTCAGTGGTGTGCTGTGACAGGACAAGAGGCAATGGAGAAAAATTAAGAAATGTCCATTTCTATCAAAATACAAAAGTATGGGGTGTTTGTTAGTAGTTGTTGGTTTTTTGGGGGTTTTTTTTTTTTTTTTTTTTTTTTTTTTTTTTGTGGCGAAGGTAGTCTGCGTCAGGAATTGCTTAGAGTGATCACGGAGTCACTGTCACTGGAGATGTTCATGACCCAAGGGAATACAGTCCTGAGCAACCAGATGTAGCTGATCCTACCTGTGCCAGGGTGGGGAGGCAAGGCTGAACTAGATGACTCCCAGTAGTCACTTGGGGTGATCCTATCTATTAAAGATACTGTTTATAGTTGAAGATCCATGTTACAGACCTATTTCCTGCAAATTGTCAGGAATAAAGTCAGGACAGTAGCTAAGAGGGAACATTTTGTAATGAAAGTACAAGGAATTTTTAGACTGTCAGAAAGAATATTTCATTGCTTTCTATATAGACGCGTCTTACTTTCTGCAGTAAAAGTTCCAGAATTTGCCTTTAAAAAAGGGTCTTTCTAAGGTACCTAACAGTGCTACTTCAATATTAAATAATCAACTTCAAATACTTACTTTTTCCTTATAAGGTACGTTTTCATTACAATTACTAACATGTACAAATTAGTATATACAAACCAGTGTTGCTAAATTAATTTCAGAGCTCCAGCTGTATTTTAGGAATGGAGTATTGAGGTCTCCAGGATACTTGGTGTATCCAGTGAGTGTTATGGTTAGTTAGCAGTCTTCTTGCGATGATTAGACCCCAAAAAAAGTAATTTTCATGTTCAAATTTCAGTATTTTCAGCAGCTTCTCAGGCTAACTTCACACCAGATCAATTATTTTTGTTAGTGTTTTGTTGTTTTGCTAAACTGAAATAGCAGTAGTTGTTCATCCTCAAGTGCTAATTGTTTGGGGCTTTTTGTGAGTATAAGGTTTCATTAGGGTTGGAATAAATAGAATCATAGAACCATAGAATAGCCCAGATTGGGAGAGACCTTGGAAGATCGTGTGTCCCAGCCTTTGGTGGGAACAGGAGTATAGCTGAGATTATCTATGCAACATGTCCAGTTGCATCTTAAAAACCTCCAATGAGATTTCCCTTCCTATTGAGGGAGGTCGTTGAAGTGAATGATTTTAGCTACTGGAACACTGTGATGAGATGCCCCAGAGCTTTCTCTTGTTCAGAGAGAAGAAGCCAAGCCCATTATTTCCTCACAGGGCAGGTTCTCCAGCTCTTTGTCATCTTTGTGTCCGTACTTTGGGCCCGCTCCAGTCTGTTCACATCTTTCTTGAGTTTATATGAACCAGAACTTAACACAGCCCTGCAGCTGAAGCCTCACAGCTGGATGGAGTGGGATAATCACCATCTAGGTTTAGCCAACCTTTGATAATCAATTCAGGAGTCATGTGGTAATTATGTGTAGATTTGTGTAATATGTTTCTCTGAAATTTTGATCTCCTTTTTTATTGTTACTATTTTGAGCCCATGTCTTGTTTTCCATGGAATGATGCATATGTATGTAAATGTTCAGCCATATGTAGGACATGCACAAAAGGATATTCTGTTTATGGCTCATTAGGGTTTCTGTGGTCATTTTAGCGATAAGTAGCGTCATATTTTCTATACATAAAATTTAAGAGTAACTGGAAATCGGTCAATTTTGCCTCGATATTGCTGTGTGTTAGTAGAGTTAGCACCAAAGACCTTACAAGATTTGTGCTTGGATACTTGCATAATACAAACGATGAAGGAATTATTCAAGCTACATCTTTTCATCAGCTTTTTTTCTTACATAGATTTCTGTGCCTTCTGAGCATTTGTGGAAGGGGTTTATTTTGTTGTCCTTTTCATTCTTTGACAACAAAAGGGATACTAGAGAATTGTCTTTATTCCTCTAAAAGCGAAATGTTACCAAGCTTCTGTAATCATCTCAATCTATACTCACGTCTAGAAACAGAGGGTTTTTCTCTTCTTAGTTGTACACATAATTTTTTTATGTCATGCCATTAGATCGGTTGTGTATGGGTTGTATTCTCTAGGTTTTATTCCCCGATGTTTATTCCTAATGTGTGAGGGAAGTTTTAGATACCATTTCAGGCATTGCGCCTGTCTTTGATTTTTAGTGTATAACTGTCAGGGCTTTCTCATTGTAGTCCCGGTTTTCTGTCTGTGGATGTGAGACATCTCTCTAGAAAGGCAGTCCTGCTTGCAGGAGGAGATGGGAGCGGAGCACAAAACCAAAACCTATGTTTTGTTAGAGTGAGGTGGAAGGAGGAGCAGGAAGGTGAAGGAACCTCTGGTACGTTTAATGAGTATAATGGCTGATAAGTTGAACAACATCTTACAAATTCGTTAGTTACTGTTATAAAATGTCTGCTTATTTGTGTAGCAGTATTAACATTATTTCTGTAGTAGTTACTCTTAGTTCAAACAGAAAAACGTGTATTTTTGAGCTGAGGGCAGAGTTACATAGTGTGAAAAATTGGAAAGTTTCTAGCTAAAACCTTTATGAATTCCAGAATTCATTTCCTAATCTAATCTTTCAGTAGGAAAAATGCAAGCTGTTTCAAGAGCTGTTTGTCATCAAGTTTAGCTGTGTTTCTCTTGCTTGCTGGTGGCTCTTGCGAAAATGAGATAGGCAGTCAGTCTTCTGTTCAGTGTTAGATATTATGCTGTTGTCACACCTCTGTCTCTTAAAGTTGTAGCATTATTTGCTACAGCAACTGAAACTTTTAAAACCTTTCTGCCCGTTGTGAAGTTACTTTAATGTATTCTTCTACTATATGCTTATCTTGCTCTTTCATCTTTGCATAGTCTCTTTGTTAGCACATACTGAGGTTTTTGGTTGATCTGTTTTATTCTAGCTCAGAGCTGATGTAAATTCTGCTGAAAGAATTTTAATGGCCTTTTTTTTTATTTTTTTTTTTTTTTTCAAAGTGTATGCAAGTTGGAGTTGTGTGCAAGTCCCACAGTTACCAGGTTGTCACAGCTGGCATTTCAAGGAGTGCCTGTGGTAGTGACTTGCCATGTTAGTTGGCTCACTCCTACTCTTGAAGTGCAGCATAGTTGGGTTTTCCTCATGCTATTTTTAAGGGATTTGGGAGCAGTCAAATGAGAAAAGCAGAATTATTCTTTTTTAGGCATACATGGGCATGCTTAAATGCACTGTAGTACCTCTTAGAAAAATGTATAGGAAAGCAAAAGGGATTCAAATCCCCTCTGGTGTTCCTGAACAATATGTAACACTCAGTGTCATGCACACTAGACAAAGAACACTTACTTGGCTTGAAATTGATTTCAGTTTCTTGCTTCTTTATCTTAGAGGTGCATGCATTTTTAGTGTATTTGCAGATCTTTTTCTGGCAGCAAGTTTTATTGATGTGGAAAGCTGCAAAGATTTGGTCAAAAATTGGTAACTGCTGAATAGTGACTAAGAAGACAGGAGGAGGAGATGAATTTAGTAAAGTTTGACTGAAATTTAGTTTAATTTAATCTCTACAAATCATGTGCATAAAGGCAGTAATGCAGCCTTACAAATCTGATGGAGATAGGGGATAAAGTGCTAAAAAGCAGAGTCTGCATAAAAATGGTAAAGCTAAGAATACATTTTAGGCTGAGAGAAGCTGTAAGACTGAAGTGAAACTTGAACAGTGAATAGGAGCATAGCACCTTCAGATGGAAGGCCTGAGGAGAGGATGGTTCACGTTAACTGAATACGAAGACATAAATAATAATTCAAGATATTTTGTTGTGTAGTTTTTCTCCTTTGTCTTCATGAAATTTTACTTGAGATTTTTGTGTGCCTTTTGAAACTGAAGATTTTCCCTGTTCAAAGTAACCTTTACTCTCTTTTGCTTCTACTTGGAACAGAGATCATAGTCTCAGGCACTGGTAACAAGAATCCGTGACATGTGAAAGGCACTAAGGCAATGTCTGACTTAATAGAAGCAGGGCTCTGACCGTGACTCCTACAAGTTCTCCATTGTTCTTATGGGTTTTCTTGAAGCAGCAAAGTATGGCTGAGAAGAGCTGTGAGTGAAGTGGATATGGGATTTGATGACTGTTCTTTCTGTGTGCCATGGCTTTTTCTAGGTGGAAATAAAGAGGTCTGCAGCTTTTACCAGCATCTGTATTTGTACTGAGTTCCTGAAATCCACTTATACTCAGCAGTTTCTCTTTCATTGTCTCCTCCCTAACCCACTGTGTTCCCAAGTAAAAATTGGAGCATACTGTAACAGCACAATTCTTTAGTGGAACAGCAAAGCTTCATATTTGCTTTTCCCACATGTAAAAAGGAAATATGTATATAAAAGGATTTAGTTATACAATGTGACATCCTTCCACTCACAATAACAACTGCCTCCTTCCACATGGTAAAGTCACCATCTGCTGCCTCTTTGTGAGCAGCCTTTGCCTTGCTGGGCCTTGTGGTGTGCCCGTGTTGAGACCAGGAGGCCTGTTGCTGTGAACTTGCTAAAGGGAGGCAGCGTAGCTGCAGTCCTGCTCGCAGCAGAAAGCACTTGCTGGGCCTGATGGGACTGGTGTGGCTGGGTGTTGGTACCCAGCATCTTCCTTGGAGCTCAGTCAAGTTTAAGGATCTCTTTGTTTGCAGAAGCAACAGCTCTGGCTGCAGTGCAACTAATTCCATGGGGTTCATGACTTAGCATGTGTCTGTGGCCGTAGTGTGGGAACCATTCTCCTGCACAACTGTGTGTTCTTTGTGTGGATACGCAAACTGTGTGTGATGTTGTGTCTGCATTCTGTCTGCTTGCTGTAGTTAAGATCCTGATATACAGGGGTGGAGTTTTGAACATGCTGCTTTTGTGTTAAGTTGGCAGATGGGAAAATTTTCATGCGTAGTTTTTGACTAGTTTGTGAAACATGGAAGCTTACTATTGATACTCACTTAGAGGCAAAATAAAGAACAATTATACAAGTTTGTTAAAGCAAATAAACAGGTGGTCACAGAAACAACCACCTGAATTATGATCTGTAGTTGGTAGGACATTTTATAGTGGAATTATTCCATAACATTCTCTTGCAAGGCTACTTACGTTTTCTCTTTCAATGCGTGTCATAACAGTAACTGTGTTGTTAGAGCACTAGCTGTGGTTCAGAATGTCATTGAATTGTTTGCTCAAAACACAGTGAAAATAGTGGATTGTCAGCATGTAAAAAATTGCAAACTTAATTTTAGAAATACACAAGTGTTCCTAGGTAGGATTAGACAAGCAAGCAGAGGTAACTGGAAATTAGAGGGTTATTGTCTTTGGCAATGATGGAGGGAGAAGTGGTTTCTTCTGATGTATCTTTGCAGAAATACTGAGCTCAAGCTTCACTAAGATACTTTGTTGAAGGTTAAAGCCAAAGTATGTGGGACTTAGTTCTTTTCACAAATTATGGTAGTCTGGACATATCGTTTATAGTGTTTTCATTCTCTATAGTGTTTTCATTCTCCTCTCTGATGAAATTACAAATATGGCAGGTTCTGTAATTTACTCATTTCTGTTGTACTTTCTTTGGATGGCATTGACTATTGGATGGATCTTCCTTTGTCACTGATAATACATCGTAAGTGTTCCTAACATTTTTCACTGGCATTTGGGACATTCATCAATAATCACAGAAAAAACTGATCTATGGATGTATTTCAAAGCAAAAAAAGAAAACCCACAACAGCTTAGCAGAAATATTAAGAAAATATATAATACCACTCTTAAACTTTATATCCTTAAATCAGATAAAGTACTGCAATTTTGTAAAACAGTCTTTACTGTTTGCTGTCAAAGTTCTTGCAGGTAATGATGCAAAGCTGCAGAATGCATCTTTCTGTCATACTGAAAACAGGTGATAGCTAGATGAATTATAAGACACGCATTTCTGACTGTGAAGTCTTTTAACACTCTTGGATTGTATATTGGTAGAATAAACTGGTTTTGTGTAGTGATGAAACTCTGCTCTCTGGAAAAATGCAATTATTTCTTGATAAGCATTTTGCATGCTCTAATGGTATCATACAAGCTTGCCCTTAAGTATGTATCCTGTTTTTTTAAAGATGTGTGGTATCTGCGGAGGCTTCCTGAGGATGTCGCTTGGGCTGTTTTAACATTGCTCAACACTGACTGCTTTGCTGGAGTTTATATTAAATTTAGTGTTAATATGTGTTTCTGTGGCTAGTTCTATAGAGTAATTTGTACATGCATAGTGAGCTGTGAAATACAGTGTCTTTTTCATCAGAAATTAGTATTTCAAATATGGGCTCAGGAACACTGAATTTAATTGCTCTCAGAAGTTAACTTGATATTTTTGCTTCAGAAAACAAACCTTTCTTTAAATGAGGAAGCAAGTAAGTTCTAACCCTCCTTTACCAGGTAGTAAATGTATTTTGGTAGGCTTGATAAAAAACTGTTGAATGGGACAGAGTATATGAAGCCTGTTCAGTGCTACAGAATGTGACCTCCAGTGTGTGGGATATACCAGTATATGTATTGCTCCTCACACCAGTGAGGAGGGTGTTCTCTTCATTCAGAGAAGCCAAGTTCTGAGCACCCAAGTCTGTGCTATCATTGTTACAAATCCCAGTCCCTTTCAGAAAAGTTGGTTGTCTTGTTTGCATGTGATGCTGCCTTTTTCTTTTTTCATTAGATTCTTATTGGTAATTTTTGTTCTTACTAAGACTCCCACCTTCCCCATTTTGAATTTATGCCTTTTAATGTGGCATTGTAATGCAGCATGTCTCTCAGTAGAATAAAGATTATCTTTCTGAAGTGGGTGATAAATAGGAACAAACTAAAGCTCAGTAAATTTCTTGTTAGTTAAAAAGAGACTTAATGGAATGTTAGTTTCAGTGAATTTCTTGATCAGGAAAGCTTCTTGGGTCTCTGGGGAGTTTCATGCTTCATGAAAGTTTGTATGTCCAGGAGAGCAGACCCCAGTTGTGACATGTGCTGGAAACAAACTCAGTGGAATTTCAGCCATGCTGTGCATACTGACAAGAGAATATTTCATCCTAAGTACTTCGAAACTGACAGTCTTGGTTTGGTTTCATTTCCTAAACTACTGTTCTGGGAGGGGAAGTGTGATCCACTTTTTTATGGACCATCTTTGAATGACAGGTTTGTGTTCACGAGGCTGATCTGCTCTGGAATGGGATGACACAGGATCTCATCAACGTAACTGGGCCTGCAGCAGTCTCAAGTGCTGTGTGTTGTACAGATACAACAGTGCTTTTTCTGGTTTAACTTGTTTTCATCGGGATGAGGAAGAGAGGCAAAGGAGAGCTATACTTGCAAGCACGTGGCTTTGCCAGGGTAAACAGTATCTGTGCTGTGGTGCTGCTTCCACTGGTAAAACAGCGTTTACTGGCTTAGTCTATCTGATTTTCTTTTGATAAAAGCTCTCAAAGTTTTTGCTTCTATTTTGTAGGGAAAAAAAATGCATCCTGGTCAGATTTTATCAACAGCTCAGCTAATAACTTTTTTTGGAAGTAATCTTTGAAATATTTTGTATTCTTGCATACATTAGTTCAAAAGGTCATTAACATACCTGTTCCAAAGTGCATTTTTGTGACTTGCAAGACATATGTGAAATGTTAGAACTAAAAAGCACATGATCTGAAATGGTGAAGGATTTAAATTGTCTAAAACAGTACTTGTTTGAAAGCTGATGTTTTCTTGAGTGTAAAAATTAAAGTTTGAGTTAAGCATAGTTAGTTGTTCGAGCTAATGAGTTATTGTAATATACAGCTCTGGAACATGCTGTAGCTTGGTGAAGCTGGTGAGAGCAATGGTTGACTTTGTTTGAAAAATGCTCTCCATTGCTGTCTCCCCCCAAAAAAAGCCCAAAACAAAACAAAACAGCAAAACAAAATAACAACAAACCAACAAAAAGTAACAACAGAAAAAAACTTTATGATTTTGGGAAGACTGTGAGTGTTCTGAGAAAGGCTGTGTAGGTAAACTGAGGTAAGGTGATTGAATGCTTGAATGGTAAACAGTAAAGTATTCCCTTGTGATATTTTGCAGTCTGTGATTTGCCATGCATCAGCACTTGCTTTTAATTGATACAGTGCACATTGTAATTAGGAATGATGGATTTGAGGCTGGATAGTGGTCTGGTGACTGCTGTCCAATTTGCTACAGACTTTGCTGCAGCAGTATCTCTGTCAGCTGAGAAACAGACTGATACAATGCACTTCTCAGTTCCTGTTTTTGAAATATCCAGCCTGAACTGAAGCCTGTGTAGGCTTAAAATAAAAGGAGTCTTCCAAGTCAGATCAATCACCTCTGTTTCTGTTTAAAATAATGGAATTAGAGAGGAGAGAAAAACTGAGGATGCATACAGAGTCTCCACCTCTTAGGGTGGTTCCTTGGAAAAAGCAGGTTATCTGAAAAACTGCTGTGTTAAAAATATTGTTTCTTGGAAATAAGTAAACTGGGAGGTTGAACTTTTAAGGTTGTAGTAACTTTGAAACAAAGCTTTGGAGTTACATCAGTTTTGACTGAAATTTTTTGTTAATTTCGTAGGTCTGTTCTGTGAGAATAAACAAAACCCTTACATTCTAAGGACACCCGTTGTTACTCTTTTTCAGGTGGTATCATGGAAAACTTGACCGAACCATTGCAGAAGAACGTCTTCGACAAGCTGGAAAACCTGGAAGTTACCTTATCCGAGAGAGTGATCGGAGACCAGGTTCATTTGTGCTTTCATTCCTTAGTAAAACAAATGTCAATCATTTTAGGTGAGAATTAAATGTTTTATTTTGAATACTGTTATCCATTTATTTTTTGTTTCAGAACTCAGTAAGGTACAAGCAGAAAACAGTCATTGTATTTTTGACTCTATGCTTACATGGTACAGCTTTTTACGTGTGTTTGTTTTAAAATATGGTGCTTAGATATTGGAAGATAAAGAACATAAATGTGAGGAAACCAATGATATCTGGATAGAGATGCTAATCTAAAGTGGTTTTGAACAGACTTAAAGCAGCATGCATGTTTCATTAGTCAAGGAGGTTGAGTCTGTTCCGTAGTAGCCATTGTAGCTCACGTGGCATTGCTTGCACATCTGATTGCTTCCTTAACTTTGAGGGGGGAAAAACAAGCAAACAAAAAAAGAACACACACCAAAAAAAAACACACCCAAAAACAAAACAAAACAAAAAAAAACAAAAAAGAGAGGTTCTGCTTAATAATGGTAAGTTTTGCTGGAAAGAACTTTAAACAACTTTCAACATGTGTTAGAATTAGTTGTTCTTAATACAAGTAGCTCTTTACGTAAAGTTGTAACTAGGATTACTTTACTGTTGTCAAACAGTGTGCATTAGTAAGTTCATTTATTCTTTGGTGTAAATGAGATGTATGCTGAGAAGAGCTTGAAGATCAGTCAGCACGTGGAGTGCTGCAGTGAAATGTTCCTCTTTACAAAATAGAAGGCAAACATTTCTTCAGCAGTAAAAGAAGTATTTGTCAGTTGTCTTGATGATAACAAACAAGTCCAAAGCAAATACTTCTACTTCTGAAAGTGGGAATTAGCCAGAATGCCAGCTTATGAGCCACCATGTGCATGACTTGCAAATGTAGGGAGGTTTTGGTTACATGCTGTGTGATGAAGTGTGATTCAGAGGTCCTGAGGTACCACTGGCATGAAGGCATAATTCTCTTTGAGTACAGACAGTATGACACACAAATAGTACCTCAGGTTTGCGTCTTGCCATCTGAGCTATCCATTTCAGCTTCTCATCTGTACTGATACTCATTTGGGAACTGCTTCCTGTGTAGCAGTAGAAAAAAAGTAAACTGGGCCTAACCCTAACCCTAACCCTAACTCTAGTGCTGTTTTGGAGTCTTGGATTATTTATAAGACCTTCTCCTTTTGAAGTCAGTGTCAGGCAATTGACTGCTGATTCATGCTTACTATGAAAGTGTTTCTGGTCTCTCAGGTAGAAAATAATCTAATGATTTTCAAATCTCTAAGAAAAGTACTTTCAGTCCTTATAGAATCTTTCTTTTAATTCCTTTGGTGTCCCTTGAAAGTTACATGCAGTCACAGATGGTCATGCAGCATCATTGTGTCAAAAGCAAACATTTTTTCACTGAACTGTTACTTTTTTGGTGAGTCAGAGTGATAGAGTGTATTTTGAGGGAAAATACTTATTTGTAATATTTTTCTTCAGGGTTTTCTGTGATTACAGAAATATTTTTGTGTTTGCTAACTCAATGTTCTGAAGAAAGGTTTCCCTTAAGCTTGATGATATAATAATCCAAACCACTAAATTTCATTTAGAACCGAATCCCTACTGAATAATTTGCCAAGCAATCTTGGAGAAAACATGCCAAAATATCTAGCCTGTGTCATTAGAGCTGTATTGTTTTCTGACTCTCCTTGCAGTGCTATATGCTTTTAAGCTTTAATCTCTGAAGGTTCATCTTTGTATACATTTTATATCACTATTTGGGAGAAATAATTTAGGTCAAAGTATGCATTTAAGAAAAAGCACCAACCTTTAAGAGTAAAGTAAATAGTTCTGGAAGAACTCTTTGTTGTGTTAAAGTACTGAAATGATTGTGTAAGCTTTATTCCATTAGTTATCAAATTTTTAAATTGAGTATAGAGACATACTTTGATTATTCCAAAGTAATTTCTTTTATCATGGATGCTAAGCTAACTGTAACAAAGTGACTACTTTTGAGGTGTTAGTTTTCTGTATTATATGATGAAGTGTAATGTTTCATTAAAATACTTTGCTACTTGGTTAAATTTACGCCTGTGATCATAAAAGGTGTATGTTCTGCAAGATATAAATAATAATACTGTTCTGTCTACTAGTGTATTACTTCAGATTTCCAGGACACACACATTTTTTTTTTCTTTTTGTTTCACTTAGTTCTGACAAGTGTACTGTCTTTTTCTGTAATCAGCACTTTCTTTAGATAAGACTGGTGTATCATGCAATATATATATCTGTCATTTTGGATGAAATATTCATTAGCTAAGGTTTAGTGAAGTGCTTATAGAGGGCCTGTAATACTTCATTTTGCTGAATGTAGACACTGTTTTAAGAATTATACATGATCCTAATCTCCTTTTCTTTAAAAAAAATGTATAGCAGAAAATTTTCTAGTGTCAAACTTCTTTTTTTTTATTAACAGGATTATTGCCATGTGTGGAGACTATTACATTGGTGGACGTCGTTTTGCTTCGCTCTCAGACCTGATCGGTTATTACAGTCACGTGTCCTGTTTACTGAAAGGGGAAAAGCTGTTATTTCCAGTAGCACCTCCAGAGGCAAGTAGTAAAATTTTATGGTAAAATTCTGAAGTGCAACATACTTCTAAGTTCATAACTTTAATTACTATTCATAGTTGTCTTTGAGAAAAACATTTTAAAAAGTTTCCTGTAGTTCTGCAAAAGCATATGTGGAAGTATAAGGAATATAAAAATGCGTATTTACTGGTACAAAGTAACAATTAAAAAACTGCTATTTAATGAAAATACATAAAGAGGAAGCTAGAGGTGTTGAAGTTGTCTTGAAATGTAATGACAGCCTTTTAAGCAGACAGAGATGAACAAGAAAATGAGCAGTTCTTGGCTAGGAAAGAGCACCACTGTAATGTAACTTTCACTGATCTGTGGTATTTCGTGTATCAAACAATGGTTTCAAAATATGCAGCCTGGATATAACCAAGGTTTCTTTCACATGCCCATCCTTAAAACAGTGTAAGTAAATAAAATGAAGCAAAACACTGCATAATGTCTCCCACAGCAAAACCCAAAACATAAATAAAGATGTTTCTGAATGTTAAACTTGTGGGTGTTTCTTCCACTCTTAAGTGAAAAAAAAAAGCTTTAAAATGAGAGCTGTTTTAGCTAAGTGTTGAGCTTGGAAAACTTAAATCTGGCAAGTGATGTTACTAGTCCTTTCTTTGCCTCAGAACAGCATAATGCTGGGAAGAAAGAGTCTACACTATAAAAAGGAATAAGTATTATCTTTGCTCTCTTCTCTTGAATTGTAGCCTGTGGAGGACAGAAGGAGAGTTCGAGCAATTCTACCTTACACCAAAGTGCCAGAA
>JAWWTY010000088.1:149284-173413 GCA_035222235.1 Margarornis squamiger
AGGAAAAGCCTCAAGCTGCACCAGGGGAGGATTAGATTGGATTTTAGGGAAAATGTCTTCACTGAAAATGTTGTCAAGCCCTGCAACAGGCTGCCCAGGGCAGTGGTGGAATCATCATCCCTGGAGGGATTTAAAATGTGTGTAGTTGTGGGGAGATGGTTTAGTAATGGACTTGGCAGTCCTGGGTTAAGGGTTAGACTTGATGATCTGAAAAGTGTTTTCCAACCCAAAGGATTCTATGATCATACAAAGAAAGAATTTCAAGTGGTTTTACTATTTAATCTGATGTCCTCATTTGTTTTGTTGTATTTGCACTTGCTGCTTTTTGGTTGTAGCCCACATTTTAGTCTCCAAGAGGCTGGTGGCTGCAGGAGACATTTCACTGGTGTGTTTGTTGTGTACTGAGTTCTGCTAGTCAATTTGGCAGGATGGATGCCTTCTGATGTGGAATTTTCTATTTATTTGTTTGCATAGTAGCTTGTAGCAGATGTCTGGAGCTTTGATACTGTCTTTCAACATTTGTTTGCCTTTCAGAGGAATCCAGAGGAGATTGCTTTGAGCATACCTTCTAAAAGCAGTATAGAAAGAAAGTTAGAAGTTGCTCTGGTACATAAAGAAGCCGTATTTTTAGCTTTCTTTTGAATACAGAATAATAAGTTATGGCATGTAGCAGTTGTAGTAACTGAATAGTGACTGAATAGTGGTGTCAGGCTGAGACTAGGCAGAGGCTGCTGAACTTTTATAGGATAATGCTCTGACACAGGACTCTGGGAAGGTACAAGGTGTGAGATCAAAGCAGTTTGTATGCATTAACCTAACAAAGCTAGGTTTTATTTCCACAGCTCTGGCAAATTTGAGGTTTTCTGTACAGTGTTTAATTTCCTTGGATTCTTCTTCTTTTACCTTTGGATTTCATGATTCAAGTGAATTGCTCTATGATACTGACCAGATAATGCATCTCAAATTATCTACTCTTTAGACAATTTATTTTTATCTCTAAACACAGTTGGATTTGAACATCAGCTCCACATGTTGGATTTTTTTTTAAATTAATTTATTTATATACCTGCTAATGCTACTTTTTTCATGCTGTTGGTAGAACAGAATCATTAAGTAGCACAGTCATTATCTCATCTATATATACTAGGCCTTTTTAAATAAAGGTTGATTCATAGGCTCCGGAACATTGGATGTAACTACAACCAAAAAAGAGCTGGTAGTCTTGCTTTCTAATTTTTCTTTTCATCTTTGTTAAGATGGTTCCATGGGAAGATCTCCAAACAAGAGGCTTACAATTTGCTGATGACAGGTACATGTATTTGTGATTGAAGTACAGTGATAGTGAAGTGGCACAAAGTAATCCTGTTAATATCAGTGTGGCAAAACTGCCTTTTATGTCTGAACATACGTAAGTGTCTTAGACTCCCCGGTCCCTGTGGTAGTTACCTCAGTAGACTACTACACTGGAGGAAAACTGTTGTTGTTATGAGTACTGAATATGTTCTTAAGTATAGTTAATTCAATAATTTTTAAATTAATAGATGTGTAACCAATTATTTCACTTACTGATGTCTTTTTCAGAATGCCATGGAAACTATGCTTTTATATACCTGAAGGAAAATACATAATTAAAATATCTTACACTTTATCTTAAAGAAAATATTTATTTTAATGAAAACATCAATATTTCAAACACATATTGTTTAATAGCTTATTTTACATAATCAGTCAGAAATTCTGTTTTTAAACCATTATCAAACTTTTTTTTAATGCTTTTCTAAAGAATCGGAGGAAATGGGGATAGGTTGCAAGCTACAACTAAACCATTTTTAATTAATTTCAGTGATTTAGTACTAGTTCACCTAGTTGGAGATCACTTCCGGAATTTACCTTGTAGACTTTGCATTTCTTCAAGTGTGCAATTCTTCCTAATTTATGTGGGAATAGATTTAATAGGCATTTATATATAACACTAAGAAAATTAACACTATTATGATATCTTTTCAGTTGGTCAGGTGTGCAGTTTTCTTGTGAGGCCTTCAGATAATACCCCTGGTGATTATTCACTTTATTTTCGGACCAGTGAAAATATTCAGCGTTTTAAAATATGTCCAACATCAAACAATCAGTTTATGATGGGAGGCAGATACTATAATAGGTAAGTTTTGATGGCAAAAGTAATTATGTGTGTTTTATACTTGTATAACTTGCTCCTGATTTAATTATTGATGGTATGATATTAAGACTGTAGTTTTTGTTATACTAACCATTTTCCCTAGCTTCCATAGTTATTTGTAACTGAGCAAATTCTTACAGCTTAAAGAGCCTAAGTGAAACTTTTTTTCTCTTGAAGTATTAGTCCTTCTGCAAACCAGTTGATTCACACTGTAAATTGTGGACTGAAAGGGTAATATAGATCCATAAATATAGGTCTGTAATTAAGAGAATGCTCTGTGGAAAGCAGCTTGGAAGCTACTCAGTGTATTTTTGTCTATTTGAAAAGGGAAAATAAGTGTGTTAATTTTATCTGAGGCAACTGGTAGAGTTGTCAAAGTATAGAAGTGGGTGTCTGTAAGAAGGGGGAAAAATCTCTTCATTGCTGGAAAAAAGTCATTAAATTGCACTGTAATATGTGTGTCATACCTGGAATAGAAATCCAGATCAGTTCATTTAGAGAGAGCAAACTTGAAATGCATTTGTTTTGCCAGTGGTGCAAAAATACAGTAATTTGTACAAAAAGAAAGGAAAATAATGAGATACATTTCCCCTTTTGTGGGAGAAGCTGTCAGTACGCCTCCATCCTTGGTAGTTTTGCTTTTAGAATTGCTGTAGATGGAAGACTTCTCAATAGTGAAAACTGGCCTTCCCCTTTTAATGGAGGTCATTGCCTGTGTCAAAAAATCAGTGCTTTTCTAGTCTTGCTCATACAGAACTAGGGTATTCTTCATCCCAACAGAGAATTTATCTCAATTCCAGCTTGACTTCTTTCTTCCTTGAAATTCAGGAGCTAGTGTGTCTGAGAAAATGCCGAGGTCTCCTCACTAAGAAGTCCAGTGGACTTTGTCATAGAACTTCACATGGATAATACTTTGAGTGTAAACAGTTGGACCCTGGATAATAATCTACCAGTTGAATCAAAATTAATCGTATTGTGGTGAACGTTCTTTGTAATTTAACAGTGTATAGAATTGGTCAGTCAATTAGTTCTGCTTTCTGTATTCTTTGTTATTTGACATGTCAGCTGTTGTAATAACTTTCAAATCATACTTAAAATATTTAAAAAATTGTACTGTTCATGATGGTGAGATACCATTCAAGAAACTGAGACCTGGGGAATATAACAAGCCCTATGCTGAGCATTTTAAAATCACTGCAGTAACTGTAATGTAGTGTTGAGATTCGTTTCTGTTTTTCAAACCAAGACTAGCAGTATTTTTTTTAAATCCGTAGTTATTTATGCCTTCCTTCGTGAAGTTTGTTTAAGTAGGATTTCTGTTCCTGTCAAACATTGAAGAAGACTGATTCATTTTTCTGTCCCCTAGCTAAATTTTGTGGTCATTATGATTTTGTGCTTCATATTTCATATGTTAGATAACTGATCGCTTTCAGATTCACATTCTGTAGTGTGCGTGTCTGGAGACACCTGGTGCCTTTGTGTTCTAGTGTTCAGGCATTTGAGCTGTTGCAGTGGTAAGGCAATACACAGGTGACAATCCGAATTGAGTGGGATCAAAGACTGCAGAGCCAAGTGCTTAGTAGCTCCATCGTGGCATGGAGTTCTAGTCTATATTGTACTCCTAACTACAAAAGGAGTTTTTAAATACAACTGAGTTTATCCTTCAGCCCATATTACAAAGTTGGGAGAAATTAAGGACTTGCTCCTTACATTGAGGAACTCCTATGGGCATTTTTAATCAAAGAAGGAGAGGATGCATTGACAGTAAAGGTATTCCTGAATTAATGAGTCGGTAAAATTGTGCAGTGCTGTTCTATTGCTTACAGAAGGTTGGCAGTAGCTATTCAGCCTGTTAAAAATAATGACCAAATCATTACTTTCCGTAGTGTGACACAGAAATTTAAATTCTTATGCAGAAAGCAGCATCTGAGATATAGTTGAAATTAATTATTTGATTTCACTGAAACTGAAAGAGAAATTGATGTCATTCTACATACTTAAAAACTAAAAATACTTGTGGGAAGATTGCTTTATCACACTTGCACTAGTTCATAGTGTCAGAATGAGAGGGAGAGAAAAGTGAACGAAGAACCCTTGGTACAGCTTTATTTAGAAGTTTTTGAGCTCATTTTTACAGTATCAGCTATTGTTCCTGTGCTGAACACGTGCCTTGTTCATTATCTTTGCACACACAGCTGAGTATGCGTGAACTGAGAAGACACACTCAGTAATTTTTATCTGCTTAATTACTCAACTTTTTTTCTAGATTGATATTTTTCATACAAATGATTAATTTCTATTGATGTCCATGTTCCTGTTCTTTATTACAGCAGAAATTTCAGTAACTGCAAAAACGAGCAACTCAGATGCCTTGAATTTCAGTTAGTATCTGTCATGACTTCTCTCCCAAGTGCAATTGTAATCCGAGTCTGGTGATTAGAATGAATGCTTCCCTGGAGAGAAGTGCTACTGAGTATTAAATTTAACAGGATAGCTCAGTGATTTCCAAGTATAATCTTCTACTTTCTATTCCTGTCCTTCTAAGAGGAGATTGCACTTCACTTGGAATATCTCCCATTCTCTCTCCCTAGGTACTCTAGCGCTTGGAAAATTATTGCCAATGAAATAGCATTTTTCACCCTGTTTGGAAAGTGGGTAATGCAAATGTGCTACTTGAATGTGGAGAGTGCAGTGGCCTCATTTGGCATTTTAAGCAACTCATTAAAATATTTTAGAGTTTAGAAGTAGTACATTCTGAATACAGTTTTGTGAACTTTCTTGACTTCAGTATATTAACGAATTCTCATTGCTACAAATAAGATTATGGTGATTAACACTTGATTCTATTAAAACTTCGTGAGAAAGTTTTCTGTGGTTGTATGGAAAAGCAGATTGACAAGCAGAGGAAAAATTAACAAGTTTAACATGTCAATTTTCTTTTTCTCATTGAAACAGTATTGCTGACATCATTGAGCACTATAGAAAAGAACAGATTGTTGAAGGATATTACCTAAAAGATCCTGTTCCAACACAGGTAGGATTTTGTCTCTTGAGTGTTTAATGTTGAAGTCACAGATTGAATCGTTATCAAATCAGTTTATGAACTGCATTACAGCAGAGATACCAGTGATAGTTAAACAGCATCATCTCTGGTTTTAATGTTTTCAACTGTTCTGTTTCTTTTTGTTTTATCCTCAAATGCATTCACTTACCAAAGGTTGGCTTGTAGTCAACAGAAAAAATGGTAAGCTTACTCTCTCCTGTGAGGTGTTCAGCCTCTGCTCTGTGCCCCTTGCTCTTGTCCCTGGCTCAACTATGCTGTGACTTAGTCCCATATTGGGCACTAAGGGAACCAGTCTGTCCTCCTCTCTTCTGTGTCTGGGGTTTTTCTCCTGGCAGAGGAAACCTATACACACAGAAAAGCTTCAGGGATGATTTCAGTGCCAGGATTGCAGCACTTGTTCTGGAGTGCACTTGCCTCATTGCAGAAGTTGATTCTAAGAGACCACCAGTGAAACGCATGCCACATCATGTGGCTTTTCATGAGCTTGTAGTGAGTTGTAACATTTACATGCATATGTTAATCTTTGTACCCAAGCTTCCCTGTTTCAGTGGTTAGAAATTTGCCTTCTTCTCTTTCCTAAATAGAGTTGCAGTCAATTCATGTCCCTTTGTGAGATCTTTCATGTTAATACAGGAACCTTTCCTCTGTTCACCAAGTAAGGCACACCAAAGCTGGTCCTGTCACTTCGTAGTCTTTCTCTAGCTGCCCTGGTGCCACCAGTGTTGGTGTGAACTGGTCTTCCTTCAACACAGTGGACCAGGATAGTTCAGAGTACCACGTAAGGGTAATTCCTTGTCTGGAAAGCGCTTAACAAATATCCTAGAATACACCTCATCTTCTGTGGTGGGTTGACCGTGGTGAACAGCTAAGGACTCACACCTGTGTTTGCTCACTCCTTGTTCCTGCGGAACAGGGCAAAAGCAAAAGAACTCCTGGGTTGAGATAAATACAATTTAATAAGCAAAGGAAGGGGTAGTGGGTGTGATGCAAAGGTCATCGCTCACTGCCTGCCACAAGCAGACTGGTGCCCAGCCAGTTTCTGAGCAGTGGTTACTCAGACACCCCCCCACACACACACATGCAGTTTTACTGCTGATCATGATGTTAGGTGACAGGGAATATCCTTCTGATCAATTGACTTCCTATGTCCTGGCTGTCTCTGCTCCCATCATCTTTTCCACCCAAGCCACCTTGCGGAGCAGGGAGCAGAGAGGGAAATGGAGGAGGTCTTCAGGCTGTGCAGCCACTGATCAACAAGAGCCAGAATGCTGGTGTGTTACCAACACTGTTTCAGTCACAAAAACACCAACACCTTAGGGGCTGCCATGACAAAAGTTAGTCCATCCAAGTAAGACCCATATATTGGCATAGCCACTTTGTATCATAGCCCAATCCTCCAGGCAGTGACTCAGCTGTTCAAGTGTCACATTTTCTAGTGTAAGTCTCAACAGGTGTAACTGGTATGTTGCACTAGTAGATGTGCACTTTGCTGTTCCAGTCTTTCCTATAGTGCTAATTGTGTTGTGTCCTCACTGCTTCCCCCTTGTTTACTGCTGTCAAACTGCACTGGGTAATGTGGTTGGGACAGAAGGCAAATATGAATTCCAAGATTGCTCCTTGGAAAACTTCATTAGTAACTTCCCTCATGTTTTATCATTCCTCTTGAATCATGGCAGTAACTCTTCGTTTTAGCTTTTTGCTTTTATGCACTTAGGGTTCCTGTATTCCAATAAACTTTGCATTGACTAATTTTGCATATGAGAGTAATTCAGATACTTTAAAATGAGCCAGGTACACCTGTGACTTCGTTTAAAAATTTAGTGATCACTGCTGCAGTTAGTGTTCATCTTTGTGTTATCTCCCTTCCACATACCACTATGCTCTGTTTTTGAGGGGGGAAAAAAAATTCCGAAGTTTTGTGTATCTTTTAGGGTCAGTCTGATTCATTTCCCATGTCTAATATGAAATTTACTTCAAAATATTTGTTGCTGGATTTATTGTTTTGTGCACTGCTCCTTGTGTAGTTATGTTACGGACTTTATCTTGAGCTCATAGCATTTGGATGTTGCTTCCATTGTAGGTCCTATAGTTCCTGTTAGTACTACTAAATTATTTTTCATCTTGCTTTTGTTGTTTTGTTTAAAATCATAGTTTTTGTATATATATGGGCAGAAAGAAAAGTGCAGTATATATATCTAAAAATCAGTTCATATGTCTTTTTTCATCTCAGTGCTCTTCTCACTGCTTGACAGTCTTTCTTTTCATATTTTCTTATGGATAGAGAACTTTTGCTGATCAGCTTACTCCATAAGGTCAGACTTGGCTTTGGTTTTGGCCATCTTGTTTATTACTTGTGTTTCCAGATCCTACCATTTTCTGCGTGAATTTATCCTTTTTATGTTTTCCATTTCTGCTTTCTTCTCTTGTCTTGAGTTCTGCTCAGTTAGGACATGTGAGTTCTAATGAGATTAATGAAGGACTGTGCCACTTGGAGTGAGTTGGTTTTAGTTGTGATCTGCACCATTTTTGTTGGTTCAGAGTTTATAGATGATTACTTGGTTCCACGAGTTTTGGTAGAAGACAGTTAGAAGCTAGCTAAATCTTTAGAGACTTGCATGGATTTAACGGAAATTACAGTGAAAGATCCTACTTTTTTTGTCAATTCTGTTAATATGGAAGTAGTTATATTACAATTCTAGCAAGTGTATTGTATGAAAAATTATATTGCTTTATTAAAATACATTGAGAGAACAGTAATAGTGAGTTGGTAGCATTCAGTAAGATGGTCCTGGTTGCAGCTTCATAGTCTGCATTTTTTTTTAAATGGCAATTTCTGAACTTAAAGTATGTTTTTCTTACTTTCTTTGCCCAGCACCAAGAACAAGTGCTTAATGATACAGTGGATGGAAGAGAAATCTACAATACAATTCGGCGGAAAACAAAGGACGCTTTTTATAAAAATATTGTCAAAAAAGGTTATCTTTTGAAAAAAAGTGAGTTATGTTTGTTTCTATTTTTTTTTTCCTACGGAAAAAAAAAGGCAGATGAAATCATAGAGTATCTTAAATGGGAAGGGACCCATAAGGATTCTGCTTCTCATGTATCTACCAAAAGCTAAACCACGTGACTAAGAGCATCATCCAGATGCTCCTTGAACCCTGACAGGCTTGTTGCTGTGAGCATTTCCCTGGGGAGCCTGTTCCAAGGACAAGCTGCTTTCTTAGTGAAGAAATTTTTCCTAAGGTCCAGCCTGAACTTCCCCTGCTTCAGCTTCATTCCATTTCCTTGTGCCCTATTACTGGTCACCACCGAGTGGAGATCAGCACCTACTAGCTGAACATGCATACCTAGTGATGTTAGTATAGTAGTGATACTAGAAACAGCAAAACTGAAGTGGGCAAAAGATTCTAGAAAGCATGTGAGGAGCATGAAAGATCTCTTTCCTTAAGTATTATGTGAATAGAACAACATGATACCTGAAATTACATGCAGTGTGAAAATGTTGGTTGGCAGTTGCTCTGAAAAAAATCAGAGCACAGCACAAAAACTAGGCATCCTCATCGTGGTACCGTTCAAAGTCATTACATGAAGTATATTTTCATAAAGCATTTGTGTTTATATGGAACTCATTACCTTCTAGCTGATAGAGCAGGTTTGAGAGAGCTAGGATAGTGTGAATCTGTACATTCACTGCAGAGCACAACTGGTTTAGTCCTGTTAGGCTGTATGTTTTATATCTTAAATTTAAAATGCACATCTGCCGTACAAAGGCTATAGTGACTTTTTAGGGTTTTAACACTGACAGCTTCAACATAACATAAAATAAATACATTAAAAGCTGACAGTTTGACTCATCTCCGTATAACCCTAAAGAATTTCCATTGAGCAAGTCTTGGAAGTTCTGAGGAAACTAGTTGCTTACCAGGTGTTTCATTTCTACTTTTTAAAAAAAGTCAACATTACCGGAGGCAGAAAAACTTATCAGTAACAAAACTTCCCCAAGTGATAAGAGGGGTAAGTTACAGATAACGATCTGGATAGTGACCTAACGTGAGAAAGAAGGTATGATTTTACATATAGCCAAATATAAAAGACACATTAAAAAACCCCAAACCATCCCAAACTATACCCTTTGTACAGAATAAGGAAAGCTTCTTTTCTGTGGAGAATAGTGATTGGGAGAGAAGGTGTAGAGAGATGTCATGGAGTGAGGAATCAAATAAGAGTGAATTGGAAACATAGGGCTGAGAGAGAGAGAAGTACATTAAATGTGCAAATCAGAATACAGAGTACTTGTAGAGAGATGCACAGAGTGTTTATGGAATAAATGCAATAAAATCACTCTTTTGGTGTCATAGTATACTAAATGGATGTTACATTTGTCTTTTGAAAATTGTGTTCATACTTGTTTATTGAGGCCTTGGTGGATTTATGATGATTAAAGCACATAAATAAAGGCTGAAAGTTTTTTCTAAATGGTACTCTGACTTACACATTAATTAGTTGCAGAAAATTCCTAATGCATTGTAGTTCAGAGAATTTTTTCCTTGAAGCAAGTGGAACCAGCCAAATTCTTAGATATGGTTGTGTTTGCAGCTTGATTCTGATTTGCATACATATATTTATTCTCATTTCTGTTCTTCAGCCATACTGTTTTAAGATACTGCAATGCAATCTGTTAAACATTGGTCAGAAATAAGGAGTTACTTTCTCATGTCGAGTCTGTTTCTTAACATGTCATAAATGGGATCCACACTGTCATTATTTGCAGTCTGTGTAGATACAGTTATAACAGTGGCAGGAACTCACAGTTCAGGCAGTTTATATGCACGTCCTTAACCCTGTTGAGATTACTGAAAATGTGTAAGGAACCTTTTGCAAGTCTACCTGCATTTGCAAAAAAGTTCTATCTTTTGCCATGTGTTGTGTCTTCTGTTTGGAATTTGACAAAAACTTTACTGCCCTCTTCTGTTTTCTTCATTTACAAAATTTACATGTTCTTTTAAACAGTATTGTAACTTTTTTCTTGACTCCTGTACAGGTAAAGGAAAAAGATGGAAAAACTTGTATTTTATATTAGAGGGAAATGATGCCCAGCTTATTTATTTTGAAAGTGAAAAACGAGCCACAAAACCCAAAGGACTAATAGATCTTAGCGTGTGTTCCGTCTATGGAGTACATGACAGTTTGTTTGGCAGGTAGGACACTGGTTTGTTTTTTTTCAATCCTCTTGAACTAAGAGTTGACAAGATAAAGAATTTTGTCAGTTCAAGAAGTTCTGCATTCTTTTGATAGGTATTTGAAATCTGACTTGGTTAGATGAAGTCTGTCAGTGCTTTTCTATTTAAGAACAGGTACTTATGTTAACATTTGTCCAGCTTAGTAATAAACTAGTTCATATAAGTAAACATCCTCAGAAAACTTTATTTGCATAATGACTATATTCAGAGATATATTTGATGTGAAGATTATTTACTGCAATATTTTGATATTCAAAGTATACTAACCACAAGGGATGTGATTATCAGCAAGGAAGCTGAGAATCAAAAGTCTTTCAGATACCATTAGTAATTAACAAGAAAGACTTTACATATTTGTTCATTGGTAGTTACAAAAACAACTTCACTGGCCTGTATTGTTATGCTTTATAGCAGAAATAAGTATGTTTACTTATATAGTAAATTATAGAAATTAGAAATTCTGGTTATCTGAAGGATCTTAGTATTTACTAAAAATTATACATAGGTAACTTCTAGTTAGTTTTGTGAAAAAAAACTTCAAGGCATCTTAAAATTAGTGACATTTCTTAAACTGCAAAGATTGGTGTTTTGTTTTATCTGTTTTGGTTCTTTTAAAATCTTTTCAATAATTTTGAAAAAAAACACACCTATCTAGCTACTGGAATGAAGCGAATAAATATAAAGAGTACTTAAAAAAAATGACGGATATGTTCCTTATGATGATGATTATGCAGGAAGCTTCGGTGTATGTTGTAATAAAAGAACATTTTGGTTATGTTTCTTAAACAGCTTTTAAAAAACCCTGTGTTGTGGGTTAGAGTGTAGTTGGGCACTAGGTGGGACTACAGGTGTGTAGGAGAAGCTCTGTGGTTGCAGCAGCTTAGGAAGCTGTTAGTGAGGAACTGCAGCTGAGAGACAAAGTTCTTCCTGCACTTTGGCTAACTGGTAAAAAACTGCCTTTGCCCTTTCCTCAGAAGTACAATGAAGCCTGTACTTCTACAATATTTAAGGTTATAGAGGTTTGTGTCACATACACTTAATGTTTGGTGTGTGATCCAGTACACATTTCATTGGTCTTGAGAGCTATGGGACACATTCAGGTAGGGGATTTCCTTGGTTAATATTGTTTCCTGAAAGAACAAATCCTTAATGTATGATTAACTGCTTGTGAACTAATGCTGAACCTCTTCTGCTTTTAAACTCTAGGAATAGCTCTTGTTGACAAGTCTTTTCAGGTGGCTGTTTTTTTTGTCCTGACTGTAAGTCAGTGTACATGCCCGTTTAGTACAGACTATTGTGAAAATTTATCACTATTCTGAAGGAGGCTGCTTGTACTGAAATGTAGTTTTCTTAAACTTGCGTAATACATTCAAAACCAAATTGCAGTTTTGAAGGACCTGAGAAATCTTTTCCTTGGACTTTCTCCTCTTTCCATGTGTGATGATGACATGTAGATGAACAAAAATTGGTGCAATATTAAATGTTCTTTACACACAAACAGCAGAAATATGTTAGTTAGCTCAATGTAAACTTTGTTTTGTCACAGATCAAGTGAAGGTGTCCGTCAATATGTGAAGATTAATAAAACTTACGTTTTTGTTTTGTTTATTTTTAAGGCCAAACTGTTTTCAGATAGTAGTTCAGCACTTTAGTGAAGAGCATTACATCTTTTACTTTGCAGGCGAAACTCCAGAACAAGCACAGGTGAGAGCTTTTGTTGCTAAGATGAAAGAAGTAACTTTTTTGTCATGTTTTGTTTAATAATGTTGCCCTTCTGAAGCAGGAAACAAGTGTATCACAAGTAGTGGTTGTATTAGCAGGTGCTAAAATGGGAGTAGTAGCAGATCTGTAAGGGGAGAGGTTGGTGCCGAAAATCCAGCATCTACATTACCTGCTCCTCAGGGTTTTAGTTTGGACAAATTCCAGTCAGGTCCCATGGCCTGAAATTCTGTTATTTTCAATTCTGTTTGTGGAGAGCATATACATTTTTACATAGTTCAATTCAGAACAAAGATTTACTCTCTGGGACTTTTCCGTGTTATAAAGTGCAGCATAGTAAGTGAGAGTTTTACTTCAGAGTGAAATAAATAAAATGCTAATGCACATATGTATGTGCAATGACCAAAGTATGTTGAACAGCTGTCTTTGCAGTTATTTTTCCTGTTCATGAATTGGTAGTTGCTCATAGTCTTTGGCCCTGGTGGTACATAAAACATAAGGTTTTCTGTTTTTTTATGGTATCCTTTAGTTACTTGCTCTCTTAACAGTTATGTTCACTGATTAAGAGTTGTGGGATAGGAGCCTGCTTCCCTGAAATTCATTCACCAGCCGGAGAGGATATCTAAAATGACACAATGTTCTTATTTATCAAGTTTTAAGTTCTGAAAGTCCTAAGGTATGAAGTATACCTGTTGCATCAGAAGTAAACTTTTGCATTTGATTTTACTTGACTGGAACTAAAAGTGTTTAGAGCAGTCATAATAGACTGGTATTCACCAGAGCATGAAGGCTATATAAATACAGTATTTTTCTTGTGCTGTATATAAAAGAAAGCACAAATCTTCCTGTTAAATTAATGCAAGTTTGTGGAATTAGCTGAGATGACATCAGAATGATGTAGTGACATTTGTCCCACAGCTGTCACTGTACTTTCTTTGAGAAGCAGTGTGCTGTACAGTAATTGAGAATATATAAATTAATTTCCATGCCCCTTACTGTACATTAATTTTGTCACATCTGTAAAATATTTTGCATTCTAAAAAGTATAAGATTTAAGAATGTGTAGAAGACAGGATATCCTGTCTTGTTTCCTGAACATTGGGTATAATCTGCTTTTGGTTTTGATCTTCTTAAGAGGCTGTTTTACTGCATTTATACAGAATGCATTTGTTTCAGGTTTCTTTATAATGTGGCCTTGGCCCAGAAAAGTTTACAGATATTTCTCTTTCGAGAATGCTCAGCTTTCTTTACTCTATAATATTTCACAGAAGAATAGAAACTTTGTGGTGTGTAGCTGAAAGCTTTTCCTTCTGTGAAAGGATTTTAAAGCTGAAGCCAAGCTCAAAAAGTGGTTTAGCTGAGAATAGCTGCAGTACATATTGCTGTATTTTTTAAATGTGGAAGATACTATGAAGGGTAAGATTGAAGCAGCATTGTGGGGGGTTTAATGACATTGTTAAACTGTGCTTTGAGAATGTATGGCAGATCTTAGAGATACAGACTTAAGAAGGCTGTTGGTCAAAACCAGAATTTTGTGCTTCATAAGAGATACACAAATTTTATGGCTGGGGGACAAAAAGTAGAGCGTGAGGCTATAACGTATCTTCCACCTTCCAAAGGCCCTGTGCAAAGCTTCCCCCTTAGCATCTTTCTCACACTGGGGTGCTTTTTCAGAGGTGGCCTGGAAAGCTGACAGTGCGTCTTAGCAGCTTATTTATTAAAAAAACCCCAAAAAACAAAAAACAAACCACAAAGATTTTACAGGCAGTATCGTTTTAGACAGCCTGTTTTTTCCAAAATAAACCAAAACCAGAAATCCATCCAGCCACTCTGCTGTGTGCATTTGTGAGCCAGCTGGGGAGTGTTGGATGTACGCTCTCTGTTTCTCTGTTAATGTTTTAGTTTTTGTTTGAAGTATGCAAAGGGTTAATGACTGCCATACAGGAGTACTGGAGAAAATAATCAGACCAGTTTGTCTTGTTGAATGTCGTTTTCTCAGAAGCAAATAAGTTTTGCTTAATTTTATATACAATTTGAAAGTTCTAGTATCACTAGACTGGAAAATTGGTAAAGGTCACACTGTATATCCATTAGTAATTCTTGATAGTTATAAAAGAGAAAATGGTTTAGATTTGCAATTCTGTTAGGAGGTTTTCCTCAGTAAAGATAAGAAATTTGCTTTAATATTCAAACTTGCACTTGGACTTTGGAATTACCAAGCTAAAGTGAAATTTCAGATAGTGTTTTTAGATATGTCTGTTCCACTGTAAGAAGCTGTATCTGACTTGGTTTCACTTCAGGATTCTATGTTCTTCTCTCTTAGGACTGGATGAAAGCTCTGCAGATGTTTTGCAGTTTAAGAAAAACCAGTCCAGGAACATCAAATAAACGTCTGCGTCAGGTGAAGCTGATATTGTGGGGTTGGAGGTGCATGTGGAGGAGTGTTTTGTCTCTTTGTTGCAAAACAGTACTGATAAAATCTCAGAATTTTCTTCCAGCAGAAGTAAACCCAAATAAAAGTGTAAAGATGCCAGCAACTTCTAAAATGTACCTCATATGGGAAACTTTAAGAATTTATATGACATGTAAATAAAATACTCCTCTGACGATATTAATTTTCATTAACACCTAGATGCCAAACCGTGCCTGAGCCTTAATTTCTCTTGGTCTCTTGAAAGTGCTGTGAATGCTGGAATTTTCTCAGAGACAGAGGACAGACAAGCTTAAGTAGTTAAGTCTGTAATGACTGGAGAAGAATGGGGAAATACATCAAGAATTCCTGATATTTTTGAATCCTAGGAATATTGAATGTAGTTTTTATATGCAGTAGAGAAAGGAATAAAATGAGAAATAAATAGGAATAAAAACCAGCCATTTGGTTGTGAACGTTGCAGATACTTGGATACTTTTGCATAAATGATCTAATTTAGGTGAATTCACGGATAAAGTAGCAGGTGCAATTGAGAGCTTCAGGCTGCAAAAGCAAAGCAAAGAGAGAATTCTTTACTTCAAAAACTGAAGAGAATGCTCATCTACATAAAGGAATACAACGTAATGTGTTCCAGAAGAGAGTTCTATATAATCTGTTGGGCAAGCACCAAATAATAAACCCTTGTGTTTGGAATTGTCCGTGGCTCTTACTCAAAGAATCAATCTTCGATTTCAGTAAAATTTTCTGTGCCTAGAAAAGTTGTTCTTTGGAAATTCTAATGCCTCAAAGATAATTTTAAAAGAACACAAGATGCCTTAAAAATATGGGTCTGGATATTTGTTTTCTGTGATTATTTGAGTCACTCTTACTTTGTCATTTGTGGCTCTTAAAAGTGTTGTTCCATTACTTCTGTTCCTTGTTCCTCTAGTTAAGAGGTTTTAATTTGTATTCAGTGTTCACATACTAACATTGCCTCTGCACAGAGGATAAAAAATTCATTGATATGCTTTGTATTTGTATTTTAGCAGTAAAAAATAAATTATTTACTTTTTTCAGGTCAGCAGTCTCATTTTGCATGTAGAAGAAGCTCATACGCTCCCAGTAAAGCATTTTACAAATCCGTATTGTAACATCTACCTGAACAGTGTCCAGGTAGCGAAAACACACATCAGGGAAGGGCAGAATCCTGTGTGGTCAGAAGAATTTGTCTTTGAGTAAGTTTTAATCTTCTTGAATTATTGAATTTCACTTGTTATTTGCATTGCATTTAAGATTCTTAACACTGTGTATTGTTTTACTGCATTTTAAAAATTCTGTATGTGTGTTTATACAGTGGAAAACTTCCAGCCAAATTCTGCATGGGCAGAATTTTCTGTAGGCACCTGACTGTCTTTGTTAATATACGTGTCTCTGGCTGATAGGCATAACTGAGGATTGAAATGAAATTAGGAAAAGTGTAAATACAGCCAAGTATAATACTAACTGGGGTTCTGTCTTTTTTCCTAGTGATCTTTCATCTGATATTAATAGATTTGAGATAAGTCTTAGTAACAAAACAAAGAAAAGTAAAGATCCAGATATATGTAAGTATTTTTCTGTAAAAGATGTATTAAAGCAGTGGATACTCTATGTGTTTTTCATTACTTTTGTCAAATACTGTCACATGAGAATTACGTTGGTTTTTATGCTCATCATACTGCTCTCTTTGTATATTTTGAAAGTTGAAGAAGCTTTCCGTTAATGTTTTTGTAATGAGAACCTACCTGGTTTTTAGTAATAAAATGCACAGTAATCCAGTCCTGTATATCTTGCACCTTTTGTACCTCTGCTCCAGAGTAACCATTGTCAGACAATGACCCGAAAAGAGGAAAGAGAAACTTTCCATACTAGTCTACTCTGTAAAATGGAGCTCCATGGAGTTTTAAGTCTGACTACATGGAATTCCTTTTCAGGTTTTTGGTTGCTTCCAGTGAGAAAGGGAAAGGTGCAATTTTTTATTAAAACAAAATAATCCTGGTTGGTTTTGAAGAAAATTTGCCTTTTCTTGTAATTTTACCTCAGATGCCTGCTTCCCTTATTACCACTTTAAGGTTTAAACCTGATGTTAACTCCATATCACCTTGAATGGGAAAGAATCCATATTTTCTTCTGTCTTTTACACAAGTTTCCAATAATTTCTTTTCCTCTTGTTACGCAGACAGCTGCTTCTTTAACTGTGGTTTTGTTTCTGTTCGAGCAAATTAGCAGCCAAGTGGTAAAATCTGTCAACTTCCTACAAAAGAAAGGGTTTGAACAGTGTGAGTTCGAATATGTGAATTTGAAGCTCTTAGAAAAATTATTGTAACTTCAGTCTCTTCCACACAACTTGCTTTCAGTTTTTGGGTTTTTTTCTCTTCTTCAAGATACCTTGTTTCCCACCATACCTGTTCCCGAGCAGCTTCAGTCCTGTGCTTCCTCCCTGCTGCTTGAGGGCAGGATGGCTCTCCCAGCCCCCGTCAGATGCATTCCAAGATTTTTTCTATTCCGTTGTGTTTAGAGCTGTCTGTTCTAAAGCCTGTCAGAGTTGTTTTCAGTTTGAATATATTTTGTCACTGGACTGTAACTTGTGCCTCAGTGTTGATTTATTAATTTTTTTTCTAAGATCTGTAGGGAAACATTGACCAAAATAGATGATTTACAACTCATTTAGAATGGTCTTGCAGAACCTGATTCAGTTTGCGGGTTTTTTGTTTGTTTTTATGTGAGGCAAATGAAAGCAGATCTCATTGAGAGTTATGGAAAGAGAGGGTGTTTGCTTGAGAGATCCAGAATGACAGGCTAAACTTAGTGAAACTGACTGTGGGCTCCTCTTGGAGCGTGGTGAGTGATTTCACAGGCACAGTGTTGCTTTTGAAAGTGCTTGGGCTCTTTCTTTGTGAAAAAACCCTCCATTCAGGAACACATGTACCTGCTCCAGGTGCTTTATCTTGCTTGGCAATTGCAACTTACCAGCACTCCTGAAAAGCCAATTACTGATTTGGCCGTTCTTGAGTTGACTTTCATTACCAGGCAGCAAGTGCTTAGGAACACTTTTTTACCTAGTACCCAATAGATTGTAATGTAGCCTGGTAGTTAATATATAAGAAATATGTATGTCAGTGTTTGGGAAAATCATATCAACACTGTAGTATTAAATAGTAAGAGGTAACAAAGTGGTGGAGGAGCAGGCCTGATGGTGGTGTCAGCAGAAGGCTGGAAAGGCAATAGTGAATTCTAAGGACTTCACCTATTTTTATTTTCAGACTGCTACCTGGATTTGCAGGGTGACACTTTTTTAACTACTTACTGGGCTGTTACAAAGAAAGCCATGTCAATATTTGTGTGGCATTTTTTTTAATTTATATGTATACGTTATTTCCAGAATGCTTTATTACTGCTTTAGTTTACAGGACTCTGTTAAGCCACTGAACAGAGAATTTGTTAATATATTGATTACAAACTTCTTGTTTACTCTATTTTTTTTCTGAAAATAAAATGGGTTTTTTATTCAATAGTAGACTGTTTTGGTGGAGATAACATACTTGAACAATGCTTTCTTTCCTTAAGTGTTTATGCGTTGCCAATTAAGCCGATTACAAAAAGGACATGCAACAGATGAGTGGTTTCAACTCAGTTCCCATGTACCATTAAAGGGTATTGAGCCAGGATCTTTGCGTGTTCGAGCACGATATTCCATGGAGAAGATCATGCCAGAAGAGGAGTACAATGAGTTTAAAGAGGTATGAATTTGTTTAACTGTCCTTGGTTTATCTGGCAAAACACCATTTTGTTTGGTGGTGGTGATGGATCTCAGGAACACTGGTTGACATAAATAATATTTACAGTGGCATATAGATACAGATACAGATATATCATATATATATATATCTGTTAGATACCATTTTTTCCCAAAGCTGTTATATGTTAGGAGAAGCTTCTGAATATTTTGAAATTGTTTTTCTTTCAGCTTATACTCCAGAAAGAACTTCATGTAGTCTATGCCTTATCACATGTTTGTGGACAGGATAGAACACTGTTGGCTGGCATTTTACTGAAGATTTTTCTTCATGAAAAGCTTGAGTCCTTGTTGTTACGAACACTAAATGACAGGGAGATAAGCATGGAAGGTACTGCACTAAATCACATTAAAGTTTACTGGAATTCTGGGCAGGTGGGGAGGGAAGGGCTCCAGTGTCTTCCTTTTTTTTCCTCCTTTAGTTACAAGATACACTGAAGAGTTAGCACATTTTTCCTTTCTTTTTGTTACCTCCTTTTCTCAACCTTTTTCTTTCCTGTCTCTTTTTCCAGATGAAGCTACTACCTTGTTCCGTGCCACCACTTTAGCAAGCACACTTATGGAGCAGTATATGAAAGCCACAGCAACGAGTTTTGTTCATCATGCACTGAAAGACTCCATATTAAAGATAATGGAGAGCAAGCAGTCCTGTGAGGTGATACCTTGAACTGTGTTTGTAACCATTTTACTTTGTTGACACAATTATCTGCTGGTTGCTAGGTGTTATATTTACATTAAATATTAGTTTTAGAGACAATTATTAATCTCTCAGAACTAAAGTTTGTTTACATCAGAAATACAGGAACTGAATTCATTAACAGATGTTTTTTGATCCTCCCCCCCAGATTTTCACTTCAAAAAACGTTCATAGTAGAACTTTCTAAGTTTTTTAATTAAAATGTCTTTCAATTATTTAGCAGTTGTAGGCTGTTCTGCAGCAGTTGCTGATGTGCTAATCTAAGGAACTCCTATTAAACTCAAGATATTGCAGACGTCATGGTCTGAGCTTTTATTCTAATTTAAAAATTCCTGATATTAAATAATTGTTATTTATCCTGAAACTTCTTTAAATGGCCCTCGTAACTTCTGTGTTTCACTTCCGCTTCATTGTGAAAAGGATGGGAGTTGTCAGAAATTTGGATTGAGGGAGACAAAAAAGTCACACAGATGGATGGTGGTGAATATCCAAGCTGTTAAAAGCCAGATAGGTGTATTAGAACTTAAAACTCTTGTTTCTTCACATTTCCTGCCCAGCTTGTGAGTTCTGTAAGAGACATATATAGCAGCAAATTAATTTACTTTGAAGTAATATTCAGTGCATAATACTATGAAACTAACAATGTTGTTCTAGTTAGGACAAGAAACCTAATCTTCTTCTCTTTCTGTTTTAGTTAAATCCCTCAAAGTTAGAAAAAAATGAAGATGTAAACACTAATTTGGCACATCTACTCAGTATACTTTCAGAATTGGTGGAGAAAATATTCATGGCTGCAGAGATACTGCCCCCGTAAGTTTGCACTTTTCAGATTTCTATTTGAAAATTCCTGTTTCTGTGAATTACTTTGCACTGTAAAATGATGTTCTTACTGATCTATTTTAGGGTTGCTGTATGGACACAGAGGAATATAAATGGGAATTAAAAAATAACACTTTCAATAATTAATAGTGCTTTTCATAAAAGCCTCTGGCTTTTCTTTTTCTTGCTTTTCTGTTAAGAAAAAGCTACTATACCCAAGAGGTCAGAGAAAAAAAGAATAATAAAGATAATCAATCTCATATTTTCAGAAAAAGGTAGAAGACAGTAGTAGCTAGCAGAGTATTACATATATTTAAATTGATCACAAATTTTTTCCAGTACTCCTCCTCTGAGAAAGAGATGGAGTTGTTAACTGCATATTAAAAATACAGTTAGGTAGTAGTAGTAGTAGTGATAATATAATATGTTTGCTTTTGTCTCCTCTGGAAAATGCAGAGGTTATTTCCCCCCCAACTTTTTTTAATTGCTGAAGTAACTTGTTTTCGTAGCTCAGATTTGAATCATCTAATAAAAAAACTTTTAGAGTGTAAAAAATCCTCAATTTTGAGGTGTCTGGGAAGCATGGAATTTGCTTTTGTGTTAGTGCTGGCAAGGTTAGCATTGAAAGGTGCACTGCTTTTAAATATATGATGCAGCCCTCAACATTTTCTGAAATACACCACAAATTTTCTTTCTTTTTTTTTTTTTAAATGGATGAGGACTCTTCCTGTGCTTGCTTAACTTCTAAATGTTATCCCTCATTTATGGAAAGTAAGGTTATTTCGTTAAGAGAAAAAAATTTAAACCATCAAAATTGTCTTTTTTTAAAACAAAATACTGCTTAAGAAACAGGAAACAGATGATTATAAAACTTTGAGTGCCCATCTGAATGATCACTGAATTGCATATACAATGGATTTTCCTTTTAATCTATAAATTCACTTTTTAATATAAACTTTAGAAACAGAAATATTACAAATTCATTAACTTACGAATTAACTCTTAGTTAAAGTTAAGGCTTATGTCTAAGTTATTAATGTAAGGTTGTTCATAGTTCTGCATCAAGTAGGAAGTTGGTCTAGGTCATTTCTGACCAGCTTTTTTGATTCTGTAAGTTTAACAGAAGGACTAATTCCCTACTATTTCAGGACATTGAGATATATTTACGGGTGCCTGCAAAAGTCTGTTCAAAACAAGTGGCCAGCTAATACCACCATGAGAACCAGAGTTGTTAGGTAAGTTACTTTTCAACTTTATTCTGAAAATAGTCCTTTCAAGCCTTGTTAAAGACATACTGCAATGTGCTTAGCTGTGTTTCTTTCAGTGACAGAACTGTGTCTACGTGCACAGGTTACAGCAGTATTTAAGATTATCATGATACTGAGGCACAATATCGCAGTTAACGATTACGAGCTTGCTAGATTTTTGATCATGTCCTTAGAGCCTTGCCAGAATACAATGATGTAGTTTAGAGGTCAGTATAGCTTTACTTAATGGTTTTAACTTCAAATTTACTGTGCTCCCATCCAATCATGTTGAAACATTCCAGAGCTCCTCTGAAAATAGAGGAGGTTACTGAACCTGGCTCTTCTGAACTCGCACCAGCACCAACTCCAGTCTGCATTATTAAACCAATGCAACACACATTCTTCTCTGTTCATTGCCAGGGCAGGTCCAATAAAAATCTTTGACAAAAGTTTGATGTTGACACTGTTTTTCTAAATATGGTAGGGGCTTTAGGGGTGTCAGGGCCCCCGCTTTCCTTTTTGTGGTGCCAGGCAGCTGAATGATTGGCAGAGGTTAATCTCCCATGGAGGGATCTTTTGAGAGGATTTAACACCACAAGCCTTCGGTGTTCCATACTGCTAAGGGGCATTGCCTTCGAATGGAGACTGCTCTTACTGTGAGACCCCCTTGTACTTTGAGGGGATAACCTGCTGAAAGGCTGTAAAGCTCAGCAGTGAATTCCCTATCTCTTTCTGTTCCTCCCCAGCAACAAAGAGGACCGTATGACTTTCCTTAGTGGACACACAGCTCACAGTCAGGATATTCCCAGACGTCTCCACTGGATGTTAAAAATACTGGATCACTTGGTGTGGTGCTCTGGGTATTTTAGTGGATACTAGTGATTTCTCTCTAGAGTACAGAGTTTCACAGCCTTCGGTGATTTTATTACCTCTTGTTGCACTACTTCTGGATTAAGAATGATTGAATACCCAGATGCAGGTTAACAGTTTTTTGATGTCTGAGTATCTTCCCTACTGTATCAGTCAGAAGGTGCTGATGTTTCTCTCTGGTTGTAAAATCCCCATGTAGATATTTGCTCATTCTTAATTTAGGCATTGTTGACCAAGGTAGGAAGCATCACATATTCCTTATCAGCAGAGTCCCTGCTAGACTGGTACCTTGCTGGCCTTCAGCTTTGGGCACTTCAAAAGAGGAACTGGTTTATATGCCATGACTTCAAAATTATTTACTTCCTCATAGCTTTAGGTTCACACTATAGAAAATATTTTAGCTTAACCTATGGCCAAGAACTGTTTCCCTACTAGTCCACGAGTTGTGTTTCTTAGAGATAAAAGAAACATCTGTAACAGAATATACTACATGTATTTGACATAAACATACAGAAGGTGCATTAACCTCACTACTATGTTTGTCATTTTCAAGTGATGTGGACATTTCCATCCCTGTGTACTGAGGAACAGACAAGATAGTGTAAGGTCCCCTTCCTCCTTTCATAAGCAGTCGGGCTCTGGTATTGCTGCAGAGAAAACCAGCCTGCTCGTGGTCCAAGGACAAAATTGCCACTGTTACAGATTGATTTAGTTGCTCTCTATGTTACTTCATTGTGCAGCAATTTGCTGCAGTTGTAACCTGAGTGGATGGTTTTTACTTTTGCTATTGGCAGAAAGTTAGATTTTTCTCGTGCTGCTGAAGGCTATTCTGGCTTCCTGTTGAACGAACTCCTAGTTCTCCTGTTAACACAGAGCACTTTTTTTCCCAGCTTTCTAGATGGCAGCAATTATTTCATGCAGGAAAGTAGCAAATACCTTATTATTTTTCTACTGGAGTATACTCCATGAGGATATGGGCCAGCTTAAGCTGACCTAAGGCTGTGTTCTGCCAAAAGACAGGTTCCCTTTGCCTGCCCACTCCACATCATTATGATGGCTTGGGCAGGTGGGTGGCTGTGGGATGGATGACTTGCAGTAGCAGATAGTAGAGAACTTTTGGGAGGTCAGAGACCAGGGGCTTCTCCTTTTTGAAGCCAGTGTGGTCTGGGATTGGCTTTGTTATCACTTCACAATTAAGTTCCTCCCACATGATTTCAAGAGTTCAGATTTATTGGGAAATCAGTGGTTCTGGTTTTTCAGTTTTCGTCGTAGTTCATCAAACCATAGGATGATGATCTTAATTTGTTAGTATTTTCACAGAGCACAGGCTGGTTGCTTGGTATTTGACTCAGCAAGATTCCATGCTAACTTGAATCCTTGAGGGCTACACAATTTTGCATTAATTTTCTAATGCTATTGAACAAAATACAATTTTCTTTCCATTTCAGTGGCTTTGTTTTTCTTCGACTGATTTGTCCTGCTATCCTGAACCCACGGATGTTTAATATCATCTCAGGTGACTATATGTTTCAGATTGAATCCATACTTTGTACAGCAGGCATGAAATCACTGTAATGTCTAATGTAGCAAAAGGTGAAGGTTTTTGAATGCTGTGTTCAAAGTCAAGTCACTCATGTCACTTGGCTTACTTTTCCTTAAGGCAACCAGCATGCGCTTTTCACCCTTAAAGCTTTCACTGTGGTTATCCACAATGTAGTTTTAAAGTCCAGAAGAACATGCATTGTGATATTTAATAATAAAATTTTGAGTTAAGGTCTAGCATTGTTTAATGTATTTTAGCAGTGTGAAAAATGTAGTTATGGGATCTTCAGATGTCACTTTCAATACAGTATTGATGCCATAAAAAAATGGCTGATTAATAACTGTTTAGAGACAAGAGTTTTAGTCCATAAACAGCAAGGTATTTATTTGCAACGTTGGGGAATTCCCAATTAGTATTGGACAAAGAGTTCCAAAGTTTTTAGTGAAAAGCAAGATTCTTTATACAATTTTGTGAAGGATCACATCTTTTTATGCATATTCCTAATATTG